>JAPSGF010000052.1:0-23025 GCA_035772895.1 Perdix hodgsoniae
GAAAAGAAAAGAAAAGAAAAGAAAAGAAAAGAAAAGAAAAGAAAAGAAAAGAAAAGAAAAGAAAAGAAAAGAAAAGAAAAGAAAAGAAAAGAAAAGAAAAGAAAAGAAAAGAAAAGAAAAGAAAAGAAAAGAAAAGAAAAGAAAAGAAAAGAAAAGAAAAGAAAAGAAAAGAAAAGAAAAGAAAAGAAAAGAAAAGAAAAGAAAAGATAAAAGCTCCCTAAGAATAGAACTTTCCATGTTCTTTCATTTTCTGGTTAGTATTTTCAAATGTACATTTTTACAGTACAAATAGAAGAGCTGAAATTGAATGTTCCCCTGCAGTGTAATTAGTTTTACAGTTTAGTGCCTTTCAGTACCTTTCCTTTTCAGTAACTCTTGTGAAACAACAGGTAGCTGTTTAATGAAAATAAACAAATGATTATCAGTGTAGTATCTACAGCACATAAAATTAAATATTTTAAGGTTTTGTACTCCTGGCATTTGCACCCTGCTTCAACATGATTTTCTGTCTAATTACCAGAACAAATAACTATTCACCTACACTGATTTTCAGGACTGTTCACTTAGTGTTTGCTCGCAGACACAGCTGTCAGCTTTAAAGAGTGTTTTTAAAACAGGATATTTAACTTTTGTTAATAAAAATGCATCACATTCTCAGGCAGCTTCTTATCTGGGCAAATATGATAATGAGTTTTAATTATTTTTAAGATAATAATGATTTGTTTGTTTGTTTGTTTTTTTCAGAGCCGACTGATATTTCTAAAACACAGTAACTTGCTTCTGGTATAAGAAATCATCTGAACAATGAGAGGTTTTTATTTAACTAAGTAAATACACTACACCAATTAATTTTTTGAAACTGAAGCTATTTCTGCAATACGGTGTCGGCTCTTTCCCATGTCAGCTGTGTTGTAGTGGACTATATTGACCACCCACAGTTCTGCAGAAATGAAAAACAACAAAAACAGCCACAATCCTGGAAGTTTGATAGCCAAGAAACTCTAAATTAATGTCTAAAACTCAGCTATGAATTTGTTTTGTTCCTTGAAAATAAAGGAACTTCCTTAAGAGTAGTGCATCTTATAGAACCTTTCAGACTACGTTTATCTGATGTAATTACTGATTAGATTACTGATGTAATTCTGTTTAGAAACTTGACATTCAAAGCATTGTTTCGTTATTGAAAGAATGTTTGACAAAGAAAAAAAAAGATCTTTCCCCTGAACCTAGAAAATATCTACACTCATACACGTGCTATTGCTTGTAGATATATGTATTAACAACCATTCACATGCATGCACAGATATACTGCATAAGAACAAATCAGCAAAAAAAGGTATGTTAATAGTGTAATTATTTTAGTTTTCAGTGTCAGAAAATTTCTTACTGTTTTCCATCAGCCCATGTGAAGTAGTCAAATTTGATATATCTCTTCAGATGAATATTTACCTCAGAAGGTAAATTACAAGTGAAAGAGAAGTAGAGATAATTTGCTAGGAGAGAGCTCCTCACGTTTATTTCAGACTCTTCCATATATTTTGGTACTGTGTGGCCATGCAACAGCCAGGTAGGGGAGTTGGAGTGTGTAATTACAAGATCACTTCCTGTAATACAACTGTTTCCAACTATGTACACTATTGAGATGAGGAAAAGGAAGATTATCTACTCCTTCCAGAAGTCAGCACTTAATCTTTCTTCTTTTTCTGAAAAACTGTTTGGAAAAGATATTTCATTCAGTGATGGAAAACAAACAAAGAAACAAACAAACAAAAAAAAATCACAGAAAAGAGAGTAATATGCTGCAAATTTTACTTTTTCTTTGAATTAAGTTCTCCAAAGAGCACCTTCAACTCTAACAATGTCCCTGAGATACGTTTAATCCATCATCACTATATAATTAATATATTGCATTGGAAAAAAAAAATCTCAAAAATATATACATGCAGATACATATTTTCTTTCTGATCCTTACAAATTCTATACCATCACCAAAACCTGATGGAATGATTCCTATGATTGGAGTGCAGCTGACCAGCACAGCTGAACAAGGACCTGCAAGAAGAAAATGCACAGGCAGTAGAATCAGGAATGGGTATTGTGGGAAGAGTATAAAGAAGTTGTTAGCCTGTGTAGGGATGGGGTCAGGAAAGTCAAGGCCCAACTTGAACTAAGCTTGGCAAAGAATGCCAGGAAGAACAAGAATCACAGAATCACAGATTCATAGAATCACAGAATCATAGAATCATAGAATCATAGAATCAGGAGATTGGAAAGGACCTACAAGATCATCTAGACAAACTGTCCTCCCATTACCCTTGCAACTACAAACTATTAAACCGTATCTTGTAGTTTCTTATCCAGACACCCCTTGAGCACTGCCATGGGTGGCAACTCCATCACCTCCCTAGGCAGGCCATTCCAGTGCCTGACCACTCTCTGAGAGAAAAAAGTTTTTCCTTATGTCTAATCTAAATCTCCTCTGGCACAACTTGTGGCTGTCTCCTTGGGTCCTGTTTGTTGCTTGGGAGAAGAAGCCAAATCCCTCCTCATCACAGCCTCCCTCCAGGAAGTTGTAGAGAGCAGTAAGGTCTCCTCTGAGCCTCCTCTTCTCCAGACTAAACAATCCTGGCTCTCTCAGCCACTCCTTATAAGACCTGTGCTCCAATCCCCTCACCAGTTTCATTGCCCTTCTCTGGAACTCAATGTCTTTCCTGTAGTGAGGGGCCCAAAACTGAACAAGAAAAAAAGAAACAAAGAAAACAAAGAAAAGCTTCTACAAGTAGCTCAACCAGAAAAGGAAAGTCCAGGAGAGCATAACATCCCTAGTGAATGGCATTCATAAAATATAAGTGTAAGGTCTTGCACCTGGGTTGTGGCAACCCCTGATAACAGTATAAGCTGGAGTGGATCGAGCACAGACCAGGTGGATGGTGGATGGCAAGCTGGATATGATGGTGGATGGCAAGCTGGATATTATCCAGCAATCACGGTGTGGCCAGCAGACTGAGGAAGGGCACCCTGCCCCTTTACTCTGCACTGGTGAGGCCTCACCTGGAGTATCGTGTCCAAATGTGTAGTCCTTGGTGCAGGAGAGACATGGACCTGCTGGAATGCGTCCGGAAGAGGGGCCACAAAAGTGATCCAAAGGATGGAACTCCTATCAGAACAGGCTGAGAAAGCTGGGGCTGTTCAGCCTGGACAAGAGAAAGCTCTAAGATGACCTGATAGCAGCCTTTGAACATCTAAAGGGGAGACATGGGAAAGAAGGGGACACATTTTTTAGCAGAATCTGTGGTGATAGAACAAGAGGAAATTACTTAAAGCTTAAAGAGGTTATATTTAAGTTGAATATAAGGAAAAAGTCTTTTACAGTGAGGATGGTGAGGCACTGAAACAGGTTGCCCAGTGATGTTGGTAGATGCCTCATCCCTGGAAACTTTGAATACAAGGCTGGATGAGGTCCTGGGCAACCTGATCTAGCTGTGCATGTCTCTATTCATTACCCACTTTACATGGTATTTGAATGCTTTGTAATATGGTTCATCTTCCTTCTGCTGAATTGACCAAAACATTTAAGTTTTCCGTCTAAGATAAGACACTGAGGACAAGATAATTAGAGTTTATCACACCAGAGTACGGTACTTCAGTAGAGAAGTAGAATTCTAACAATTGGAATTGAGAGAAGAACATGCTCCCTGCTAAAAATAACTGACTTGAGACAGTGCAAGTATACATTACTTTCCAGTATATACAACACATGAAAGGCAGAATCCCAGCCATTTTGTTTTATTTCACAAGTTAACAAACTCATCAACTGTAGGAAAAGATGTAACTGTGAGCAAGTCACCAAAGAGCTTATCAGACTCCTTCGTGGACCCTATCACTGTGAAACCTTGGGAGACTGCAGTGTAAGATGGAGAGTAAACTGTTTGTGTCTGTTTGCTTCTAAGGGTAAACAGGAGGTTCTTTTTGTATACATTGTTAATCTTGTTAGGCTTAAGAAGCCATTCCTTCTTTATCACTGTTGTTTGGGAGAAGCTAGGGCCAATTAACTGATTAGAGGAACTGTTAGAGGAAAGGAATTTCTTGTTTGTAAGTGAATGGTATATAAGATATATGTTGAACACAATAAAGTAGAACTATTCTAATGTTAAAGAAACTGTGAGAGTTCTCCAACTCCACTGTGCACTGACAATCAACTTCCACTTAGTTTTATTTGTGAAGAGGACTAGAACTAGATGTTTTAAATTTTAAACTTCAAAAGCACAAGAAAAACCGATTTTTTTTTTTTTTTTTTTTTTTGCAAAAGAAGTTTTAGTCTGAAAATTTGATGAGACTAAGGATTAAATCCACTTTTGATAGCAAATGATTTTACTTTGCAGTTTTGCACCATGGGTTATTGCAAGTTCTTTTAAACCACTCTACTTATGGACATAGGTACAGACATACTCATTAAAAAAGAAAATAGATTGACATGTACAAGGAAATAATACTATCCCCCTAAAAATCAACAGCAACTGTGTAGAAAACCCTATGCCAAAATGAGCATTTATTGTCCAGGTCTCTTTTTTCTTTTTCATGGTGAAATAGAAACATAAATATATAATCAGCCAACATTTTTTGAACTCTGAGAAACTTCATTCCCATAGCTGGAAATAAAAACCATGCTTTTAAGAAACAATGTGAATTCACTATACTTACCTCTCAGCTTTTAATGCCACATTTCATTGCTTCATTTAATGGGAGAAAAAAAAAAAAAAAGTGTGTGTCCTTTAATACACTGTGGTTTTCAACTTTATTTTAGAAGGGATGTCACTGTAGCTTATGTGAATGTCATTATATAGATAGTTATTCAAGCTGAAACTGTCCTTGGCAGCACATACAGGGCAATCATTCCATGAGAATAAACAATTCTTGAACAATTTCCCCAATCTCTTAGGTTCAGCATGAGGCATGTATATTTCTCTTCCAATTACTTTTATTCCTTATACAAATATTTATAAATTTTTATCAAGGACAGATCAGAGGAAATCTCCTGTTTCTGTATGAGTGCCTTCCTCTATCCCTCTTACACTATTTCAGCACAGTCATTTGATACCAGTTATTTTGATAATCAAAGTTCCATTCAAGTTTCTCTTCAAGCATCTATCACACAAAGACAGTTATCATTTATAGACCGGTATGTTAGTGCTATTAATGACCACAAAGTTTTCATATACACTGATAATATTCTTTTGCGCCTTCCCTTCTCTAGGCCACATGGTTCCAGTTTTCTCAGCGTGTTTTCATAGGAGACATGCTCCGGCCTCTTCATCATCTTGGTGGCCTTGGACTCTCTCCAGTATTTCCATGTTTCTCATGTAACGGGGAGCCTAGAACTGGACACAATACTCTGCGCGTGGCCTCACCAGCAAGCAGAGCAGAAGGATCACCTCCCTCAGCCTACTGGCAATACTTTCCTTAATGCAGTCCAGGATACCATTTGCCTTCACTGCAGCTAGAGCGCTCTGCTGGCTTGTGTTCAGCATATTGTCCTCAAGGGTATCAGCTTCTTTTCCTTAGAGCTGCTTCCCAGCACGGTGGCTCTCAAACAAGTGATGGTGACTGAGTTCATTCCTCTCCAGGTGAAGCACTTTGCACTTTTTGCTGTTGAAATATACAGAGATAGAAAAAGGAAAAAATAAAGGAATATATATCATGTTTGCCCGAATTGATGATTAATCTTATACTATATGGACAGGCATAATAAAAATTGTGAAAACAAGAAAAAGCCCCTGTCTTTGCTTTTGAGTCTTTTTGTTTACAAAAGGCAAAAGCAACTATTTTTTAATACAGTACTGCTTAAAAAAACCCAACAAGCTTCCATAAAGGAAATTTTAGCAAATGTATCAGCAGATTTTGTGTGCTTTCTCAAGATTTCTTTAATGAGTTCCTTATCCAAATTAAATGCAGTGAATCATCTTCATGTGGTTAAAGAGACAAAATTGCTTTTTGTCCTCTTCAGTCCTTGCTCCCCACACTGTGTAGTCCAAGGTATATTTTCATTTTGTGAACAACTGCTTTGGAAAATAAAAATAGTTTTTTATACATGGCAAAGTCTGTGACACTACAATGAGTAAAAAAAGCTCGAGTCTTAACCTTTCATTTGTCAGACTGACAAATTTTGAGACATCTTCGTTTTTAATACATATGTTATCTGCACATGTATCCATGCATGTATGCATTCTGCAAAAATAAAAAGAATCCTTAAAAAACAAAATGCTGCAAAGCTAACTGCTTATATTTGTAAAGCAGAATTATGGAAATTGCCTATAAAGTTTTCTTTTAATCTGGTGCAAACATGCTCTTTTTTTTTTTTTTTTTTCCTTATATATATATTATTTACCAATTTATTCAGCCAATTAGACACTATAGCACTATCTCTACTAAATACAAAATAAGAAGATTAGGACCAGAAAGATCAGAAATATTTTAAACATAAATTCATGACTGTCTTACTTACTGAAGTTCAGTTTTAAAACAGAGAACTGAGATACGCAGACATGAAAATAAAACTTTTCTACATATCTTGGGTGTCCACTCTTAAAAACCTCAGACTGTTTAGCCTTTTGTGACAGTTTATATTGGTATAATTTAATTGACATTATTTTTAAAGGGGAGTTTTTATTTGCTCATAAAATCTGATTTTTGTATCTCAACTTCAGCACCCAGAAAATGATGAAATGTTTAAATGTTTAAATATTTAAATGCCACCTATGAGAAATCTGACATAAATAATGATGATGTTGTCTCAGTGTCAAACAAGAATTCCCTAGAACAAGAAAGAACGTAATCTGATTAACTGTAATAATAGATAGTTTCCTTAGTAAGAATCTGTCTTTCTATCTTCTGACTGATTTATTATGCTCATCTGTGTAATATGCAAGTTCTGAAACAATTAAGTATGCATTATACAAAAAAATCTTTAACTTCCATTCACATCCAGAATTAGGACCGGAATCACAAAATTATTTAACTTATAGCCATTTGTAAAGTGGTATAATGGTGCTTATTGCAGTGTTCAGTACTGTAAGAACAATAACAAAATAATAAGATGTTTAACTTTTATTGTTATTACTCTGAATGCCTTGATTACTTCAGAATTTTTTTGTGTTATTTTGAGGAGAACTGGGAGGAGCCTGTGTGAATTTCAAAGAGTTGTTCTTACCAAACTACAGCTATTTCAGAATTAAATGTACCTTCTGTTTTTGCTACAAAGTTATCTGCTTCTCTTTATGTAATAAACAGTATTCACAGAATGACAAAATTACAGACTGAGCATAAACAGCGTAGGGAATGGTGTTAATTTTCTGAAAACATCTGTGCCTGTACTTCTCTAAAACAATGAGTTTTTTCCACTGATTCCAAAGTATATATATGCAAATGCCTGTGAGGAATGTCACCACATGGGCCTCTGCATATTCTAAAATAAGAACAGTGAAGTACAGTATTTAATCGTGTTCCTTTATTGTTTGCTTGTCGGTTTCTGTAAGGTTAATCAAATATTATCACATGCAGTTTTACTTCAGCTTCAGTGGGTACAGGAGAAGGGGAAGAATACCTCAGTGGCTACTCATGGGCTTTCTTCATTGAAAGTTTTTTCCTTCTGTATCACATAGTACAGGCCTGTTTTCTGTGCTTTGCTGTATCAAAACTCTTTGAAGTATACGCACTTATGCCTCACATAAACTCAACAGTATAAAACAAAATGTATTTAAGAAGTCTGTGATCTTATCTGATTATACGAATTTAAGTTAAAACATAAAAGTACTAAATCTTATATATAATGAAGAATATTCCCTACATCCAAGTAAAAATGCTAGATCACTGTGTGACCTGAAGGTGGAAACCAGACGGACATTGTAAGGAAGAATGAAACTTTTCAGGGAACAATATTGAAAAGAAAACACTTCTAGAGCAGGAAGCCTGTATGGTTAAAGCAGTTAATTCTAATGGTAACATAGAAACATTTAACAGTATGTTAGGGGGATGTGATCTGTTTCTAGTGTAGTTTAATTTGAAACTGCAATCATTATCCAACTGGTGTTTAACATACGGATCTCCAGAAGAAAAGAAATGATTAAATTAAAAACTGTGATGAACATAGTAAAAAAACTGACAAGAAAAAATTCCCATGGCTCTCCTCCCCAACAAGTTGAAGAATTTTCAGAAGGGGAAAATTGTCTTCAGCTTCAAATTTACTTTTAATTTTGAAGTTATATTCCTTCATATTTTTAAAAGCTAATAATTTTCTTATTGAACTGAATAATTTTTTTAAAAAATTTTAATGATGAAACATGGATTTTCAGATACTCTAAAATGTACAAACTAAGCTTCTCTTTAAAACACATGAACAAAGTGAACAGCATGTAGAATTTTGTGTGTAATTCCCAGTTTTAACACTGTTGTATGTGACAAAGATATTTCTAAAGAGTAATACATGAATTTAAGGAAAAGAAAATTCTAGTTCCAGTTCTAGAAAATTCTAGTCATTTTAATTGCCATGATCCTTCTTGTAATGTTCTTGAGGAAATAATATATAGACATTTTCACCATATTCAGTTCTGACAGTTCAAGAACATTTTCTTGAGGGACTGAAGATGAGTAAAATTGATGACACCTCTTCCCCACTGAGTGGCTCAGTCTGGACTCATTCACATGTCCATCCCTTAGTAAAAATCAAAACACTGGTGTGCTATTAACACTGTCTAGGTTGAAACCAGGACATATCCATGTTCATTTTCATCTTGATTTGACTGCTGATCAGTATCTGTTGTTGAGTATAGAGAGTACACTCTTCATGTATTGCAAATCTGGGAAGGTGATGGCTTTACAATCTGTTTGTATACTAAACCAGGATAATTTAAACATAATTTGTAATAATGATGAGATGTTAAAATTAATTGTGTTTTGGAAATAAACAGGAAAAAAAAAAAAACAACAAAAAAACGAGTTTTCAAAGGCTTTATGATCCTTAGAGTTAAGAGTTCTTTTCTGTTGAAAATCTAGTAGTGCTGGAAAAATTTGCAGGGAAAAGTAGAGAGTGATGACAGTGAAAAAATACTGTAAATGGTGTACAGCAAGAAGAGCAGAAGACAGAAGAATAACTGAAAGAACTGTGGAAAACTGATCACTAACACTAGATCAGGCTTTTATGACCATCATTATGACAGCTACATCTCTGGACTGGATAGGATTTCCCCAAAGACTACCAGTGGATATACATATATATATGAACTTGATTTAAGTTTTGAGAGAATTTGACACCAACCTGCAAAAATGGTTTAGTAGTTGAAGAAGGTGTAAGTCTTGAGATAGAAGAGGCTTTTCCTTTTTGATGTATAGAGATGAAAATACACTGACAATGAAGATAAAGTTTTACTGCCAAAATATTACTGAGGTGCTATCTTTACTCTCTATATACACAGATTTCCAGTATTTATTTTCCAGCATGATTCCATATCTACTTTAAAGCACTTCATCTGTCTTTTTTCACTAATACACTTGATTATTTCCAACACTGAATTAGATAGTTCTTTGACTGGATTGTGTATTCTTAAGTATCCAATAAATAAATAAATAAATAAATAAATAAAAATAAAAAATAGACCTGAACTTCAGAAATATAAAATACTAAATTTAGATATCTTGTATATGAATGTTTATATAAATATCTAGATGTCCAAAGTCATCCTGATCAAAAGTGGTTCATTCAATACAGATAAAGAGTTCTGGATGTATTAATCACATCCCAAAGAATCTACATTTGGCTAGCTGAATTGTTCTGTGGTGTAACTTCAGACACTTGCTATCTTTTTAGGTAATGCTAAATATCTTACCTGGCTAGAAGATGATCCAAATGATGGTCTACTCTGTTATGCCAAAGCTTACTATCCCTTTTCAATGTTTCAGGTATCAAGAAGAGTCTAAAATTACAGTATTTATTTCGTCATGGGTTTATGATTTTTGGTTATCAGTATTCTACATCATGACATCATGTAGTTCACTGGGAGTTAAAGTCTTAATGCTCCAGTTCTGGGTACCTGACCCAGAAGAGAAGAACTACATTACCCAGAGACTTTTTGTTGTGCTGTTATCATTTCACCTCAGGGGGAACAAACATAAGGCCTTGGTAGGTCATCTGACATCCCTTTTTTTCCTTCAGCTCTTTTCCACACTGCTCATCCCAACCGCATGCATCGCTGCAGCACTACTGTAAAGCCTACAGCTTTCAGATACTCTCTCATTGTATTTAATTTATTAGCTTCAATTCTAATTATATTGTATTATGGTGTGTTATCTTGCATTCTGATACCATATTTAGTAAATTAGTTTGTTTCTCCTCAGATCGTTGCTGCTGTTTTTAATTATTTGGGGTTCTCTGTTTTCCTTTTCTGGAGGTGGGGATTTGCAGATTTGTTCTTTTAAGTCCAGATAGTGGAATAAAGCCTAACCAAAAGCACAGAACCATGAGTCCTTGACTACATTTACTTTTTTTTATATTTGAAAAGTTGTGGCTTTCAGACAATGTCCCTGGTGACTCATAAAAGAGAATACCATTCTCATTTATGAAAGGGGGCAAAAAAGACCCAAGGAACTACAGGCTAGTGAACCTCACATCTTTGGCACGGAAGGTCATGGAGCAGATCCTCCTGGAAGCTATATTAAGACATATGCAAGATGAGGATGTGATCTAAGACAACCACTATGGCTTGAACAAGAGCAGATCATGCCTCACAAATCTGATGGCCTTCAGTGATAGAGTGACAGCATCAGTGGACATTATCAAGGGAAGGGTAACTGGTATTGTCTTCCTGGACTTTTGCAAGGCCTTTTGCATGGTACCACATTTCATCCATTTCTCTAAATTGGTGCACTACTCAGTAGATTAGGAACTGGTTGGAAGATCACAGACAGAAGGTTGTGATCAGTTGGAGGTCTGTGATAAGTGATGTCCTCCAGAGGTCCATCTTGGGACAGGCACTCTTTATCATATTTATCAGTGGGACTGAGTGCACTCTCAGCAAGTTTGCTAGTGACGGCAAGCTGAGTGCTGCAGCTGATATAATAGAAGAAAGAGATGTCATGCAAAGAGTCCTGGACAAGCTTAGTAAGTGGGATGACAGGCATCTAATGAGGTTTAATAAGGCCAAATGCAAGGTGTTTCACTTGGGTTGAGGCAATAACAGACATGATCAGACTGGGAGAAGAACTCACTGGAAGCACCTCTGTGGAGAAAGACTTTATGGTCTGATGGATGAAAAACTGGGCATGAGCCAGCAGTGTGTGTTTGCAGCTCAGAAGACCAACTGAGTCCAGGGCTGCATCAGAAGAAGAGTGGCTAAAAGAGGGATGTGATTATCCCCCTCTACTCTGCCCTCCTGAGGCCCCATCTGGAGTACTGCACACAGTCCTGAAGCTCCCAGAACAAGACGTTTGAAGTGGGCCCAGAGGAGGATCACAGAAATGATGGGGCTGAAGCAACTCACCTATGAGTAAAGCCTGAGAAAAAGACAGTCTTTCTCTTGCAACATCATAATGCCAGGCCCCGGACTAGTTAGAAGATCATGGAGCATGTTGTCAGTCTTGGCTGGACTCTCCTACCACACCCAAAGTATAGTCTGGATTTGATGACTTATGAATTTCACTTGTTTGGACTGATGAAAAATGGATTGTATGGGCAGCATTTTCCCAGCAATGATGTCATCACAGCAGGTGTTGAACAGTGGGTCACCTCCACTGGTTCTGATTTTTATTATCATGACGTGCAGACTCTTGTTCATCACTGGTAAAAATGCATAGCTAATAGTGCTGACTGTTGAAAAACAGCACTTTGTAGCTGATAATTTGCTTTATCAAAATGTGTTATTGGGCTCTTTTTATCTGATGTAGTTTCCATGGAAATTACTTTTTCATGGCAACTCCACCCAAATGGTCCATTACTCTCCAGTATAATATGTAAGGTTGAACGTTCCAAAAATCTTTGAACATCTTTGTTCCTTTCAAATAGTTTTGGACAGTTGGCAACAAAAGCAAATTCTTAAGTCTGAAAAGATTCTTGGAAGCATTTGCACATCAAGCTTTTTGAAATTTACCTTTAAGTGCATTGGACACTTTTATCCATTAATAATAGCTACGAAACATTCTGGAAACATAAAAGAAAAAATAATTCACTGAGCAGTTTAAAAGAATAAAAGAGCAAACAAATTCATGTAACTTTTCTGTCCATGTGATCAAAAGACAGGTCTTCCAGGGGTGAATGAATGAACTTTTGTTACCAAGGAGGTTAGTAAAGGTCATTCTTCTGTTCTGAAGTTTTAATTTTCTATAGCCAACTGTAGTAAAGATGGAACTTCAAACTTTTGTTTCCTGTCTAAATTGAATATGATTTTTTTATTTTTTTTTTTAACAAGCTAAAGAAAACCAGCTTAGCATACAGCATACATGTGATCAGAAGTTTGTGCAACTTTGTATCACCAGACCTCTCATTTATTTGTAATACTATTAAACCTTTCACAATGCATCTAAGTTAAGGCTGTTTTCCTAAATCTTCCCTCTTGTTTCTTCATAGACAAGGCAGCAATCCAAATCAAATCCAAAACACTCACAAACAAATTATTTCCTTTGCAAGAAGTTACAGTTTTCTCACCTTTCCATCATGTTGCAAATTTATCTAACATATTTACATGAAAAAGTCAAATGATTAGATACTGAATTCATACCTTGAATATATGCACTCTTCACTTTAAGAAAACAGTTTTTCTTTAAGGTTTCTAAGATCTGTAAATTAATTCACAGAAGTTGAGGGGGAAATCTTTTTACATTTTCATAGTTCTGCTCAAATAAAGATCTTATTTTAAAGTAAATTTTAGCATTTGTAAGCACTGCAGTAAAAGAGATCTTGAATATGCATTTTTATTATGCAGATAGTTCTTAGTTGACAAAGTATTATCCAATACAGATGTGACATTTTACATGATTCTGAAATGAATAAAAAGCCACCTATGTCTAATAAAAACTACTACTGACAATCAGGAAAGAGTGTTTCGGGAAATGGTAATGAAAATAAATCAGTATTGTAGAAAAAAATCTGAGAAAATTGATTGCTTATCTCACAGAGAAATGAATAAGGGCAGATTATTACAAAAATAAAGTTGGCATAGATCAAGAATTTCTGTTGTTTATTTATATTTATATTCATTTATTTATTTTTAAGATCATAATATTGGGAACGTTAGTGAGATGAAAATCCACAGATTATATGCAGAATGAGTGCTTTGTTCTTTTTGTTTTGTTTTGTTTTCACGTGATGTATCAAGGTATTTCATCTGAATGACCTTGAAGAAAAATGTTGCCTTGACTAAAAGAGGGCTCAAATGCTGAACCATGTAGAAGGATAACAGAAATATCCTTAGTGTTTTTAGGTAAGGGGGACTATTATACTTGAAGAGGATATAAAATCTGATGCATGTATAAGAAACAATTTATATAATCTATACAGTAAAATATGTGTGCCAGAAAGAGGGACAAGAAAGTATATTAATCCATATCAGTATCATGTACCTTCATTGGAGAATCTAATTCTAGTTTCTTATACTTATTATTTACTACAAACTTATTAAAATCTTATATTCTTATCATCTATATTCTTATACAGCATGCATAATGCATTACATCTGTGTTTTATTAGTGTTTGTATTTAAATACCTTGTGTTTACCTCTTCAGGAAATATAATTTCATCTCTTCATTATGAACATTATCTCAACATTTTTTTCTATTTTTAAGTAGAAATAGTAAGAAGAAAAATATCAAAACACAGTATAGGCAGTGAAATGTATAATTAATTGCTTTAGCTTCTATTGTTATTATATAATGAACATACGATAAAAATAATGATCTGAAATTAAGAAGAAAATATAAATACAGAATCAATGTATTTCAATTAACAGTGGGAGTGTACGAAGATTGTAAATATGTTATACATATATGAAAGACTCAGCTAATGCTATAAAATATACGCTGAGTTAAAAACTACTGATTTTGGGGGAGAAAAAAAAGCAACAAACTTTCTCTAAAAGTTAATTGTATTTTATCAGCATCCTATCAAAATCAATGACTTTTATGGGATTTTAGAAACTTAAGAAAATCAAGAGTTTCTCTAAATGTCTAAATTTTTCCTCTCCAGTGCTATAAAAGCTATAATTTTCAGTGTTAAGCACTTGTACTTTTATCCAAGGAGAATTAAAAAAAAAATAAAAAAATCTTCAAAAAGTCTTAGACTGGAAAGAATTTTATTATTATTATCATTAGTAGTAGTAATAGTAGTATCATTATTATTATTATTATTAATTTCTGACAATAATATGAAATAGATGGCAAGGCAGAATATGACTACAAACTATTGTTTGTTAACATACAAGTCATGAATACACATTTCTTCTGCAATGTTTTGACTACCTCAGTGCAACTTTTCTCTCCTTTAGAAAGACAGTGGAAAATTTATCAGTGACGTAATTGAAGACTACTACTATTTCATTATGCAGAGCTTTTTCATACCTCCACCTTAAACCACTGAAGGTGTACATTGTAAGGCTCAGTTATTTTTGATCATTCTTTTGTTAACCTTTCTTTGTTTCTAATCTGCATCTTGAATGTGTCCAAAAAAAAATTAATTTGAAGCTTCACAAACAGCTTGGGGACTACTAGTGCTTTATGCAAACTGAAAGAACCATGTTACACAGCATAACTGACTTCAAATAAATGAAACACAACACAATTGGATTTGTGTTATTGAATTTACATAAAGTAGTTACATTTACCTAAATCTTTGTAAATACAATATGGCATCTTTTGAAGTACAGGAATTAAATCTGCTTCACACATGCCATTTATTTTAGATTTTGCATATTTCCTTATCTGCTAATCTTGTTTTTCTATCTTTTTTTTTTTTTTTTCTTTGCTTGCTTGCTTCGAAGTTGATTATATGCTATTGGAATCAGCTTATAGAAGATAATGCCTTCAAACAAATGCAGATAGAAGAATCTGCAAATTGGTCAGTTAATAAAGAAATTAAAGTAATCAAATAGCCCACCTTGGACAAGTAGTACCTTGTTAGCTTTTGAAAAAGATCTACATAAAAACTAACACTGACAATCAACTTCCTAATTAAAATGCGTTTGTTCATAGAGTGTACTGCACTGATGTATACATTTTGAATTTGATACTCTTATTTCTAAGTTGTTAACTATATTCCCACAATTGTCCAAAGAGTATTCACATTAAATTTTTAGGATGCAAAAGAGTAAATATTCCTCGTAACTTGTGTACTAAGATTCCCAGAACCAGTACTTAACCCATAAAAAATTTAAACTTCACTGATCCTTCATTTAAACTTAACATCTCAAATGTTATTTACACAATCCTAAATTTTTCTGCCTTATGTTTTGTTTTACTTTCAATCTTTCAATCTTTGTCTTTTTATGTCTGTTTTGTTTTAATAATTTCTTAAAAATTCTCATTGTCTTCTGAAGTAAGTAAAAATCTAGACAGCTTCTCATCTTCTTTTCCCTCTAGATCCCAATTCCATAATGGAGTTGTTTTTTTTTTGTTGTTTTGTTTTTTTGTTTGTTTGTTTTTGTTTTTTTTCACATTGAAAAAGAAAAAACAGTTAAAGATGTATAATAGCTTTAAATAACATTAAAATCTATTATTGCAGTGAATAACAACTGTTAGGGAAGTTTCTAGGACTGGAGAAATTCATTATAGGCAATTGTTAAAATTATATCTGGAATTATTTTTACAGAAAAGATTTAGCTACGCTTTTAAGCATTAAATACTGCTATTACAGTCAGATGTAAAGATTTTTATCCTTTCAGGTTTACAGTATTAGAATTGCATGAATTTGAAATAATCTTTGACAAAGAAATATGGTGTTAAATGATCTAACAGCCATCAGAATGAGAAAAGAAGTAAACATGTGGACATGCTGATAGTGATTTTCTCATGGTCTGATCCCCTATGGATGAACTAGTCCTATTCTAAACTGATTACTCTGTCATTCACTAACACCTATCTTGTCTGCTGCTGTCATGCTAATCCTTTGACATTAACAATAAGATTAGCACTAGCTGTGACTGTCTAGCCATAGCCTAGAAAGATACCAGAGAACTTGTTTTGGTACAATTAAATTTAAAGACAGACCTTTACATCTTTGCCTCTGGGCAGTGATTATCACATAGGCCTAGGGTAGAATACTAAATTCCATCTGGAAGGGGAAACAAGCATGACTTTGGTAGTCCCCTGTTTAAATCCTTGAGATACATACATAAATTGCCTTATTGATTTTCTTAAGTGCTTACATATTGTGATATGCATGCATAGAAATGCATATTTTCCTTGAACATAATTGTGTTCCTTCAATTTATCACTGTGTAATGTGATCCTGTCATTCTTATAGCTAATAATTATACAGAGCATTTACATAGTTGTAAATTTTCATTGTACTATGATGAGAATCTTACTAGATGTCTTTCAGCACTGTTGCAGTATCTACCTGGATACATTCCCTTTAGAATATGCACACAGAGCAAAGAAGCAAGGCAGAAGTGGATGCTTCCACAAATGGAAGGCAAGTTATGAGGTGCTGAAAATTAAATAATTATATGAACAGTTTTCGAACCAATTAGTACAAATGAAAAACAAACTGTTATGTTTGTAACTGCTAAATGTTATAATTTGAGAAAAAAAAGAAAATTAATTATATTTCAGATGAAGCTGGCCAGTACTGTGCAGGGATCAATAAAAAAGGGCTTTTAAAAATATTTTAACACTAACAGGAGGACAAGAAATAACACTGAGCCTCTACTTGACCTCACAAATAGGGGTATAGACAAAGAAGTGACAATGCCTTCTTCACCTTAGTCTTTAACATAGGTGATGGCTCCTGAGACCTCCAGAGAGGTCTCCAAGACCACAGGAACAATAAACTCATAGCAAAATCAAACTTGTGCAGAATCTGCTGCTCAAGCTGGATGCATGAGTCTGTGGAGCCTGATGGGATTCATCCCAGGGTATTCAAGGAGCTGGCAGATGTTATTGCAAGATGTTCCTCACTTATTTTTTAGTGGTCTTGGGAAAGGTCCACTCTCTGCTGACAGTGACAGAACCCAAAACAGCTTGAGGCTGCATCAGAAGAGGTTCAGATTAGATTTCAGGAAAATGTTCTTCACCGCAGTCAGGCACTGGAAAAGGCTCCCCAGGGAAGCAGTCATGGCACAGAGCCTGCCAGAAGTTCAAGAAGTGTTTGGCAGTGCTCTAAGATACATGGTTTCAATTTTGGGTGGTCCTGTACGCAGCCAGGAGTTGTACTTCATGATCCTTGTGCATCCCTTCTAACTCAGGCTGTTCTATGGTTCTATGATAATCTGTACTGTCTGTTATGCAAGAGTCCTTAAAGAATTCTTGTAGGCATAATTCACCTTTCAGAAGTTGTTACTAGTTTCCCCCTAATGTATTAGGTTAATTTAAGTTCTTTATGACTTCACTTTTAATGGATTTTCTCTTTTGTTTTGTTTTAGAGCATTTTCTCCTAACACTAGGATGAAACATATCAGGCAATGATTTCTTGGATCATCTTTAGCACCTCTTTAAAAAGAAGTACAATGCTGTCAGCTCTCTAGCTCTGTGGTTTAATAACTATTTAATGATGAAAGGTCTAATCCCGATTTCTTTGCCACTTACTGAAGACCCATTACATTACGCGGTAGCAGAATACAATTTTAATTGCAGATTTCCTGCAGCACAGATCATTTGTACTTTGATTTCTTTGAGATTCTTAGAAAAATACTTTATCTGATCTTTTTTTTTTAACTTAATTTCTCTCATTGCAACATAATCTCTGACTATCTTATGATATTAGTATTTAATTCCATATAAAGTCTGGTGTTTTCAATATTGCATGTATTCATTTGTGTGGGATTACCTCTAAAAGCTTTAGTTATACAAAGCTTTTAGATCCTGTTTGTCTGACAGGAAGAATAGGTACATAGCTAGCTAGATAGCTAGCTAGATAAAAATTGGCCCAAATAATGATCCTGATGAATTCTCAAATTAGAATAAAGAGAATGGATAGAGTGAGGTCCTCCATATTTAAGGTTAAGTAATATATTTGGGAATATCAGTATAACTGATGTATAACTGGTGTATAACACCAATCAGTGTTAGATTGCTGGCAAGGAACAAAGATGATCTTGTGCTCGGCACTTGACCATGCTAAATATATAGTAAAACTTTTAGCTACAACTATACTGGACCTTCTAGAACTTATTCAGCTGAAACTACAAGGAATTCTTTATTTAAATAACAGTTTCATGTTAATCAACTCTCAGATTATTGGGATAATCAAACACAAACATAAGCAGCAAGAGTAACAAAAACAAGAAAAACAAGGTCACCAAGCAAAATCTTTTTAATTACACATCAGACCAAATCCAATATTTTTTCTAATACCCAGTGAAAATCTAAAGGTACTGAAGAAACAATGTTCTGTGATAATGTTGAGAAATAAAACAAAAGAAAAGAGAATTACTGAGACCAGAATCAGTGACGAATAATACTCTGTTTTCTGCATACTTAGTTAATGTAAACATTTAATCTTGCTGATGAAAAGTAGATAGACTTTAGTTAATTGTGTGCACTGATTTTTGTTTAAGTCATGGAAACTGATGACTTTCATGAAAATAAACGGTTGTTTTAGTATTACTGTCCTTAGAGATGTAGGTATTTTCCCACAAATGACACAGATTTCCTTTCCAAGTCTGAGCAGTACAAAGATGTTAATATTATGTAATAATTGTTGATGAATGAACAGAACTGATTTATATAGGGCTTCAGTAGAGCTCCTCAGACAAACATATTCATGATGTATTTCTTTCTCACTCACTCTTATCTTTCCTTCGAAAAATAAAAGAAACTGTATTGCTGTGTATTATAAAATCCTTAGACAAATATATGGGGATTTCCAGGTAGTATTCTAGAAGCACTAAGGAAAGAAGCTCATTTTGCTAGGTTTTGTGAATATTTTAACAAAATGATTGGCTTTAGTTCCAAAGACTAAGCCAATTTAAAAGGCTACTAGTGAATAAAATACGTACACACTTTTTATTGAAACAATAACAGATTAGTCTAACAAGCAGAGGGTATTGTTCTGTCACTGCATAAGCATTCATCGGCATACTTTTGAATATATGTATACGTACAAGTTTTTAAAACAATCTTGAACTTCTTATTAAGGAAGTTTATGAATAACATAACCAATGGTCTTACATGTTTTTATAAGGAGATTGAGGGAATAATATAGAAAGTATGAAAGCATGAAAGAAGATATGCTATTGCTGCATTGCTGATGATTGTCAATAGTTTAACAGTTTAAAAATGTGAGCAGCAGAAGAAATAATAATCTTGTTGATATATAATTGAATAAATGCTGTATTTAATGAATCCTTATGAGAGTTCTATTCATTCAGTAAATATTAATGTTAAATGATTCAGAGTCAATTCACTGGAAAAAAAAAAAATCCAAATTAATTTGTCTCTTCTATGAACTTTTCTTTCCTCCTAGATTGCTTTCCTGAGCTGTATCTTAAATCAGAAATGGAAACTACATTTTGTGTCATTGTGTTAATTAGATTGTGTTAATTAGATCCAAATGAAGATAAAACGTCCACCTTGAGGTGAAACAAGCATGATATATTTCTTTTAATAACTAATTCCCCAGTAATTTCTGAGTGAGGATGAATAACAAATGAAATGCACAAATGAACTCACCGATATGTTTCTGCTGTTTTCATGCCTACTGAAGAATTATTTATCCAGTTACAAACCATAAAATAAAATTGGCTTCTTTAGCCATTCTCTGCTATACTTCTTTAATTTCAGCTTCATCTAATTTGCATACATTATTTTTATCAACCAAGCAGCAGCACTATGGAAGTCAATCTAAAAGCCGTTTATTACAGTACAGTTTAATTTCTTATTTACTATACTTGCTAAATCATATTTTTGAGCAAAACTGTCAGCTACTCTCTTAGTTGACCAGAATTTTGTATTTTTAATGACTGGAGCTGGAAACAGCTGCAAGCCACTGTTTTAAACACAACTTTAACTTTGTTTGCATGATAAGTAAATGGCTGTGCTGACTGGCAACTGAACAAGATTGAAGATTGTAGGTAATAACAAGATACCAACACGAATGCCCTAAAGACATATAGTCAAGGAAATCAAGTTAGAAACATTTTATTGTAAGAATTTGCTTCAGGAAAACATAGGTCCAGAATATTTATGTAGTGCAATGCTCTGTAGTGACTGTATTTGGACAGTCAGACCAATTCCAGTTTGCTGGGAGTTAGAAACTGAAAATAATCACTGCAGAAGGAGATAGTAACATGGTAGCCCAAAATGTTCATCATGTAGGCACATTACAAAATGTTCTTTCTTTCATTTAAGAAATGGATTATAACCTTAAGATACATGATGATGCATTTGTAATCTGCTTTCACTATTGTATAATTTGATTATGAAATTCTGGATGACACAAGAAACAGAATTTAATAAAGATCACAAAATTGCTTATGAAGTAAACATGAAGAGTGCTCGAGGGTTTTTAACTGAAGTATTTTTTTCTGAATGACCAGCAAGTGATTAGATAGATTCAAGCATGCATCTTGGTTCTCTGCAAGTACTATAGTCTACAATATGCATTTCTACAGCTTTAGTGAAAAAATATACATATAAAATGAATATAAATTTTAATCCAAATTTAATAATTTAGTTCCTGGAGAGCATATTTGTCAAGCTACCAGATCTTGGATTTTGTTGGTAATTCATTTACTCAAATAATTGTTCAGTAGGTTTTGAAATTACTGAATATCCTCTGTTAAAGATGGAGATGTAAAGTTGTCTTTTACTGAAAACTGTTGTAGTTGAAAAAGTCGTAAGTATATTTTTAATCCTAATCAGCCTGTTTTGTGTGTATGTGTTTATAGAACACTGATTTTGATAGGTATTTACCTTAATCAAAATGTACCTTAAGTTTAATGTAGGAAAGGCTGAGGAAAACCAAGTGGAAGGAAAGTACTTGGAATTTATGATTTTTTTTCCCCTGCAATAGCAAATTAATGATATGATAAATAATGCAATACTCTATAACATCTTCAGTTGTCATTTATTTCTAAACACTAAGGTAAGATTAGGGTACACTAAATCCATTGATATTTTCTCCAGTCAAATCATTTAATGTCTCATCTCTCAGCAAGGTTTTCATCTTTTATCATGAATCACTTGAACCTCTCAGTGACATTTTCTATCTCAGAAAAGCTATTACTGTTAACTTCTTGGATTTTTAAAATATGTATCACTTATCCAAGCAATATTTAGTGCTAATTATTCAGTCACCTTTTTGTGTCCTTTTTTTTTTTTTGTTTTTTTCCCCAAAATACAGAATGAGACATTGAAAAATGAATTAAAATCCATTTAGTGTATTATAGCTGCAAAGATAGTTATTTTAATATACCATTAATTTCCTGTTTTCATGTTTGTTTACAGTTATTATTTTTTTTTTAATTTTTCACCTTGCCTCTGAAGTTCTTTCTTTATAGTACATGAATTAAGAACCAGAATATCTGTTACAAATAATGAAATACTATAATTCAAAACAGTGCAATTCATTTTGCAGTCCCAGAAAAACTTGTGTCAAGCAGAACAGCTAGCAGAAAGTAAATAGCAGTGTAGTAAAACTCAGGAAGTGTCCATTTGCCTATGTTAGGAGTTTCTAATATCATCCTCACCTTCAGAGGAAGTGCCCTGATGATACAAAATATTTTGTGTTCTCAAAAGCAGGCTCTCATATTTCTATAGATCATAATTACAGTTACATATTTTGCAGTCAGTGCTCCAACAGTGTTCCTAGAACTAAAGGAAATAACCTTTTCATCTGTTCTTTTTATCTGTTTTCTGTGCAAATATATGTCTACAAGAACATTAATGAATCTGATTTAGTCACGGTTTGACTAGCTCATTATATTTGCTTCACTACTGACTTCTGATTTACATAAATATTCACTACAGTTTTAATTGCGTTTTCCTTCATGTTACATTCTACAGCTACAGTCTATGGCTGTAATTGAACAGGATTTAATCTTTAATCAGGGATGTTTTATGTGGAAAATCATATATCATTTTAATGTGACAAAAATTTACGGGGGTGGATAGAACTTCTCATTGAAACTGAGACTGTATCTATAAAATGCTAGCCTGGCAACCAGTATAGCTATAGGCAAATGCTAAGAGAGACAATCCTCTTAGCTCACTGAAGAAATTAGCTTACTCTGCCATTTTCATGGCAGTAATAGACAAGAAATTGTAGGAATGCTTAAACAATTTCAACTAAATTAACATATAGTTTATCTAAAGAGTGCCCTAAAGGAAAACCCCCAATCACACTTAGGACAATGGAATTATTGTGATGTTATGCATCATAAATATCTGAACAGCCGTAACCTAAAACCAAATCTGTTAAAGGTTGCCAGTGGATCTTATTTTTTTATTACTATTATTTTTTTCCCCAGTAATGACTTCCAAGGATACAGCTATGCTTTTTTTCTCCATTCCGAATAGTTTCAGTGACACTATGACACTATGACCAGAATTTCTGATAATGCACTGCATTACACACCTCTGTACAAAATCTTATATTCAGTACTTTGTATCTACAGACTAGAATACACTTTCAATAAATCGTTCTTCTCTTACTGGTTAGCTTAATATTCTAACCTTATATTTACATTCTATATATCAGTATTATTAATATTTAGCTTAAATACTAATTGAGTTTACTACTATTCAGAATTAGTCAAGAGTAAAGATTAGGTGAAATTTACTTCCTCTTCCTTTCTTCCTTTCTTCCTTTCTTCCTTTCTTCCTTTCTTCCT
>JAPSGF010000052.1:23035-59390 GCA_035772895.1 Perdix hodgsoniae
CTTTCTTCCTTTCTTCCTTTCTTCCTTTCTTCCTTTCTTCCTTTCTTTCTTTATCCAACTAGATGATTTTAGAATAAAACATCTCCACTGTACTTTTAAAGAAGCAACCAAAAACTGAAACAAAACATAGAATTTAGCTTCCTTTCTGTTTGAGATTATTCTATTGTATTTCATATTATCATTACACTAAGAAAACATAGAATAATAGACTCATAGAATGGCCTGGGTTGATCATAATATGTTGCCAAAGAAAGAGGCAACCCCCATTAGCGTCCCGTTGTAAAGTGCTCTGACAGCCGCGGCCTATTTAATGGGCTCCAGTCTCTCTAGACCAAGCCCTGGCCCCGGGCGCTGGCCCTCGCTTTCGCCCCAGCTCTGGCCCCAGCTCCCAGCCTGCTGACCACTCACACACTTTTTATGACACCAATATGATGAGCGGTGAAATGGACGTTTAATGTGTGGCGTCGTTTGCTTATAGACATGCCCCTTCTTCGTTAACACCCCTTAAGCACGCATCATAAATCAGTCACAGAGCAGAGGAGGGCCTATCGTGTCACATCCCGAATCCCCGCTTATTAGCCTAATACAACATTTCCCTCTCCCCATGCTCGGTAAAGCCTTGCCCCATTACAGCACACACACAGTATACCTAACCTAATTATAGCCTATCACAAAGCCTATGATACTATATCAAGCTAACTAAGCAGCGTGGAAAGCATCCTATAAAACAAGGTGCGCAGATCATAATGCAAGCAAACACTGAGAGCACTACTCTTACGTTGTTAAGCATCTGGATAAACTACTACAGAACCCAAACAGTCTTCGCAACCAATTTCCGAATGTGTTGTTGTCCATTCCAACCTTCTCGGTGTGTCCCTTCAGCCTGTCCGACACAGGAGGATGGTGTTCAATTCTCGCAAAAGGTATGCGGTGAAGTTGGCGACATCAGGTTGCGCTGAGTGGACCTCCTGGCAGGCGTCCACCCTTGACATCCTACAAGGCACACACGAAAAGGCGATGAGGCGGATTGCAGGTTTAGATAGAAATCCTGCTTCGCTGTCCAATTAGCCAGAGTTACCTAAAGATTCTGAGGTTGCTGTAGGAGGTAGACTCTCTCTCCAAAGACTCCTAATGCTAGTAAGGGAAAGAACACAACAAACATATTACACAGATTCATTCTGGCTTTCAGCAGTGGCTCCTTATCTGGCAGCACGTCTTTTGATCATTCTGGCACTGGTTTCAATGTGCCCACCAGCAGCTTCTGAAAAGAAAGACCTCTTGTCTTGTTTATCGCTTAGACCTGAAAAGCAATCAATCGCATTTTCCGTGAAATCTGTCTGCCAAATCTGCAATGGTCTGAGACCGCGGGGGTTAATCCCAACCCCTATCACAGGTGCAGAATTACAATGAGGACATGCCTGCACGACATCGCGGGCAACGGACAAAGGACTGGTTCTTCTAGTTTCAATCCCCCTGCTGTGGGCAAGGTCACCAACCACTAGACCAGGCTGTCCAGAGCCACATCCAGCCTGGCCCTGTCTCCAGGGATGGGGCATCAACAACCTCTTTAGGAAATTTGTTCCAGTGTCATCACCCTCTGCATGAAAAACTGTGTCCTAATATCTAACCTAAACTCCCCTGTCTCAGTTTAGAACATTCCCCCCTGTCCTCCCTTCTTGTTTATATACTCTCTTTGTCAACGGTTTATGGGCTGGTCTGGCCCAGTTCCGTGACCAGCGGGGCGGAGGGATCTGCGGATCCGCGCCTCTGGGAGAGGGGAAGCAGGGGACCCCAAAATACTTGAAAACAACAGCACTGATCTGAGGTGGAACAAATGATTTTACTAAATATAGTATTAGTAAAATACAATGAGAGAGAGAGAGAGAGAGTCTGTTTGAATTGTATAGACCTCACCACAATGCTGGGGTGAGAAGTGCAGTCCAGTTGAGTGACTGAAGTACAGACGGCGAAGAGCAGGCGAAGAAGGAAGACCAGGTGACCTTGCTTGGAGTTATATCCCCTTGCTGACCGCAAAGTCTCCTGGGGAAACGTAGCTCCTCTCCGACGGACGAACACTCGGCAGACACCAAACCCCACCCCCAATGCATCATATGATGTTATGGTGTGGAATACTGATGACCAAAAATCATAAAACCATGACATCTCCTCAAATTCTAGGATGTCATAACAAGGTCTCCCTGCAACCTTCTCTTTTCCAAGCCAAAGCAGCCCAATTCCCTCAACTCTTCTTCCTAGGAGAGGTGCTCCAGCCCTCTGATCATCTTATTGGCCTTCCTTTGGACTCAATCGAGGAGTTCTGTGTCTTTCTTGTGCTGTGGGCTGCAGGCCTGGATGCAGTACTACAGATTGGGCCTTCTCCCTGCTAGCCTCTCCTCTTTTGATACATCCCAGAATGTAGTTGGCCTTCTGGGCTGCAAGCGCACATAAAAATGATAATGTACAATTCTCTGAAACCACTGCTTCAGAGATTACAAACCAAATAATGTGAAATGAAATGCAGTTTATTACCAATCACCATTTGGGCTATTTTTTTGATTTCATAAAATTACATTTTATTTACAGAGAATTTTTCTTCCTGCTGATGCAATATATTCTGTACTCTTGGGGCTTAATGAATTCTATTTACCAGCCTGATATGCGAAACCTAGAAAAAAGAACAGAAATTAAATACATCCTTAAGCAGATTCAATACCTCAGTCGCGGTACAATGTCCCATATTTCAATTTTTAGGTGAAAAGTAATGTCTAAGTAGAACCTAGTAGCCTGTAAGTGCATCACTTTAGTCCTTCTACTACTCTGAGCTCCATGAGAAAACAAAAAAAAAAGCAAACAAACAAAAACCACACAAACCAACTTAACTGTTAAAGGTTTATATCATAAAAAGAGGAGTTTTGTTATAAATGCTGTGAAGAAGGCATGTGTTCTATATTCTAAGTTTAGACTGAGAAAATGAGGGACAGAAAGGTTAGGCAGAGACTGCGCTCAATGACTGAGCTTGCACGTCACGACCCTTGTCTAGTTAAGCTGAAGAAAAGATTGAGAAACCTTAACTATTTCACTCTCAAATATAGATCTATTTCAAATAAACAACCTGAGACTTATCCCTTTTCAGATATATCTGGCCACCAAATGTCTTGGATGCTAAGCCAGTATGTTTCAGGTATTTGAATTTCAGAATACCACAGAACTCATTGAAGTAATAGGAAAATTGCCTGCACCAACGAGTTTGAGAATCAAGGAGAGCTGAAGATTTTACGGAACAAATCTGAGAATGATATACTGCAGATTGTACCTTGAAGAGGATTCCTGATTTGCAGTATTCTGGGAACTAATTTTCAAGTAGTCTACAAAGCATTCATCTTTAGTGCACTAACAGGTTGTGGAGTACATACTGTCTTTTATGTGTCTTGCAAAAAAATACCTGAAATTTTGGTTGTTGATGAGATATCTGGGAGAAAAAAAATGTGAAACGAAGTAGCATCAGAGCCCAAGGATCTCATGCAACAAGTAGAAGAAACAACAATAAAAAGTACAAAATAATTCAACCTCATGATTCAACTTCAAAAATAAAATTCACCACCAAAAGACAACAAACCAACCAACCAAATAAAAAAAGAACCCCAAACAACATATTGGACCCTTTAAAACCTGAAACTGAGATATATTGTTTCAAAAATACTGTTTAGGGAAAGTTCTCTACCCTGCAGTACTAAGACGTATCATTCAGTGTAGTCATAAAGTCATTGATATGTATGCCTATATCTAGACCGTACATATTTCTCTTATTCATGAGTATGTACTGTGTGTATTCATGAGCATGTACCTGCATGGGTATCAAATCTTTTGGCTTGCCTTAGATGCACTGAATGAAGCAGAAATGTCTTGGCCCTCATATAAAATCTATAATATAATTAATATACATAAGTAACAAAACTTTTTTTTTTAAATTATTATTAAAACATTAAAAAAGAGCAACAAAAACATAGAAATGGGGAGATATTCGTTTTAGTGGAACTAATGCATCAATTTTATTTGATAGCAGTGATTGCTGTTCTCAGTGAGTTTTCAAGGTGTTAGAGATTTTTTGCAATGTTACTCTTCATAAAATCATAGAATCATAGAGTGGCTTGGGTAGGAAAAGACTTCAAAGATCATCTAGTTCCAGTCTTTTGATATGGACGGGGTTGCCACCACTAGATCAGGCTGACCTGGGCTCCATCCAACACCTCTGATGGATAGAGAATCATAGAATCATAGAATTATTCAGGTTGGAAAAGACCTTAAAGATCATCGAGTCCACAGCCTGACCATACTACCTTAACTCTAACAACCCTCCACTAAATCTTGTCCCTGAATACCACATCCAAATGGTTTTTAAACACATCCAGGGATGCTGATTCAACCACCTCCCTATTCCAGTGCCTATTCCAGAAGCCTAATCCAGTGTTTAACAATCCTTTCTGTAAAGAAGTTTTTCCTGATATCCAACCTAAATTTACCCTGGTGCATCTTGAGGCCATTTCTCCTTGTCCTGTCACCTGTCACCAGTGAGAAGAGACCAACCCTGCTCTCGCTGTAAGCACATTTCAGATAGTGGAAGAGGGCAATAAAGTCTCCCCTCAGCCTCCTTTTCCTCACACTAAACAGCTCCAGTTCCTTCAGTCGTTATACGCATCCACAGCTTCTCAGGGCAACCTGTTCTAGTGCCTCTCCGCACTCTGAGTGAAGAATTTCCTCCTAACATCTAACCTATATCTCCTCTCTTTTAGATTAAAGCCATTTTCGCTTGCCCTATCACTATTAGACCATGTAAAAAGTCTATTGCCCTCCTGCTTGTTATCTTCTTTCAAGTACTCAAAGGCTGCAATGAAGTCCTGACCCGAGCTGTCTCCTCTCCTAGCTAAACAAACCCAGCTCCCTCAAACTATCTCCATAGGAGAGGTATGTCAGCCCTCTGATCTCCCTTCATGGACCTCCTCTGATCCGATTTTAGCAGCTCTTAATCTGCTGAAGCCGGAGGCTGGAACAAAGTACTTCAGATGGGGCCTCAAGAGAGCAGAATCAGAGGGGACAGTCACCTCCCTCACCCTGCTGCCCACCCCTCTTTTGATGTAGTCCAGGATATTGTTGGCTAGGATGCAAGCTTACTCATGTCCAGCTTTTTGCTCACCAGAACAGTGCTCTGTCACTCTCACTGTAAAGAAGTTCTTCCTTATTTTCGTATGGAACGTTCTGTGTTCCAGTTTCTGCCCATTGCTCCTTATTGTAGTGCTGCAAGTGACTAAAAAGAGCCCTCCTCTGTAGAATTGACTCTCAAACCTTAGATATCTAAAAATAGTAAGTAAATAAATAAATAAATAAATAAAAACACTTTTAAATAAATAAATACGTTACTTGCATATTTTCAAATGGAATGCATAGAATTGCAATCAGATGTATGACTCAAAAATCTGACCATATCTCTCTCCTAGACTTAAAACTTCTCTTACCGGAGAAAAATATTCTTCACAATCTCGCTTTAGTCATATTCTCATTTTTTGGCAGTATGCAAATTTGT
Organism: Perdix hodgsoniae; assembly: GCA_035772895.1. Lineage (NCBI taxonomy): Eukaryota > Metazoa > Chordata > Aves > Galliformes > Phasianidae > Perdix > Perdix hodgsoniae. Next base: position 28,614 of record JAPSGF010000052.1, read on the forward strand.
GACCTGTTTTCAGAGATGAAGTACAACTGAAGCTTGGTCATGTGTGGTATCCTCCAGCAGTCTGTCATAGGACTGGTGATCTTAGGACCGATGCTCTTTATTTAACACTTTCATCAGTCATATAGACAGTAGGACTAAACACATTGTATAGAATATATCTTTGCCTATGTATTCTTCAGCTGCAACAACTCTGAGAAGAGTTTGTGCATTACAACAAAACCACAGAAGTCATGGAAGAATATCTTTGTGTTATGATCATAGAAGCCCAGCAAGATGTACCGACTTGGAAACATAAGAAACTTCATTTCCTTATGTAAGGATAATGGGCCTCCTACTTGTATACATATGTATATATGACACTTAAAATCTCTCCAGACTACATGCAAAATATCTAAATAGGTATCGTTTAGGTTTATATGTTCTAACTACTTTCCGTCTTTTTGTATAACTTGGGGTTGCTGATTGACAGCAGGTTCTGTGCCCTACCAGCCAAGAGGACAGCTTTTTGGGCTGTGTTTAACACAGAAGAGCATAGCCAGCTCATGAAAACAAATGATTATCCCACTATATTCAGTATTGATGCAGCCTCACATTGAATATTGTCTGTATTTCTAGGATCCACAATATAAGGACGAAAGCATCCAGATGAGGGCTGCAAACTGGTGAACACCTGTTTTTTCCTACTCTGCAGAAAAAGAGGTCAAGAGGCAACCTCATTTCTCTCTACAACTTGCTGAGGAAGGAAAATGGACAAGAAAGTGTTGGTTTCCACTTTCTGGTAAAGTATGATAGCAATGGCAAAAATCTGCATCCAGAGGATGTGCAAACTGGACATTAGGAAAAATTTCTTTATCAGAAGTCTCCTTAGCAAAGTGGCTGAAACCCAGTGCATCTTAGTGTTCAAGAACCATTTGGATAATGCCCACAAGGTTATGCTTCAATTTTTATTTAGCCATGTTGGGAAGTTAGGCTTGACCTTTGGAGTTCCATTCCAACTGAAATAGCTGAGTTGTTTACATTGCATCATTTCTTTACAGTCCCAAAGGGTATAATTCTTTGGTCAACCATAAGAAACATAAATACCTCCATAAATCAATACATTTGGATTACAGTTATCTGAAGGATCCGGAAATGAAATAACGCTTGTCAGAAGATTCTGGTTACTCTATCTAGAAAGAAAAACTAAGCAAAATAATGCTAAATCAAATTTTTGTGTATTGCTGAGCTTTTATTATTTGAATGTGGGAAGAAAAGTGGGGAGAATTAGGTACATTACAACATCAATTTCCAGGAGTTTTCTGTGTGCTTTCAGTGTATGTAGCCAGGAGCAGAATCCTGATTATTTCCAAGCTTTATGCAAATTCCCCTGACCCTCCAGCCACTACACATTCTTCAAATGGACACCTACCTTCAAAAGTGACAGCAAACAATAATGTGACAAATGAGCCTGAAGTCTGCACGTGTGCAACATACTTTACCTAGAATATTTGTATGCGATGGAATTAACTGACCTCTATGACAAGGACACCTTAATCAAAAGAGCCAGAATTGAGGGTTAGATGAAGGGTGGGAGGCAGTACTGGTGGGTCCTGTGTTCTGTCTTTCCTTCCTGTTAGGTTAGGACATTTCTTAATCATTCTGTCAGCAATGTTTTCTATGTATCTCTTTACTCTAATACTTTCATTTTCTTGACTGAAAGAATACTAAAATGCTTTTTATTATAGTCAGATAAGAAGAAAGGAAAAGGTGGAAAAAAATTCTTTATTGTAGTATAATCAGGCTTTTGTTAGACTTTATGAAACACTAATGATGTTGAAATTAAAAGTTATTTGCTTAGTGTTCAGCTTAGCATACCATAAATTTTAATATGGTTTAATAACTTTTTTCTTTTTAAAATCATTTCTTGCATGATTTTGTTGATGAGAATAAAAAAATAATCAAATATTTTGAATTGTCTGCCTATAACCTAAGGTTGTCTGTCTATAATATAAGGTGGTATAGAAATGAATTGTTTCCTGTTCATTTTTACATGAATATTCTTAACAGTGTGAAAGCTTCATGCATTTTTAATTATAGCAATAAAATTTTGAAACTACCACTGGGTTCTCTTCAAATTTGTCTTGACAGACTTTCAGTAGCATATCTTTAAACTGAAGGGGAAATAATTCATTGCCATCTCACAGGGAGATAAAATGAACAACTGATTCAGGCATCCAAATTTCTTGCAAATATACATTTAAAACTCATCTTTGATGTCCTGGAAGTTCTGGAAGAGAACAATTTAGAATTTCCAGTGTTTTTTGGAAGAGACAGAGTAATTGAGTTGGCAAATCAATGGCAATTCTTTGTAAGTTGTCTGAGATAAATTTGCATGATAAACAAATGATAAGGAGGGTAAAAATGCATGAATAGTCCAACTGGTTTTGTGATTATGGTTCAGAAATAGAAATGGATGTCAGGATATCAGAATTGTACTCCAGTTCTGACTGCTATGTAGCTCTGAGATATTCTGAAATCCTTGTAGGTTTGCTTCAATCAAAAGCGTGCTGACAGGAATACAGAAGCCATATAAAATTGCATATGTCCTTTGTTTAAAAAATATTAAAAATCAGTATCTAAATAAAATTTTATTTGGTCAGATAGAGAGAATATAGATAAAGCAGTGCTCACCTATCCTGTTTTAACCTGGAACAGAGTTGATTTTCTTCATAGTGTTTGATATGATATGATGCTTTGATTTCAGGAGAAAAATAATGCTGACAATGCACTGATGTTTTAGCTGTTGCTGAGAATTGCTGTACAAAGCCAAAGACATTTCAGTTTTTCAGCTTCTTTTACTGTCCTGCCAGCAAGGGGGCCGAGGGGGACACACACAGTAGGGAGGGGACAGAATCAGGATAGCTGACCTAAGGAATATACCATAGAATCATAGAATCATAGAATCACAAGGTTGAAAACGACCTATAAGATCATCTAGACCAACCATCCTCCCACTATCATTGTTACCACAAGCCTCTAAACCATCTCATAGCTCCTCATCCAGATGCCTTTTGAACACTGACAGGGACGGCACCTCTCCCACCTCCCTGGCAGGCCATTCCAGTGCCTGACCACTTTCTGAGAGAAAAAGTTCCTCCTTTTATGTCTAACTGAAACCCACTCTGGTACAACTTGCAGCCATTTTCTCGGGTCCTGCTTGTTGCCTGGGAGAAGAGGCCAAACCCCTCCTCATCACAACCTCCCTCCAGGAAGTTGTAGAGTACAATGAGGTCTCCTTGGAGCCTCCTCTTCTCCAGACTAAAAAATCCCAGCTTCCTCAGCTGCTCCTCATAGGACTTGTGCACCAGACCCCTCACGAGTTTCATTGCCCTTCTCTGGACATGCTCCAGGGCCTCAATGTCTTTTTTGTAGTGAGGGGCCCAAAACTGAACACAGTACTCGAGGTGAGGCCTCACCAGTGAATGATCACCACCCTGCTCCTGCTGGCCACACTATTTCTAATGCAGGCCAGGATGTTGTTGGCCCTCTTAGCCACCTGGGCACACTGTCGGCTCATGTTCAGCCAAGAATCAACCGACACTCTAAGGTCCCTTTTCTCTTCACAGTCATATAATATGACATCAGGTGAAAAAAATTATAAAACTCCGGGGATCTTGGGAACTTGCTGGGCATCAGTCAGCAGGTGATGAGCAATTGCATTGTGCAATGCTTGTATTGTTAATATAAATACATATGCAAATGTATCATTGCAAATTATCTTTGTTACTGCTATTTCTCACTTCCTTTTTTTTGTCTTAGTAAATATTTTTTATCTCATCCCACTTCTTTCTTTTTTTTTTCTTTTTGAATTTCTACCTCATCCACAGGAAATGGGGGGAGAGACTGAAAGGGTGTTTGGTGTTTAACTGACTACCAGATTAAATCACAGCACACACCTAGAAAATGAAGTATATGCACATACTATGGAAGCTTTTTTGATATCTCCCAAACATAAAATATATAATATTTGATAAAAATCAAAGTACTAATGTGAGTGGAATAAGCTTCTGCATCTATAAAAGAAAAAATTAGTTGTCCCTAATACTTCTCCTGTGAATAATGAAAACCAGGAAAGACAGCACAGTTTACTTTACAGACTTTAATTATGATGTTAACTAGCTAGTAAATAGTTAAAGTGGTGATATTAAATAAAAGATAATAAAAAAGGTAACTCTAAAATTGATAAATAGCATGGTACTTATATTTTTATCACATAATAGTCTCTAAAAGAAAATTGCTACTTTGCATTATTAAAGACTGTTCTGAGACATTACTAGAAATGAATTATTTTATTTAGTTTATTCTCTCTTTCACTTTTTAATTCTGTCATGACACATGTAATCTTAGAAATCGAGATAAACTAAATGTTTCCTCTTAATCTTGCTCATCCATAGAGTGGGTATAGCCTAAGAATGTAAAGATCTACATGCTGACAAAGGAAAAAAAGTCTGCTGTGAAAAGTTGTTTGACCATGTACTCAGATATTTAAGTTAATTCTAAGAAATCAAAAGTAATCTCTTGACCCTCAAAAATTCTCTTAGAAAATATATGTATATTGCTTTTTTCTTTGATTTTTAGGTTCTGAGTTATCACTGCTCAACTGAGTCTTGATTTCTTTCTGTTCTTTGCAATAATATGGTCATAGTATCTTTTTATTAAGACTCATCTGTCACATTTTCTGCTGGGCCTTGCTATAGGGAGTTGTGAAAACAACAACAAAACACCTTTCAGACTTATAATACTGTGCAATTTTTTAATAGATTAACAACTGCACATGCTATAGAGATATTAAAAATAGCAAATGTAAACAACAGATGTGAGTAAACAGGTCTGTCTGTGATTAACTCATTGAATAAACAGATATATATATTTTTTCATTTCTTTAGCTGTATAAAAGGCATAAATATGCCTGTCACTTACAGAAATCTGATGTGAATTCAGAAATTAATTTATCTTGAAGTTATCTATTGTAGCACAGCTTAGTGCATTTATTTTGAAATATGACTAACTTAATCATGAAAAGTAATCCTACAGAAGAATAACTATGGTGACTAACAATGTGTTACAGATACAAAATATTGAATATTAGCTACCTTGGATGTTTTTCCCTCAAAAGATTAATTTGGATTAGGAAATAAAACATAGCAACAGAAGCATTAGAGAAAGCAATTTCATTTGAGAAATGTTTCTAAAACTTTTTAGATTCAGTTCAATTTAGTGTTTCACATTATCATCTGCTAAATGCCCACCATGTGTCAAAATATTTGGATTTAATTTAATTCAAATGCCTATTGCATTGCAATAATTAAATGAATATCAAGTCAAAGGAACATTGTGCAATAGACAAGAATCAAAAAGAAGTTTAATTTTATTAAATAAATCATAATATTGATCAACATACCACAGTATTGCACTTCATGAGTCATAGGTTTAGCTTTATTAAGTCTGTAAATAGATTCCTAAGGATTAGAGGAGTTAAAATGCCATTGAACACTGTACCTTCAGAAAATCATTTCTTCTTTATTTTGATACCATAAGCTTTCTTCTTGATTTTTTGCATTGACTTTTTTCTTCCTTTGGAAAACAGTATATGCCTAGAAATAGGTTGGTAAAACACTGAAATGTTTGGACTTGACTTGGTGTTATTTTATAGAGCTGTTTGAAATATCCATTAGTACAGAAATATTATGTCTGTAATACATCTAAGTGATGACATTTTCATACTGTTCATTTAACGCCAGCACAGAGAAAATATTTTCAGCAACTTTCTTATTTAAAATTCAGTATTGTGCTAATGTGCTTTGGATAGCACTTCTCTAACTGAAACTGGACTGATTTTGTAAATTTAAGCCTTTTCACTCTCTCTAATTTTCAAGTCTTATATATAGAAGTTAGAAGCTTATGTTAGAAGTTCCACTTCTGGAATAATTTGATCAATTGACAGCATTGATTTTTTTTACCAAAAAAAAGAAAAAAAAGAAAAAAAAAAGCCTCTTAAATTTTTATTTAGAGCACTGTTGGATATGTTCATGTACAAATATACATCTGTACACATATGAAAACAGAGAAGCATTATTTATAATTTGGGACTAGAATATTATGTTACTTTATTGCATGTAGAATAACTGAAAAGTCTTTAGAATGAATAACAATAATGATCATAAAAATCTAACAAATGACTTCTGAAGAAAAATCTAGGTGTACTTAATAGAGAAAGGAATATTCATGTGATAAATATACCTTTCAAAACTAGCAGTAAATAAAAAGACGGATAACGTGAAAAGAAAAAGGTATATTTTATGTTTTCAATGAACAGAGTGATACATAATAAGCTTAATATGCACTTAAATTATATGAAAAATGTTTATAAGGTAAAAGTTAGAATTTATAACTTTAGGAAAGTAATGATATATACACCGACAATATTTTTTTTTAACACTAATTTAGAAAAATATCAGAAATGGTTTAGTTATAGTAGATTTTAACTTTGGCTAGAGGGGAGGATAAATTGGATGGCCTTCTTGGATTCCTTTCAACACCTACTTTACAACTGTCTATAAATAAAAAAGACTACGAATAAACCAGAGTTTTGAGGTGGCAAATGTTTTTAGAATACGTACTAAAAAATTAATATTCTTAAACAGAGGAGGTTAGGTCAAAAATAACTAAAATAGATATCATCATCATCATCATCATCATCATCATCATTGCAAGCTAGATCAGTCTTCAGTATATACAGCTGTGCCTGTCAGAAAACTTGTAAGAGGAAACTCTAGTCCTTCATTACCCTGTCCATCCATCCTGTGATATTTGGACTGTGTCTTTTTCCTGTTATTCTTTTTCAGCCTCTGTGCTCTGCTACTTCTCCAGCTTCTCCCATGATACTGAGACCTCTTCACATTTTCTAGTCATTTTATTTTGTGTAGTTGTAATTCTTGAGGCTCTGAAACACTTCCCCTGGGATATGTCTACTTGTTTGAAAAGAACAAAACAACTTCTTTTAAAAGAAAATAACAAAATAAGATACAAAATGATAATTGTGAAGAAAGCATTGTTTAATTTTTGTTTTACTTTTTAAATTTCTTCCTAATATCTAATCTAAATCTCCCCTCTTTTAATTTAAAACCATTTCTCCTCATTCTATCACTTCCAGCTCTTGTAAAATGTCAAACTTCCTCCTATTTATAAGCTCACTTTAAATATTGAAAAGCCACAATGAGGTCTCCGTAGAACCTTCTTCTCCAAGATGTTCAAGTCCACCTCTCTCTGCTTCACAGGAGAAGTGCACCAGTCCTCTGATTATTTTCATAGTTATTCTCTGGACTTTCTCCAACAGCTCCACGTTGTGATTTGACATTTGTCAATTCAAATTCTGTTTTTCTTTCTAGGGTATCTTTGCAATTTGTTTAGAACCAGACAATGAATTTAAGCAAATTAGATTCATATTCATTAATGTGAACTTTTTATTTCTAATAAATGCAATCTAAAGTTCAAAATATTAAATGGAGCATAATTTTTTTTAAAAAAAAGCAAAAAATGGATGCTTATGATTTTTGTCTTTACTAGCCTATTACTGCAATCTGTTACTCTGAAGTGGCAATTGCCTGAGTATTTATTAAATAACCCTAGAATTAGCAAAATTGTCATAGCATAAAGGAAAGCACTTATGCAAAAGCTAATTCATCCTGCTGAATATTGGCTAAGACAATTCATTTCCATTCCAATGCATTTTGCACTATCATGTAGTTTAAGACAAGAAAGATGCAGAACTCTTGGAACAGGTCCTGAGGAAGACCAGTAAGATGATCAGAAGGCTGGAGCAACCCTTCTATGAGGAAAGGTTGGGGGAACTGGGCTTGTTTAGCTTGGAAAAGAAGGGTCCAGGGAGACTTCACTGTGGCCTTCCTGTACTGGAAGGGAGCATATAAACAGGAAGGGGAACGGCTGTTCATGTGGGTGGATAGTGATAGGAGAAGGGGGAATGGTTTTAAACTAAGACAAGGGAGGTTTAAGTTAAATATTAAGAGGAAGTTTTTTACTCAGAGGCTGGTGACACACTGGAACAGGTTGCCCAAGGGGGTTGTGGATGCTCCATCTCTGGAGGCATGAAAGGCCAGGTTAGATGTGGCTCTGAGCAGTCTGGTCTAGTGCTTGGTGACCCTGCACATAGCAGGGGGTTGAAACTAGATGATCTTTGAGGTCTTTTTCAACCCAGGCCATTCTATGTTTCTGTGATACAGAGAGAGAGAAGCACAGCTGTATAAATGTCCCGTTTCGGCTAAATTTGTCAAGAGGAATCTTAGATAATACATGTGAAATAAACTCATTCAGAATTTTCTCCTGTGAAGGCCACACTACCATGTTAAAAGCAATATTATTTTTTTCCTTATTTGAGTATAAGGAGAACAAAACTATACTGCATTATCAAGCATAACAAAATAAGAAATATATCAAATTTTCGCTTTATATTTGCTGGATGTTTATGCACATTTAATAAAATTTCCTGCTCTCTGGAAGATCTATGTACAGTAATCCATGTGCCAATTAAGTTAATGCATAGAATTTAAGTGATAGATAAATCCTTCAAAGTCTTGAATGCATTTCATCCATGCTAGCTCAGTTCAGTGGCAGTACTTTTATTTTCAATACATCATCATCATTATATCATAGAGATTTATTGGTTAAATCCCAACACAGGTTTGGAGAAGAGGTGTTGATTGTTTTCTGAAGAAGTAAAATAAACTTTGTATTTGCTCATCATAATGCTAGTGTCAAGCAGTTTGTATTAAAGCAAATCTTATGAAATAATAGTAAATTTGCTTCTGTTTTGCAAACCAAGATCAATTCACAGCTATTGGCAATATCACTTGAGAATTTACTTTCATTTTCTTTAATCCTTTCTTTCCTTTTTCAAAATGGACATCTTAGTGTATTAGCTTATATTATTTCATAGTCTTCTTGATTGGGTTTTGTTTCTGTTGTTACACTTTAATTATTATTATAATTATTATTTCTATTAGCTTTTTTTCCCCCAATCATTTAGGATCTATTTTTGACAATACTCAAAATATTACAGAAATAATTTTTGAAAATGTTCCAGTCAGTGCTCTTAGTATAACAAGTAGCTCAACCAGGAATTTCAGGGGGTGTTTTTTTTTGTTTTGTTTTGTTTTGTTTTTTCTGCAAAGGAAAAGGATGAGATGACCTCCAAACACAGGAGATAATCAGAAGGAAAACAAATTTGTCGATGGACACTGTACATGTATCATGTTCAGGACTGATTGCTGAGTGCAGAGATAGAATTTATCTCCACACATTATAGTCCATGTAGAGAAATAGGTACCTTCAGGGAAGTAATTTATCTAACTGATGAAAGAGGACAAAACTGAGTAATACTGGCTTATGCACATCTTAAGGAATTTAAAGCTAGGGTAGATGAATCTCAGCACAAATGTCCATAACTTTCAACACCAGAATGCTCTAAATAAACAAACAAATAAATAAATAATAATAATAAAAAAAATCTAAAGCTAAAAAAATCTTATACTGCATGAAAAATTGTTAAAAAACTAGACCTGTATATTTTAATTGGAAAGAGATAGAGCTTGTACATTCTTATCTGGTAATAGGAGCAATTATGAAGGTAACTTGACTGCAATGTGAGAAGTTTTGACACAAAATGTCTGCTAAACAGAAAGACCATATCTACCAGCCTGAACCCAGGCCTAGGAATATAACATGGGAACCAAGGACATCCTTGGAATGTTGGTGTTGACTCCTAAATTCTGCAATGATCCATACTCTGATGAACGTCAACTGGAAAGCTGCCTGAAAGAAAGTGACCTTGGTTTACTGATGGACAATCAGCAGAATATAAGCTAGCAGTGTGCCCAGGTGACCAAGAAGGCAACAGCATCCTCGTTTGTATCAGGAATGGTGTGGTGAGTAGGACTACAGAAGTAATCCTGTCCCCGTACTCAGCACTGGTGAGGCCCCACCCCAAGTACTGTGTTCAGTTTTGGGCATCGCAGTACAGAAAGGATACTGAGGTGCTGGAGAAGGTCCAAAGAAGGACAAGGCTGGTGAAGGGCTTGGAGAATATGCCCCACAAGGGGCAACTAAAGGAACTGGGACTGTTAGTCTAGAGAAGAGCAGAGTGAGGGGAGACCCTATTGCTCTCTTCAAATCCTGAAAGGTGATTGCAGAAGAGTGATTCTCACTTGTGACAGGACAAGGGGTAATGGCCTCCAGTTGCACCAGGGGAGGTTTAGGTTGGATATCTGGAAATACTTCTTTACAGAAAGGATTGTTAAGCACTGTAATAGACTTCCCAGAGAGATGGTTGAGTCCTATCCCTAAACATGTTTACTGTCTGGATGTGGTGCTCAGGGACACGATTTAGCAGTAAATTGTTATATTTAGGACAGTATGGTTAGGTTGAACTTGATGAACTTCAAAGCTTTCCCAACCTGAGCAATTCTATGATTCTATGACTCAGTGACAAAGCTTTCCTTCATATGTACTTCCATATCAGACATGAATTTTTCAGAGTGGGCCTCTGCTGCCTTCTGTCACATGGCAACAAAATTTAACAGAATATTGGTGGGAATTCAGTGGACTGAATTTAAGCTTATTTAAATTCTTATTCTTGTGCAAAAATATACATCACATCAATTGCAGTACTTAAATGAGAGAATTATATTTAAAGAAACTACTCTTTATATTTCTTAAAAACTCCATATTTCTTCCATGCATACACTTTCCCTACTCTATACACACTCTTGACTGATGCTTCTGCTTAAAAAAAGACTTGTTAATGAAGATTAATATGAATTTCCTTTAATCACTTTTATTTCAATAGGAAGAAAAAAGCATGTGTCCATGTGTCTATTCAGTTGTTCCTTAGATTTTATTTAAACTTCCCAAAACGAATAATGCAGAACATAAAATGCTTACATGTAAAAAATCATTTCCTCAAAAGCAAAGCTTATTAGTACAAGACTGCAAAACACTTTATCAGAATTTACAGACCACTTGATATCCAGAAACAGTGCTGTTAATTTTATGTCTAGCAAGTATATCCATGGCACAGTGGGGTACCATAATACAGGATACAGATGTGAAACAGCTATCTAAATATCAGGAAACACTGCAGCTGAACAAACACCCTACTTGACTCAAGTTAAAACATTCAGCTTCTTATCTGAGTTGGTTAAGCCTGTGTTAAGCTCCAATCTATTTATTTTTCTACTGGTACCAAACTAGCTTACTTTGATCCACATAAAGCATGGTTGTCCAACCTTTTGACTTATTGACTGAGCAAACAAGAATTGCCATGTACTGCATATAAAATATATAATAAATTTGATGTGTATAAGTAATAAAACCTTTTAATTTAATTTAATTTTATTTTATTTTTATTAAAACAAAAAAACAGGGAACAACACAGACATGAAATTAGTGGAATGTTTGACCATGTTTTCATGAAACTAATCCATCAGGCTGGTTAGGTGGGAGTTGTTGTCATTTCTAGTGAGGTCTCTATGCATTCCTCAGAGACATTTGATGAAATATTGCTCTTCCTGTACTTCTTCCCTAACAATATTTGTTCAGAAATGTACGTGCTGCCAGAAAGTGATGAGATGAATGAGGAATGAGTATGGAGCAAGATATATTTTTCTCTGGTAAAATAGGCTTATGAAAATCTGGTAAAGAGGCATGACCAATTTTTTCTTTGAGTTGAATGTCTGACTGCAACTCTGCACAATCCATTTTAAAACTTAAAAGTAAAATATTTATGTTGATTAAAAATAGAGATAAAATATAATTATTATTTTTTTTAATATACTGAACTGTATATTGAAATATATTTTTTGAATGTATTGAGACCTATACTCAAATTTCTTTATCAAAATGCAAAGCATAATTGCTTTTCACAGGACTGTGTTTAGCTAATGTATCAAAATGCATGAACTCATTTGCTGTAACTTCAGCTTGCCATAGTTTAAGATTCATTTCAAACACTGTTATTGTCTGAAATACAGTATGTATAACATTGTTTTCACCTTGGAGTTGCATTTTAAACCCATTTAAATGAGCAGGTAAATCCACCAAAACTACTAAATTTTTAATCTTCATTTTCTGGCAAAAATTTTCCTTTTGATTCCATAGAAGGCTTGATGTAACTTTGCAAAGTCTTTCTAGCTTTTTGTCCCAGCTTAACGACCTTCCTTCAGAAAAGTAAATGATGACCCTATAATCAACATCTTTATTTTTAATGAACTCCTAGAATTTTGATGATTCAGTCCCACAGACTTCATGAAATTCACAAGTTAGATGATGATTTGCATGACATTATCTATTTTTAAAGCTTTTGCATATAAATGTTCTTGATATTTGATGCAGTGATACTTCATCAAATGTGAGTGACGGGTGGTAATTACATCATTTTCTATTAATTTTATAAATGTCTCTTTTTTACTGATTGTCATTGGGGCAGCATCAGTAGCTATACCAGATATATTGACAAATGTTAAAGAAAATTGCTAGAATGTATTTTTTACTGCTTTATACAAAGCAAGAGATTTAGGTGTGCCTTTCAATGGCATGAAAGAAGCCATTTTTTTCAGTGACATTTTATTCATTATCAATACTTCTAATGAAAATAGGAAGTTGAGCCATATCTGTAACATCAATAAGTTCATCTATCACTAAAGCCAAAAAAAAAAAAAAAAAATCAGCAGTTTACTCTCCTTTTTTTTTTTTTATTTTTTCCAATAGATGTTCTTATTTCTTCAGTTCACTTGGCTATAGACTACTGAGACAAACTGTTTTTAGAAAAATCTGTTGATTTTTTTTTCTTTGTTTTTAATCAGGACACGTTATATCTGTCTTGCTTTCTATACATTGCTTATCAAACTCACCATCAGGAAATGGTTTTGAAATTCTTGCAGTTAGATTTGCTATCACATAACCAGCTTTTTAAATAGATACCATTTGATTTTTAACTTCTAAAAAAAATGTTGCTGGGATGACAGACTTTTTTCAGTTCCACTGTTTTGTATTTATGAAGCATTCCATTATATACATCTAATTTGACAGCAAGTTTCTGCATATAATGTATTTTTCAAACTGTAATCTTTGAAAACTGACACTATTTCCTTGCAAATTAAGCATAGTGCCACATTATTTGTCAGCATTGCACTCTACCCTCCCTAAATCCCAGGCCATGCTGGGCCACTCAGTTGGGTAGATCTGCCACCATGATGAAGCAGCAATGCTTCTGAATGCAGCCCATGGGCCATAGGTTGAACATGCCTGACCATCACAACAAATCACTGAGCAAGCAGACAGCAATGTGAAGCAGACTTCAGTTTTCCAGCAGTGGGGGAAGAACTAAATCAGCAAGCAGAAGTGCAATGGAGAAGAGTGAAAACAGGCAAATTCTGAATATTTTCTTTTTATCTTCTCTACAAAAAAAAGATGGCCCTAACATACCTATTAGACTAGTAAATAGGAAACTTCAGCTTCCTCAAACACTCACTGCTGTCAGTAAACATTTAAATGACTCCATTTAGCACGGCAGCATTTCTTTTTCTCAACACTGACTAATAACATGCTGAGATACTCTTCAGAAGTGAAGTTTTATTGAAGAATAGCTTTTATTGAAGAAGGTGAATGCCTGGGGATTTTACTCTGAAAACTGTAGAGGTCATTCTGAATACACTATTTAAACAGGAAAAGAAAATTAAAAGGAGAGGTTACTGAGGGAGATTAAGGGTGAAGGAGAGAAACAAGGGGAAGAACTAATGAAAGAAATTAAACGGTTTGAGAATTACTTTGCAGAACAACTGTTAGCAGATAATAAATCATGGTGTTGTAGGCATTCAAAAGCTGAAGAATAAAAATAGCAAGGTTGTAGAATTTTCACAGTACATTTCTGCTAAACATAAAATGAAAACTGCAGTATTTTGAATGCTACAAATATTCCACTGTTTTTTAAATTGTCCATTTGCATCTTTCTTTTTATTCTTTTTATTATATCACCGTAAACATGATTCAGTGACATTTGTACATCTATAAAATTCTGGTTACAGCTCCTGCAAATTCAAGCTCTCATCAGACATACTTGAATCTATTCAGTTCCTTATAGTTGCTAAGCATATATCAATCTATCCCTACTTACATATGAATGTCATTGTATTAGCACATGTGATTTGTTACTGATGTCCAAGGGTAACTAGATTACAGATTTAAACAGGTGATTTGAAGCGATGAAGTGTGAGATAGATGAGTGGACAGTGAGGTGGGTTGAGAACTGGCTGACTGGCCATGCTCAGAGGGTCATGCTCGTTGGTGCAGAGTCTGGTTGGAGTTCTGTGAATAGCACTGTTTCCCAAGTGTTGGTGCTGGGACTGGTCTTTTTTGATTTCTTCATCGACAACTTTGATGAGGGGATAGTGTCCACCCTCAGTAAGTACGCCAAAGATACAAAGCTGGGAGGAGTGGCTGACACACCTGAAGGCTGTGCTGCCATTCAGTGAAACCTGGAGAGACTGGAGAGATGGGCAGCAATAAACCAGATGAGGTTTAACAAAAGTGTATAGTCTTGCCTCTGGGAAGGAATAACTATGACTATAGTATATATACAGGTTGGGGCATGATCTGCTGGAGAAGAGCTCTGCGGAGAACAACCTGAGGGTCTTGGTGGATGACAGGTTGGTCATGAGCTAGTAGTGTACCCTGATGACCAAGAAGGCCAATGGGATTCTGGGTGTATTAAAAGGAGCATGGTCTGCAGATCAAGGGAGGTGATCCTCCCCTTCTACGCTGTCCTGGTCAGGCCTCACTTGGAGTACTGTATCCAGTTCTGGGCTCCTCAGTACAAGAAAGACAGGGATGAATTAAGGGAAGTAAGTTAGGTTAAATGTTATGTGCCTTCACGAGGTGTTGAATCACCAGCTGCAGATTTGACTTGGCTAAGCCAGGTTCTCACTGCTGATAACAGATGCTTTTCTACAGACTTAGACAATTAGTGGACAGTAAAACCACAAATTAACAAAGAAGCAGCAGATTGGTGAACAGAGTTGTGGCTGATGAGATGACCAACCAGAGCCAGCCAAGCATCCTCCATCCAAACCCAAGCCCAAGAAAATAAGATGACAACCTTCATGGGAAAGACCACCAAGAGATAAGCATGTGTAAAAGAGCTGAGACTTGGTGCAGAGCGGGAGACCTGTTGTAATAACCCAGATTTTTCTTGGACATCTAATGTATATGTAAGCAATTTGCTCTTTAAGTATGTGCCTTTCTTGCCCTCCGGTATGCAGGCTAGTTGGGAATATTCCCCCTTGCATCTGGCGTGTGCACAGCGCTGATTAAACATGCCAGCTTCATAACTACTCTGTTGCTATATAGTTTGATTTCCGCACATCAGGGATCTCCTAGAGAGTCCATCAGAGGGCCACAAAGATGATGAGGGGCCAGGAGCATCTCTCCTGTGAGGAAAGGTTGAGTGACGCGGGTCTGTTCAGCCTTGAGAAAAGAAGACTCAGAGGGGATCTGCTTAATGTTTACAAACATCTTAAGTGTGGGAGTCAATGAGACATGGCCAACCTCTTTTCAGTGGTCTGTGGGGACAGGACAATGGGAAATAGCCATAAACTGGAGCATAGGAAGTTCTGAACCAATACGTGAAGGAACTTCTTCACAGTGAAAGTAACAGAGCACTGGAGCAGCTGCCCAGAGAGGTTGTGGATTTTCCCTCTCTGGAGATATTCAAGATCCGTCTGGAAATCTACCTGTGTAGCCTGCTGTAGAGGGCCTGTTTTGCAGGGGGTTGGACTTGATGATCTTTGGAGGTCCCTTCCAGCCACTACAATTCTGTGATTCAGAGTTTCTATGATTTACTCACTTTTTTTCCCAATAATAATGACTTAGGAAGGGAAAATAGAATAGGCAACTTAAAAATATATACATATTGTTTTTGAGAATCTATTCATATTTAAATATTTGCACTAGTCAGCTCTGAACAGTCCATGTGTCTGTATTTGATTACTTAATGGAAGTTTTAAGATGAATAATTGAAATGTGAAGAAAAATCATATAGAAGTTTTCATTAAAGAAAAATATATATAAACATTATATGTTTATACATATAAATATATATATAAACATATATATATATATACGTTATTCATGTATTTCATAGCATTTTTATACAATGATAATGTATACATGTATGTATAAATATTTTTATGTACTGATCCACCTGAGAGATTGCTGGTGCAGTACCAGAATTTGATCCTATATTAGTGTTCACACTAACTCATTAGGCATTCCAACGTATTTGCAAATATGCAGATATTGTTGATTAGCAGTCTGCTTCTGGGACTATTCTTCTGGAATTTCTACTATTTCTGCTATGTCTTTGTGCATATGTGCATGTATCTGAATGTAGTATATGTTCATATGAATGCTCATGTATGTGCTATATAATAAACTGATTTGATAATCAATTTATCCTTCTCCAAAATTAATCTTGATAATCTCTGATAAATGACATTTTGAAGGATGAAGATATTTTATTTTTTACATCTTTCTTAACATGAAAATATTAAGACCTTGCTCTATCCTGCACAAGATTAGATTTTTTTCACGCAAGGTAACATAAATGGAAGCACACCAAAATATAATGTAAATGACTAAAATTTATATTGTAAAATTAACTGGAAATTGTGTGATAACTGATGCTCACAGTTGTCTGAAGAAAAAAATCCGCTTGATGTTGGAGAATATTACATCTTATTTACATATAAATTTAACTTAGCTTTTATTTCTGCGTGAGAAATTTCTTTTGAAGAACATGTTTGTATCCTGTCGATTTCACAAGTAAAGAAGTGCATCTTAGAACTGCAAAATTATTCATGCTCTAAGGACCTGAAATAAATACACATGAAATATAAGAAAAAAAAAAATAAAAATTGGTTCTCAGTCTAAATCAGATACGCCATTTCAGAACCTGACAATAAAAGCACAATGGATTAAACTGAATAATTTTTACAGGTTCCAAATCAATGACAGATGCTTTGCTGAACAAGGAGCAAACTTTTTCAAGTTAGAATTTTCTACAGATCTTAATGAAATTGTAATTAAAAATAAATCCTAAATAATATTACAGCAAACATCAAAGTCCTAGGAATTTGAATTGTGTTTTATTATTTTATTTATTTATTTTAATAACAAACAAAAGAGTTAAATAGAATGAACCCTGTTTTACTACTAACCTCTGATTATTTTTTTGCGTTGCTGCTTGCTAAATATGATGTGTTAATTGTGGACTGATTTTCAGGTTCACAGTTCTCTGAAGAGTTCGGACTCATACAAGAGAGACACACATTGGTTTGCAATGTTAAAGAATTAAATTAACCCTTATCTCTCTTAAAAATGACTTATCTTTTTTAAAAAGAAAATTCTCAAATTTTAATGTGAGTTAATTTACAGGGTTATATATAGGTCATATAGATATAAAAATGGCAATAAATCTGAACAATTCTGGGAGAGTAGTTTTGAGCACTCAGCAGTAACACTGAAAAAAAATAATCACATTTTCTAATTTTCTATGAATGAGCAAACTGACAGGATTTCAGACTGAACACATCAAAGCTCTGAGGACAGTAACACATCTGTATAACTGATCATCATAAACTGAGACCCCCCTCACCCACATTTTCTGTCCCAGAGACTTATTTAAGATCAAATTTAGGTACCCACACTTGTCCTGAGCAATAGCACCTGTGCTCAGCTCTGCTTTTAATCATGACTCCCGTCCCTGTATTGCTGGTAGCTTGTCTTCTGGATGGGCACGTTAGGCCTGCATTGCACCTTGTCTCAGGTTTGGTCTACTGGATGAACTTAGCACTCATGTTGCAGCCTTGACTGCATTCTTTTTTTTCTGCCCCTGTCTCCTTTTCCTCCTGATCCTCTGGAACTATGACATCCCAGTATTATGGCTTTCTATGTTCAGGCTGTCTATAGCCCCTGTTACTAGCTCTGGGGCCTCTGCTGTGCTCAGAGTCCACAGGACCATGTTCCATCAGTAAGAATACTCTGGGTGCCAGAGTCAACCTTGGCTTAAGGCTTGCCTGCCCTTGTTCTTGCAGCTCCTGATGGTGTGCTATTGTAATCTGGCAAACAAGGCTTTACATTATTAGTCCTGGCAGTTCTAGGCCTCAGGATTCCTCTGAACTTACGGTAAGTTGAATATGAGAGCTTCTGCCTCATTAAGTTCTCTATTTACGGACTACTCAGCATAAATGAAGTAATGAGTAAGAAGAAAGTTATAAATTAAACATGTGGATACACAAACCTAAGAAGCAGGTGATGACAGATGCAGAATTAAAGACCTGAACTCTTCAGCCATTGTCAGATAGACCATTAACAAAACAACTCAGGCATAGCCTAGCCTTTTAGAAGGTCAGATTGAACTTTCTAAATGATAAGGGTGAATCAAGACTAACAAGAGTATTATGTGATCCTTGAGGAGGGACACTGCGACAGTGAAAAAACTTACTGTAAGATGTTTAGGGGAGGGATCAAAGGGGGAAAAGGTGTGGGTCAGAGCCGAGAAGAACTGTAGAAAAACAGAAAGAAGGGTGACTACATGGGATAGATCATTTGTAAGTAACCTGTCAGTCAGTGTGTTTGCCAAACTAAGCCCAGTGCCTGATCACAGAATCACAGAATCACAGAATGGCCTGGGTTGGAAGGGACCTCAACGATCATCAAGCTCCAACCCCCCTGCCACATGCAGGGCCAACAACCTCCCCATTTAATACTAGACCAGGCTGCCCATGGTCCCATGCAATCTGGCCTTGAACACATCCAGGGATGGGGCATTCACAACCTCTCTGGGCAGCCTGTTTCAGTACCTCACCACTCTCACTTTAAAGAATTTCCCACTGACATCCAACATAAGCCTCCCCTCACTCAATTTAAAACCATTTCCCCTTGTTCTGCTGTTATCAACCCTTTCAAAGAGTTGATTCCCCTCCTCTTTATAGGCTCCCTTTAGATATTGAAAGGTTGCAATGAGGTCACCCTGCAGACTTCTTTTCTCCAGGCTGAACAAGCCCAGCTCCCGCAACCTGTCTTCATAGAGGAGGTGCTCCAGTCCCCTGATCATCCTTGTGGCTCTCTTCTGGACCCTCTCCAACAGCTCTGTGTCTTTCTTGTACTAAGGGCTCCAGACCTGGACACACTATTCCAGATGGGGCCTCACAAGAGCAGAGTAGAGGGAGACAGTCACCTCCATGTTCCTGCTGGCCACCCCTCTTCTAATGGAGACCAGGATATCATTTGCCTTCTGAACTGCAAGGGCACACTGCTGGCTCCTGTTAAGTTTTTCATCTATCAAGACCCCCAGGTCCCTCTCCACAGGGCTGCTCTCAAGGACCGCTCCTTCCAGTCTGTATGGATGCCTGGGTTTCCTCCAGCCCAAGTGCAAAACCTTGCACTTTGCTGTGTTGAACCTCATCAGATTCACCTGGGCCCACCTTTCAAGCCTGTTGAGGTCCCTCTGAATGGCATCCCTTCCTTCCACTGTGACAACTGCACCACTCAGCTTGGTGTCATCAGCAAACTTGCTGAAGGTTCACTCGATTCTATCATCGATGTCATTGATAAAGATGTTTAAGAACACCAGTCCCAAGACAGACCCCTGGGGGATGCCACTCATTACTGGCCTCCACCTGGACATAGAGCCATTGACAACCACCCTCTGTCTATGGCCTTTCAACCAATTTCTTATCCATCGAGTGGTCCACCCATCAAATCCACATCCCTCCAATTTGGAGATAAGGATGTGGTGGGGGACCATGTCAAAGGCCTTGCTCAAGTCCAGGTAAATGACATTGTTTGCCTTTCCCTTGTCCACAGATGCCATCACTCCATCATAGAAAGCCACCAGATTGGTCAAGCATGACCTTCCCCTGGTGAAGCCATGCTGGCTATCTTGGATCACATGCTCATTCCTCATGTGAACAAGCATGTCATCCAGGATGATCTGTTCCATGATCTTCCCGGGAACAGAGATGAGACTCACTGGCCTGTAGTTCCCTGGGTTCTCCTTGCTTCCTTTCTTGTAAATGGGAGTGATGTGACCTTTCCTCCAGTCATCCGTGAAATCTGATCATTGCAATGTTCTTAGTAAAAAATGTTTTACATTTTCTGTGTAATGTCACATTTTCTACATATGACTAAGTGTGAGCAATTGGAGAAAGATCTGTGAGTCATGGGATCCATAGGTTTAGGTTCCTTCAAATGGAGAGGGAGTTACATAATAGGAGTGTGGAGGAACACCTACAAGCCCTAGATAGGCCCATATGCTAGAACCCAGAAAAACCAAGGCACGTGCTGAAATATTTAAGTGCCAGAAAATTAGCAAAAAGCCATAAATCACAGGGCTGTATGTATACGTGTAAGCAACAAGACAAACTGGCATGGAATTATAGTATGGGTGCCATCGATTTGAGACAGAGTTGCAGGTTGCAGTGCTCCTTGGTCTGTGTCAGCGACTGGAAACTCCAGGGAATGTGCCTGAAATACCTAGAAAAATCTAGGTGTGTTTATTTTTTACCCAATGAATTTAATTGTCTCTCTGTATACGTGTAATTCACTAGTGCACTTGACCAGAGGAAGATACTCAATTGCTAAGGGAGCTCAAGGTCTGGAATTCAGTATTAGGCAGAAGGCCTGTATTGATACTCATGTGAAATATGAGTGTGATTGTGCTTGTGAATCACAGCAATAAGAGGAAGTGTGGTTTCACTGGTGAACTTAACAGAGATGAAGAACAGAACATTGACATCTGTGCTTATACTTTATATAGGTCTGGTTACCCTTGGGTGCTGCTAAATGCAGTCACCTGCAGTCTACATGTCTGACTGTATTCATGTCCTGCCTGGCCATGCTTGTCTTGAGTACACAATCAGCCTTGTTATTGAATGCACCTGTAAACAACAAAGCAATTACCTCATTTGAGAAGCTGGAACAATTTTTGTCTCAAAGCTTGTTCAGCAACATCCATTTGAGACATAACCTGCTTGACAAGCTTTTGGGGTTAATGGTTACCTTGAGCAGAGTGGTAAGAGAAACACAGGCAGTTGGGCAACCAGGAGAAACCGTTTTTGACTGTTGCTTGTTTTGGGCATTTAAGATGACTTATGGGGGTCATCTCGGAGAAGAGGACCATCATGCAGTCAGTTTGCATATCTAACAGCCCACCATGCAACAATCACATGACCAACTGCCAATTACCCAATGGGAGAGGCTTGTACTATAGACGTACTGTGGCCCTTGACAAACATAAGTACCCCAGGCAACTATCATCGCCCCAATGAACAAAACATAAATGCCCCTGACAACCAACTGCTGCCCATGGCAACCAAAATGATGCTATGAAGAGGAGAAAAATCTGAAGAGTTCCTAGGTAGAATGGGTCCCACTCCTCAAAACTGCAGCCATGAAGGTCAAGAAGATATCTCTGACTTGTTGCCTCTCTGGAGACCAACAAGACATCACTTGATCCCTGGTGGTCCCTGTTTTATTAACCATTCACTAGGATTCACTAGGATTAACCATTTCACTAGGAATTATGTTTCTAAAACATGCTGCTAACATATACAGTATTTCTAATTTTTAGATTTCTAAGGATAAGTTCCAGAATACAAACACATTATGTTCTATTTCTTCAAACCAACTGCCCATTTTAATATCCAGTGCAGAAACAACATTCTATTCCCACATACTGGAAGGCCACAATGAGGTGTTCCGGGAGCCTTCTCCAAGCTAAACAAGCCCAGTTCCCTCAACCTTTCCTCATAGGAGAGGTGTTCTAGCCCTCTGGTCATCTTAGTGGCTCTCCTATGGACCCGCTCCAAGAGCCCCACAAACTTCTTGTACTGGTGGACCCAGGCCTGGACGCAATACTCCAGATGAGGCCTCACAAGAGCTGAGTACAGAGGGATGATCACCTCCCTTTCCCTACTGGTCACCCCTTTTTTAATGCAGCCCAGAGCACAGTTAGCTTTCCAGGCTGCAAGCCCACAGTGCTGGCTAATGTTCAGCTTCTCGTTCACCAGGACTCCCAACTCCTTCTCTGCAGGGCTGCTCTCCAGGAGATCTTCCCCGTTTGTTTAAATACCTGGGTTTGCCCTGACCCAAGTGCAGCACCTGGCACTTGGCCTTAAGGAACCTCATTTGGTTTTCATGGGCCCACTTCTCCAGCCTGTCCAAATCCCCCAGGATGGCTTCCATTCCTTCCAATGTTTCGACCACACCGCTCAGCTTGGCATCATCTGCAAACTTGCTGAGGGTGCACTCGATGCCATCTATGTCGTTGATGAAGATGTTGAAGAGCACTGGTCCCAATGCTGACTCCTGAGGGACACCGCTTGTGACAGGCCTTCACCCTGACACAGAAGCATTAATCACAACCCTTTGCGCCCAGCCAGCCAATTCCTAATCCATCAAACAGTCCAACCTTCAAATCCACACCTCTCCAATTTAGAGAGAAGGATGTGGTGAGGGACAATGTAAAAGGCGTTGCAGAAATCCAGGAAGATGACATCCACCGCCCTTCCCCCATCCACCAAAGCTGTCACTCCATCATAGAAGGCCACCAGATTGGTCAGACAAGACCTGCCCTTGGTGAAGGCATGCTGGCTGCCTCAAATCATCTCTTTATCTCCTATGTGTCTTCATGATCTTCCCAGGCACAGAAGTGAGGCTCACCAGCCTGTAGTTCCCAAAGTCTTCCTTTCTCCTTTTCTGAAAAAATGGAGAGCATGGAGTAATGTTTTCCTTTTTCCAGTCACAGGGGACTTCACCAGACAGCTGTGATTTTTCAAGCATGATGGAGAGTGGCTCGGCAACCACATCAGCCATCTCTTTCAACACCCCAGGATGCATATCATCTGGTCCCATGGACTTAAACATGTTCAATTTTGTGAGGAGGACTTGGACTCTGTTCCACCATTACAGTGGGACAGAAACCACTCCCATACTCTCACCTAAAGGCTCGTGGTCCTGGCAGACATGGGAAGCCTGACCACCTGTGAAGACTGAGGCAAAGCTTTTTCTATGTCTAAGGAAGCCAGCTCCCCGTTACTTTTTATCAGAAGAGGAACACTCTCCTTGGCCTGTCTCTTCCTGACTATGTGAGTTTAGAACCCCTTCTTGTTATCTTTCACATCCCTTGCCAAGTTCAGCTCCATCTGCACCTTGGCTTTCCTAATTCTATCTCTACACATATACACAACAGCCCTGTATTTTTCCAAGGCTATACAACCTTGCTTCCACTTTCTGTACATTTCCCTTTTTTCTCTGTTTAAGCTGTATCTCCTCACACAGCCATGATAGTTGCCTGCCTCCCCTGCTTGACTTCTTCTGCTGGGGGATGGAGAGCTGCTGTGTTCTCAGAAGGGTGCCTTTACAGAGCTTCCCGCTTTGTTCTTTGCCCATGCCCTTAAAGACAGTTTCCCAGGGGATCCCACCCAGCAGTTTCTTGAGCAGCTGCAAGTTTGCTCTCCTAAAGCACTGGGTCCTAGCTCTGCTTTTTTCCAGGCCCATATTCTTCAAGATCACAAACTCCACCAAGTGATGGTCACTGCAGCCCAGGCTACCTCCAATCTTAAAACTCTCTAGTGCTCTCCTCTGCATTAATGAGTACAGTAAGGCTTCACCTTGGGTTGGTCCATCTACTACCTGGACCAGGAAGTTGTCCTCAACAGATTCCAGGGGTCTCCTGGGTTGTCTGCCACCCACCATGCTTCTATTCCAGTAGATATCTGGGTGGTTAAAATCCTCCATCAGGACAAGAGCCCATGAGCACAACACCTCCTGCAGCTGAAGCAAGAAGTCTTTGTCAACAGTCTCCTCCTGATCAGGAGGCCTGTAGCAGACCCCAACCACTAGATGCCCTTTACTGGATCGATCCTTGTTTTTTACCCACAAGCTCTTGACTTGATTATGGCTGTTGCTCACACACAGCTCTTTGCAATCTATTCACTTCCTATCATAGAGGGAACTCCACCACCCCTCCCACCCTGTCCATCCCTTCTGAAAAGCCTGTAGTCCTCAATCAGGGTATTCCAGTGGTGGGATTCATTCCACCATGTTTCCTTGATAGCAATTAGGTCATACTTTCCCAATTGTTCCATGGTCTCTAACTCCTGTTTATTTCCCATGCTGCGCACATTGGTATAGAAGCACTTCAGCTTAGCTATTGGCCTTGTTGCCTTCTTAGAGAAGCCCTCCCTAGTACCTCCAGGACAAGTCCGGGGTTTTCCCTTACTGCCTCCCAAGGTGACAGCATTCCTACACTAGGTAGTCTGTCACCTAGTACACCCTCTTCTCCATCACATCTAGTTTAAAGTCCTGCTAACAAGCCCAGCCAGCTTGTTCCTGAGAATATCTGTGGCTCTTCTAGTCAGTCGGCTCTCATCTGCTATCAGCATGCCCCCTTTCTCAAGGCTACATCACAAGCCATAGTACCCAAAGCCCTAAGCGTGACACCATTTACAAAGCCATTCATTCAGTGTGTCCACCCTCCTTTTGTGCGGATCCCAGTCACCAACTGAGAGGACAGAGGTGAACACAACTTGTGCTCCCAATCCCTTCAGAAGTCTTCCCAGAGCCCTGAAGTTCCTTTTGAATACCCGAGAACTTCTTTTGCCTACCTCTTCATTTTCAATGTGGAAAACCAGTAATGGATAATAATTGGAGGGCTTAACCAGGCAAACACTGTTTCTGGCAACATCTCTCACCAGGCAGGCAACACACCTCCTTCTTCTGAGTTTGTGCCTGTTTAGATCTCCTGCAATTGCCCTGGCCATGCCCAGGGTCAGGGAAAAGAAAGAGCATTCTGAAGTTCTTTGCTGACAACTTTCTAACATGACTGATCAGAGAGCTGATAGGAAAACATTCTGCTGAACCTTGTACTTAACAAAGAAGATATTTGGTTGGAGATGGGGAACTACTGGATAGAGTCCAACAAAGGGACATTAAGAGATTGGGGCATCTCGCATATGAGGAAATGCTAAGAGTTGGGACTACTCAGCTTGAAAAAGAGAGAGATTGGGATGTGAGGAATGCTATCAATGCCTGTAAAAAACTGAAGGGGTAAAATATAAAAGAGCTAAACTTCTCCCAAGAGGCAATAAATACAAAGTGGAATACTTAAAATTTGTTTTAAACAAAAGACATTTTCATTTTTTTCTCTCTCTTCTCTCTAATCCTCTCTTCTTTTCTGCCTCTTTGCCTCTTCTGTAAGAGAGGATCAGTTTGAATTTAGGTTCTAGATATGAAAACTTGTCTGGGTTATAATCTCCATTAATTCCCACTCTGAACAGGTGGGCTGAAAAAGATCCACAGGTCTCTTTTCTACTGACTCAATCACTGTAGCAGAGGATGTCTGAGCTTCTTTGAAAACCTTCGTGATTCTTTTTTTTATTTTATTTATTTATTTTTTTTGTCTGTGTGTGTGTGTGATAGTTTAATGATTTTCTGGACCAAGAAGTAAACTTCAAAGGCAAACCCTTGCTCCTTCTTCCATATAGAAACTGATTACACAGTTTCTTGTTCATACATGACTTGCAGTTTGCAGACTATCTAAAAGTTATTCACATTGCATTCTTACATTTACAGGTAATGAAATATCCTGCAAAGGAACTTTTAAAACCCTCCCTATTCCCATAATTTTTGTTCTCCATCATATTTAAGACTGAAACTCAATGTGTTTTCTTGTGATAAATTGTGTAGAACAGCCTAGGAAAACATTTGTACATTTGAAGTATTCAGAAATTTGTTCTCTTGATATTGTGTCAGTTAGCATATGTACAGTTTAAAATAGAAGAACATTTGAGGCTAGAATGCAAAGAAACAAAAACAATAACAACAAAAAATGTGCTTTTCCAAGAGTATATGGAGGATGAAGCTAAAAAGACCAATGTCTAAACAAGCATTCAAGGATTAAAATGAAGTTTCAGAGAAGATATATATTCCTAATAAGACCTTCTCCATTTGTTTTTTTAATGATGTATGAGGGTTTATCTGGAGGATACACTTTTATGCCTTGTTTTAATGTGATGCAGAATGTTAAGAAATTACTTTGGGCCCAATATTATTTACCCAAGGATTCTAATGAGATTCAGCATCGAAACAGATGAAATATCAATGAAGAAGTTTAGCTTCTTCATTAAATCTGTTTCTTTCCTGGAGGAACATAAAAGGCAAAGTTTTTTTTTGGCAAAGAGTCACTTGGCATATTCCATGACATCACTGGTAAATAAGTGTGACACCTATGTCACACATATTGAGCTAGACTGTAGTAGTACTGGAAGTAGTGAATAGAGAAAGAATTACTGTCTCTCACCATAGGCTTTTCAAGAACCTAAAGAAAATCTGTATGTCAGTAATTACATATATTAGGCTGATTAATAGATGTGACTCAAATGCTTTGAATGCTTAAAGTAATCTAACAGATAAGCTATATGCTGGGATCTGTAAACTGTATTAATAAATTATTTGAGGGCTGCTCTGAAAGTAATCTCTTCTACTTTATTACTCTGGCCCACAGTGTCAGAGGCAGATGGTGGTACAGCAGTAGAAGTGAACCTTCCTTCCAATATTCCATTTTTAATTTTTATTTTTATTTTTATTTTTATTTTATTTTTCTATTTCGTTTTGTGAAACAGATGGCAGTAGAGGGCCAGTCTGACAATATGACAGATCAAAGGTGTACCACTGAATTCCTCCAGGCAAAACAAATGGCACATGCTGACATTCACTGATGTTTGTTGGAAGTGAGCACCATGAGGTAGTGAGTAGTGTTTCATCAGTGACAACAGAGACATGAAAGACAAGCCACGTTCTGTATTACCATCTATGGCTATCACACCACAAAATGAAGAGAGTCTCATCCATAACAATCAGCCAATTATGATTAGGGAAGTGCACAGGGAAGTACATAGCTGAATATCAGCTTTAATGCATTGGAGATGATGGTGGCAACATTGGAATATCACAAAATTTGTTCCAGACGGGTCCCACAAATGCTCATACAGAAACAAAAGCAACTGGAGAATTAAATCAATGAAAATCTGAAGGTGAAAGTTTTCTGGATCATAACATTGCTAGAGACAAGATGTCACCACTACGGGGCAGAGTCAAAATGATAGTTCATGGAGTGGTGAGATGTGAATTCCACATCTAAAAAAAGGTTCAAGAGACAGCCCTCAGAACGTAAAGTGATGTGCGCTATTTTTTGGGGATAGGAAATGGACAATCCGTCTGGATTTCCTGAAATCTGGACAAACCATCAATGTTTACTTCTATATCTCAAGCTGAAGGCTTGAACTTCCAGAATCATGGCCAGAGAAGAAGACAGCCTTCCTCTTGCAACACAATAATGTCAATTGCTTCCGATGACTAGGATAGAATCACGCAATAATTCTGATTGCTGTTTTTCTGATTTTTGTTCAGAATAGAGATAATTATATGATTATGCCAGATCATTCACAGCATTAACCCCAACAGGACCTCTATTTTCTAAGGAATGAACAGAATGTTTGGGCAATCTGCTCTAGTTTTTTACTGTTTTCATGGTGAAGTTTGTTTTTGAATTGGAATTTCTCTTTCAAATTCATGTAGAACCTGCATTACTCTGAAGAATTCATATTCTGTGGTTCAAAAATTATGCAGCATAATTAGGAAGGGTTAAGAGGATGATTAGGGCTACACTGAGGTTTCTGTACATTACAGAGTTGAATTACAGTGTTGAAAAAAGATATGTGAAGACTATCAGATTGTGTCATGAAAAGGATGAAAATTCTATTTGTGTGTCTGAAGTAAAAGCTAGGTGAAACTGAAGCCAGCAAGTGAAGAGTAAAAACATCAGTAAAATAATATTGTGAATTATTTGAAGTCTCTCAGAGTGAAAAAGCTTGTCCACCTAGATGCTTCAGCCAAGGTCCCTGGTACAATGATCAGATGTGTTTCATTATGGGAAAAGACATATTCCAAGTATGATGTTAATGAACAGAGCGTGGTTGGAATAAATAATACTAACTAAAATAATACCTTCAAGATTCCTTTAGACATAATACATTTATCACAATTTGGGGACTGGCCATTTGAGCTCCTTGCCACAAGATGATAAGATGAAGAACATCTGAACAACAAACACCATGTATTCTTCGTCAGGAGAAACAGGCAAGACAAAAGAGGCACCAAAAGCTACACCTACAGCAATAAACAGGCTTGTGCACTCAGTGTTAATGTGAAGAATGTTATGGATTTTTACAGAGCTCAGCCATATACAGTGTGTGTGCTAACTATGCATAACACATCACCTTCAAGTATACTGTAGTCATTATCAGATATGAAGAATTTCAAAACCTTATATTTTTATGTGTCTGTATTTAAATGGAATTTTAAGTAAATATCCCTACTACTATACTCTTAACAATTATTAAAAGCCATGAAAAGATTGCATAATTAGTTACACAGTTTATGTGTCAGAATTAGCAATCAAATTTCTTTCAAAATTATTTTTTTCTTTCAGGTTAAAGATTTTTATTTCTCCAGTAACTATCTGGATGACATAGCAGCCTTTTAGGTTAATCTACTAGTAGGTTTAAATATTTTCAGTTTTCACCTGCAACAATTATGTTTGTGATGGTGAATGAATATTCTAGCATCACACTGTAATACATTTCAAAATCTGATAGAAATTCTTGTTGTTTTTTTTTTTTAATGCTTTGAGAACTTCTGATAAGAGGACTCTAATAATAAATAAATCAAAATATTAGAGACATTTAACTGAATTGTGAAAATATTTTATCAGGATATGTCACCAGCTCTTTGAGAAATAATCAGCAGAGCAGGGTTTATGAGATAGCCTATATAATTTATCTTTAAGGACTTTGCTCCATGCACATGGACTCCAACTTTGTAGATTTCCACTGTTCCCTCTACTTTTTCCAGCTGTTCTTTTAGAAAATTAAAGAAACAACCTCCACAACAGTAGATTCTCATGGAAGATAACAGTGAAGAAAGAACATTTTCTAGCATGATAATAAAACTGTTTATTTCTTAAGAAAAATAAATTGCAAAAATAAGTTTGACCTTTCCAAATTTCAGGTTCTAGGAAAAACGAATTGTCTCCTTAATTTAAATGTTTGCACACTGAATTTCTCCATAACTTTGAGCCTCAAATTCTCTTTTTTCTACTTCCTGTTTAGACTAATACTGTAGTCTTCAGTGCTTCACTTTACTGTGGGAGGAAGAAGAAATAAACAAAAGTCTTTCTACAGCAGCACTTTCTAAACACTTCTAGGGCTTCTGTGTAACTCGTTCTTAAAGATAATATACATCGATCCTTTTTCTATAAGTTTAATTTAGAACTACTTACAGAAATGACTGACAGAATATAACCTTAATTTATCCATAATTTTCTAGTACAGTGAATGTCAGTGTATTTCAGTCTGTCACAGCAGCATTTTAATAACATTTTTTGTTCTTTCTCTGATGCCCCCCCACCATACATTTACAGCAGGATAGGATATTAATAGACAAACTGTGGATCTTATCTTCTTCCGTGTACCAACTTTTTTTTTTTTTTAACAATTAAGAATTCTAATAAACTAATTTAAATATGCACATAAAAACACATAATATGAGAGTACCCTTCAGGAAACTTAACCAGAAGTATTAAATTTAGCCAGTTCTAGTGGACAAGAGTCATAAGTTTCACGCAAATATTTCATCACCAAATATTCACTTTCAACAGATTTCACTAAATACCAGTTTAAGAGAGACACTGAGAGATTTCCATAACCAGTAGCTGTAAGAAAGCATGGCTCAGATATCCTTTCACTGGATATGGTAGAAATTCTTTTATTATGAATGGATTACTTAGTTTTATATATATATATTTATGCCAGCTTGTATTTTAGCAATGCTACAGTAAATTTACATCAAGATTACTGAATAATATGTTCATTAACATTACCTATTTTTCATTCTTTTAAATTCATTACTTAAACTCATTGCATACCAAATTATGTATCAAAATAATCACTTTCTTCACTCTTACAAATATTCTCTTTTCCTTACAATTAACTCTTGATTATTTGTTATGTGGGGAGAAGTAGACAAACTGTAAATATCTTATAAAGAAGTATTAAAAATAGATTAACACTGTTTTCCAGAATCTGTTATCAAAAGTGTTATCAATTTTTCAATTGTTATATACTTTCTCCCGGTATATTGCTTAGAATTTGAAAACAACTTGTCCTCACTAACTAGGAAAGAATTATTATCTTCTGAGAAGTTACTGAGAAGGTGCTTTTTGAGATTTAATTTTTTACTATCTGTAAATACACGGACAACATTCCTTGCAAGACAGTTAACAGTTAAAGCAACAACAGAACTTAACATCTTTCAGGACAAAGAAAATTTTTGGTCTTCAAAAATTTTAACATCACAGTGTTATTTGTACAATGATAACAAGAAAAAATCTTATCTTGTATGTTTCTTGAACTCTAATTTGCAGTGCTAGCAAAGGGAAAGAAACAGTGAACTGCTGGGATTTTTCTTTATGATGTCAACATGGAACAGATGATAGTATAGGTGTCATGGTTTAATACTTTTGTAATTTTGCTATCAGTATTCCACATC
>JAPSGF010000052.1:59400-74102 GCA_035772895.1 Perdix hodgsoniae
CTGCCCCCCTGTCACGGGCACAGGTAGATCTTGCTTAACCCGCGACAATAGGGAAAGAGAACCATGGAGTATAAAAAGCAAACAAGGATGTTTCTGTTTATAGATTACTGTGACAGATACTTTAAAAATACTTAACATAAGTAAAGAAGTGTTGTAGATCATTTATTTACAAAAGGAAAACACATTGTGTCCCCTATTTCTTGTAAAAGAGTTTGGTTTTCCCTTTTAGTTTATGTTCAGAAAACTTGTTTATTGAAACTTTTAATTTTAAATGGTAGATTTTCTTGCTGCAGCAGGAGCTCTGACTAATTGCCTACTCCTGCCCTATACAGTTATTACATTATCCATATAACTAGTCCTATTGTACTTAAGAATACTATAGAAAATAAGTTAATGTATTATTTATCAGTAGATTTTCTTTATTTTATATCCTATTTTTTGCTTAAATTAACTTGATCATTAGCAGAATCTGAATTTCTCTTGGCTTTTTGTCAGATTGTCCCCAAAGCAAAGGGAAAGTTTAGAGGTAATGCGTTTTTTCTATAGATAGAAGAGTCTCATATCCTAATGTTAGCTGAAGTAGCACATTTCCTATCATTTGAATTTTTAGCTGATTAATAAGTCCCAGGAGTTCTGGCTAGGAAAGCACCCGAGTCCCTATGAAACATTCCTTTCAGTGAAGATGATATCTTGCAGGTCGATGCTAAAATATTCTTGAGTGTGCACTCTTTCAGTGCTGAAGAAGGATATTTATGTTACACTGTAAACAGCAGAGGTAATAGCACAATCCATCCTCCATTCAAATCTGCAAACTGATGTAAATTAGTTACAGAGGAAAAATATTACTGTTTCATCTCCCTTTCTTCCTTGTCTAGCTGCAAAGTAATCTTAGAGGCTAGCTCAGTATATTTCTGAAAACATAGTTCTTAGCTGAGCCTCAGCATGTTTTCTAACTCAGAGATATTTTGCATGTTAGAGCATCATTTTGGTATTGCTTTTTGACAAAAGACAATCAGCAATAGTAAAGATGACTGATGACTTCCAAAAATAAAATTTGTTCTGCTCTGTATATTTATTTGTTTATTTATTTATTTTTAACTCTCAATTCCGTGATGCTTACAAAATTGGAGCTTGATGAAACCCCTTTTTTTTTTTTTTTTTTTTTTTTTGGCTAATGCTGACCTTCGTAAAATGGAGTTTTCTTTATTTAATCATTTAATTTGATCTAAATTCACATCCTGGCTCATATCAGAAACAGAGTAGCCAGCAAGACCAGAGAGGTGATCAATTCCCTGTATTCAGCTGTCAACGGTTTATGGGCTGGTCTGGCCCAGTTCCGTGACCAGCAGGGCGGAGGGATCTGCGGATCTGCGCCTCTGGGAAAGGGGAAGCAGGGGACCCCAAAACACCTGAAAACAACAGCACTGATCTGAGGTGGAACAAATGATTTTACTAAATATAGTATTAGTAAAATACAATGAGAGAGAGAGAGAGTCTGTTTGAATTGTATAGACCTCACCACAATGCTGGGGTGAGAAGTGCAGTCCAGTTGAGTGACTGAAGTACAGATGGCAAAGTGCAGATGGCGAAGCGCAGGCGGCGAAGCGCAGATAGCAGCAAAGCGCAGACAGCGAAGCGCAGACAGCGAAGAGCAGGCGAAGAAGAAGGATCAGGTGACCTTGCTTGGAGTTATATCCCCTTGCTGACCGCAAAGTCTCCTGGGGAAACGTAGCTCCTCTCCGACGGACGAACATTCGGCAGATATCAAACCCCACCCCCAATGCATCACATGATGTTATGGTGTGGAATACTGATGACCAAAAATCATAAAACCATGACATCAGCCCTGATGAAGCCACACCTCAAGTACTGTGTTGAGTTTTGGGTCCCTCACTATAAGAAATGCATCAAGTCCTTGGAGTGTGTCCAGAGAAGGCCAGTGGTGCTGGTGAAGGGTCTGGAGCGCAAATCTTAAGAGGAGAAGGTGAGAGAACTGGGATTATTCAGTCTAGAGAAGAGGAGGCTCAGGCCAGACCTTGTAGCTCTCTTGAACTGCCTGAAGGGAGTTTGTGTCTATTTGGATTGTTGGCCTTTTCTCTAAGGTAGCTATTGACAGGAATGTCCTCAAGTTGCAGCAAGGGGAAGTTCAGGTTGGATATTAGAAGAATACTTCTCTAGAAGAGTGATCAAGCACTGGAACAGGCTGATCATCCTGATTGGTGATCATCCCTGAAGATGTTAAAAAAATCTGTAGATGTACAAATTCTAGATTTTGAGAGATATAGGGTGCCCTATTGATCAACAGCAAGAAAGCAGCAAAACAACGTCTGTATGCATTTCTCTTGTAATGGTTTCATGGCATTTCATTGATATTCCACATCATAACATTATGGAATGCACTGCGATTTAAAGAGTTAAGCTCTGCAGATTGTCAATATTTTCCTTAAGTTCCAGTCTCCTGGTCTCAGAAGAGAAGACTGAACAACAGCTCCCAGACCGTTCTATTTTCTGTTTCTATTCTCTGTTTGGAGGGAAAGATAAGATGCACTGGGAGTTATGAGATTGTTCTCTCTTTTTGCTCTATGGCTGCTTTGCCTACAACATTAGAGTAAGCTCTTTGGTTTCAGAAACTCTTTCACATTTTACTTGACTTTTAACTTTCAATTTCAATCATATTACATTATATTGTATAATCGCACATTCCACTATTATTTTTAGTAAACTGAGTTGTTGTTTTATTTTTCTTTTGTCTCGTTGACACTGTTTTCCTTGTCCAGGCCCACCTCTCTATGTTTTCCCTTTCCCCACCATCCCTCTTTGGGTTGTGGATTCATGGATCCCTTTGCTCCTTTTTCATGGAAACCAGGACAAACCATGACACCTTCCTATTGTATCCTATGAATAGATTATATAGGATTCTTATTAACTCTAAACTATAGTCTAGAAAACTGTTTCTGAACTCTGTTTTTGCCTTGTTTGAGTCTCAAGATCTTGATAATGAGAACCAAAAAGAAAGAAAAGAACATATGCAAAGTGAACTCGTCTGTAGAATTAGTTGTATTTCACCAGTTGCTTTCAAATGTGCAGAGAAATGTTAAGCCTAATCCAAACATTTATGTTCTCGACCACTAAGTTTCACAAAGCAAAAATCATATTTGATTATTCCTCCTGCTTATTCTTGGATTATGATGAAATAGAAAATGAGTTATGTAGAAGTGAGATAAATGCTACCAGGAGAAAAGAAAGTATTCAATAGCATAAAACAAAAGAAAAGAAAAAAAAGAAAAATAAAATATTTTTATGTATTCATAAGAAATATCTCAAATTGTTCTTAGAAGAAAGTGTAAAATAGATACAAGCTTGTATAATGAAGCTGAAAAGGTAGCAGGTATTTCTAGTTTTCTGTAATCACAATAATTTAAGGAAAAATGTATTGAATACTGAAATATATTTCATAATCCGTCATACTATTTATACTACAAGATTGTATTTCAGGTAAAATGTGATTTAAGAAAATTTATCCATTTCATTATATTTCTCAGAAAAGTGGACTTTTCCTTTAACATATCTGTTTCTATCTGAAGAACGACATATTGGTAGAATGAAAACAAATGACAGTGCTATCTCCAAAGAGACAATGCATTATTTCAAAATGTATGAAAAAGCCCTTGCTCTGCCCTATGACAGTTAAATGCTCAAAGTAAGACAGGCAAAAAGGTGGATTTAACTCATTCAAGGAGACATGGAAGTCAACCTTTTTTTTTTTTTTTTTTTTCCCCCGTTGGAAGAAAAAAAAAGAAATGAAGGATGAGGAAGAAAGAGGAAGTGTGTTCTATTGAATATATTTTGTGGTCTGCAGAAAATGAAGACAGCAAGTCTGAACAATTAATGTTTCTTTTGCTTAAAGGATGGCCACCAATTAAAAAAAATAATAATAATTTATTTTTAACACCATTCATTTTATAAGAAGATGAGAATATAGCTACAATTAAAATAAGAACAAAAGATGAAATCAGTATATTAGATGATGGTCAATGCAATGATGAATACAGTGAATAGGTAACTTATTGCTCAGCATGACTTCTTATTTCATGGCTGTAATCTCTGAAACTATACATTTTGTTATCAAGAAACAGAAACTTTGTTTCATTGTCACCACAGAATCATAGAATCATAGAATCATTAAGGTTGGAAAAGACCACTAAAATCTTCAAGTAAAACTGTCAACCTGTCATCTCTGTACCCCCTAAACCATATTGCATCACCTGTTTATTTCCATTGTCTGGGACATCTACTGGTCCCTTTAGGTCCCCTGCTGCCCCTGCCCACAAGCAGCCATGTGTCCACAACCCTCTGCACACCTGCTGTAGATGCAGAGGCTCCCCAGCAGTGACCAAGAGACAGCATTAGATGGAGACCTGCTGCTCTCTGTAGGTGCTTCTGTCCCATTTTTGGGTTGACAAGCACCCAGATGGCCCTCTGTATGGCTATCATGTAATGATTTTCCCTGTTCATTTTAATATTCAGATCTCAAGCAAAAATTGCACAGAAGACATTTGTCGTTCTTACTGCATTTGGAGACGAAATGTGAAAGATTGCTTTAAGAACAGAATCTTAAAACTGCTTACAAAAGTTTTGTCTGAATTTTCCAATCATCACAAGACTTTTCTGCTAGTTATATCAACAGAACTAATTATATTTACCATCATATCGATTCACAATAACAAAAGGAAGTGGTAAGGTTTTTTGGTTTTTTTTTAATTATCTTTTAAAATTTATTTTACTAATAGAAACAATATATTCTAGCATTTCTTTTGTACTGCATCACAAATACAAATATAAATATAAATAACTTAGTAAATCTTAAAAAAATAAATTATAAAAGTATTCTTCATCAGATATATGTAATGAATAATGTCTTTATTTAACAGGTATAGCATAGCAATCTCATTGTCTTTGCATTTTTTTTGCTAAAGGTCTAGTGAAAATTTATGCACACCATTCTGGAATTGTATTACATCTCTAGGGAATGATTATACCTACTTCAAAACAAAATGTCCAACATCCAAAATATTCTATTATTTTCTTAAAGTAGGTACTTTATAAATGAAATATACTGATGTTTGCTGGACAAAAGATGAAAAGAGATCTTAAGACCAAAAATGTTGTAAGTAGTATCAAGTTAAATGATCAGTATAATGATGAAAAATAAATAAATAAATAAAACAGGTATCAAAGAAAAGACTGCTTTAAGCAAAAAAAAATAATAATGATACAACTCTATTCTCCATCTGTACATTCAATGATACGTATTAGAGTAACACTAATTACTCTAGATGGGTAGCAGAACATTTTAACCATCTCCTGCTGCTTTGTACTCCTAACTGACCTAGAATTTCCCACAATTTCTGATGAGTTTAATTTAAGTTGAATGAAAAGAGACAGCTGGCACCGTGTGAAAACTTGTTGTGTACTCTTGAAGGATCACAAAATGTGACTTTGCATCTGCTATGGTCGGACTAAGTAATAGCACTAGTGCTAGTATGTAAAAATGAAAAATTATAAACTAAGGCACAGAAAAGAGGCATAGCTTGTCTAATTCAAAAGGCATGAAAATAATGGGAATGAAGAGATTAAAGAGGATAAAGTAGAAGTTCAGAAATGTAGTTGACTAACTTTCATGTTCAGCTGAAAAATAAAGAGAATGAACAACGTTTATAACAAATATTCTAGCTCCACCTCAGATCCTCATTAGACGTATAAATGCACCATACAGTTCTGTGATTTGTTTTTTAGGAAATAAGGGAGTTTACTTCTATAGGCAAAGTCATAAATTGCAAGTAATCCAGTCTAGGCAGTGAGGATATTGTGTGTAAAAATACATACTGGAGAATCTATAGGGCACCATTTGCAGGCTGTATAGAGAAAGCGTAATCAGTGATGGTCTGTGAAGAGTTAGTGACACCCAACTATCCCACATTCTTTGAATAATCATTCATTCATAAAATCCTCACTATTTTTCATACTGTGAAATGAGTATTAGCAAACACTATGCTTGAAACCATGTAACCTTCAACACCTATTTCCAATAAAGGGTTTGGCAGTTTCCCTTTTGTTTTTACAACTTTAGCTCATAAGACACCTCTGACTTGAAGCTGTACAAATCTGTACTTAAATAGTAATTTTGTCAAATAGAGCTCAATACATCAAATCCATCAATGTATGTATACACTCAACTTGTTAGACAAATTACAGAGATCTCCCCTATCCAGCAAATAACATAAAATTCCTTTGATGGTGGTATTACATTTTTAACACTGCTCTTAATATTTCTGTGTGCATGCAACCTCCATAACATAAAGGTATAATATTAAAAGACTTGCTCTGATCATGATATTTTGTAATAGATTATGAAAATTAATTTCAGTGTTACAAAAATGCATTTGAAGTGATTAAAAAAGCTAAGTACTTATGAGGTTGTTCGGACATTATTTCAGTTTAAATCTCAACATGAACAATTGCAAGTAGTCATGTATTTCTGTTAAGACTGAAAGTGTGAGGTGATCTTTTATGGTGAGTGCTATATTTGTGACATATAATATCTGAATGCATTTCTTTTCAAGAACTGAATGAAAATCATGAAAAATGATTCTTAGTAACAAACACTGTGCACTTAGTTCACATGCCAAATTTGTTGGTATTACTTTGTAGGGCAGTTTGAAACTGATAATAATAGTCTGGACCAAAGTTAGGCTAAAGGAGAGCACTGTCAAATTTTTTTTTTTTTTTTTTTGAACCGTAAAGACATTACTGTTTTGCATGTAGAATTGCCTTTTATCCTTCTATTTTCCTTCAATTTGGAAAACAGAAGTTTATGTTGGAAGGGATCTTAGGAAATCATCTTTTCCAACACTGTATTGACTGTGTGTGTATTAGCATCAGAGGGCTGGGATTCCACATCTCTCTGAGAAACCCTTTCCCATATCTGACTGTTCTCTTGGTAACTCTCTTTTCCTGCATCCTGTATTGTAACCATTACCTATTGCTCCTTAACATGCTGTACAGAAGTTTAGGTAAGATTCTTAATCTATTTCTCTCAGCTCTCCTGTTAGGTATTATTATTAATATCGCTCTTTACTTTTCCCAGTTTAAGTCAGAAAACAAGTCCAGAGAAGCATGTTCTACTTAGTTCTCTGATCATCTTATTTTCTATTCATCCAGTTCATATCTTATCACTTTTGCTGTAAGGATAGTATGAGATATTGAGTATAATGAATTACATGATTTCTCTCCCATTATTGTTTTACAGTATTTTGCTATGTGTTATTTATTCAGTTTCTTCTTGTCTACCATCCCAGATTTTTTTTTAATCTATTTCTAGCTAGTCATGATAAATAAAATTTGTATCCTTACACTGATATAGTTCAACTCAGTAGTAAATGAAAAATAAGCATCTGAAAGATGTTGTAAACATCTGAAAGTCCTTGTCCTAGTGTACAATTATTTACAACATATTTTGTTGTAACAACATGTAACCACTAAAAAATGGTTATGTAAGATAAATTGAAATCTGGGAAGGGCAAGCTGTGCATTTGAATTTTTGTAAAGAGCTTTAGAATGTTTTTACTTAGAAATTATTAGTAAACAGGATACATTCCAAGATTTTTTTTCTGCATTTTTCTCACTTGATTTTTCAGCTATTCTGTGTAAAAAAAAATTCTCTTTTTAGTTAAAGACAATACATATATATTTACCTAGCTTGCACTATGTATCTACCTATCTTCAGTAGGAGTCAGTTCACTCTGGAAATGCATTAGAGACTGAAGAGCAATATGGAAGAATTATGATGAGTGATATAATTGTGGCTGAGATTAAGGATTACTTTTTTCTTTGCTTGTTTTTGATTACTGTCAGTATTGATGCTATAGCTACAGACAGATATTGATTATTTTTTTTATTAGATTTTTTTTGTATAGCAGAGAAAAAATAAATTATATTGCTCACACTCTCATGCTAAGGATATGAATGAATTAAAGAAAAAACAAAAACAAAAATAACCTAGAAATTATTTATGAATTGGTCTTGTTGGTGAAAGAAAAACTTTCCTTGAAAAAAAAAAAAAATTAAAATCGGTCCCTTTCTAGTTACACTGACAAATTTAATTATGCCACAGTGAGCTATTAGCTGTAAAAGATAACTTTATATCTGCACTCCATATATGTTTGGAATAATGGGCCACATTATCTGTGTCCTTGGCCAGGATTCAAGCAACATCCAGTGATGTTTGTTTGTTTGTTTGTTTTTCTCAAAATATTTGGAGAAAAAAAATCACAATGGAAGTACAAAAACTTGGTTCTGATATCAAACTTCAATTTGAAAATTAAACTGTAATTCATTGTGTTAAACTGAATGGAACATATGATATATTTGTCAGGAACTGCATAGCTTTGAGACACTTCTGTACATCTCATATTTTCTCTGTGTTCAAACATTTAAGATGAAATTATGTCCTTTATTACAATGCAATGCTACTTTCAAAACATTACTCCAGGAAAAAAATTGATCATAACAAAAAGTATCTAAAGTGAAATGTACTCAGATAGACACCTAACCCTAGTAAAGAGTGACTTTAAAACATTTTTTTTAATTGTGGTTCTTACTGACTTCTTGTTTTTATGCAGATTGTTATGATTTTACTTCTGCGAAGCATAGATATATTTATTTACAGAAGTATTACAGAAGTATTACTGAAGATTACAGATATTTACTACCATTACTACCACTAGTACTACTACTACTACTATAACTACCGCTGCTAAGACACAGATGATAATGGCAGAGAGTGGGATGTGGGAGAGAAGACTTTAATCTAATATGCATTAAATTGAGATTCATAAGATATCTATTCCTTTTTATGTATCCAGATCACAAGACAATAGGTTCATGGTCAATGTCAGTCTTTTTGTGCCACATAAAACCTCATGAGGCCTAAGTTTGGTCAAGAAAACTTTTTTTAATGTCTCGACTTCATATTGAGATTTCATTGAGGTTTAGAAAGTTGTCAACAAGATCAAGGAATCACAGAATCATAGAATGGCTTGGATTGAAAAGGACCACAGTGATCATCTAGATTCAACCCCCCTGCTGTGTGCAGGGTCACCAACAATAGACCAGGCTGCCCAGAACTACATCCAACATGTCCTTGAAAGCCTCCAGGGATGGGGCATCCACAACCCCCTTGGGCAATATGATCCTGTGCGTCACCAGCCTCTGAGTGAAAAACTTCCTCCTAATATCTAAACTAAACCGCCCCTGTCCCAGCTTAAAACAATTCCCCCTGGTCATATCACTATCCACCCTCATAAGCCAACATTCCCCCTCCTGTTTATATGCTCCCTTCAGGTACTGTAAGGCCGCAGTTAGGTCTCCTCGGAGCCTTCTCTTCTCCAAGCTAAACAAGCCCAATTCCCTCAACCTTTCCTCATAGAAGAGGTGCTCCAGACTTCTGATCATCTTAGTGGCCCTCCTATGGACCTGTTCCAAGAGCTCCATGTCCTTCCTGTACTGGGGGCCCCAGGCCTGGATGCTGTACTCCAAATGGGGCATCACAAGTGCTGAGTAGAGTGGCACAGTCACCTCCCTCTCCTTGCTGGCCCTCCCTTTGTTAATGCAGCCCAGAACACAGTTGGCCTTATAGGCTGCAAGCAGTTGGTCTTCTGGGCTGCAAGCCTGGAAGATTTTACCTGACTGTAAATTAAGCCATTCTTTCTGCCTCATTGATTATAATTCATATTTCATTTTCATCTATCAAACATCGAACTCTGCATTACATTCAAACCAAAACTAGACATACACATTCTTATTAATAAGATTAATATATATGATATTAATTAATTAATTATTAATATATATGATGGCTGAATACATACATGCACTACTACTACTACTACTACTAAAAAAAAAAAAAAGACTTTAGGAACAAAAATCTCATCAGACAAAGTAAATACTTTTATTCTTTAGTACTTATTTTCTTGTTTTGTTATTTGTGAGAGATGGTCCAGTGCCTTAACTTCCAGAAGACTTGTGAACACAAGTATTATGGAGAGTACTCTGAACACTGATCCTTTCAGTATTTGTGCAAAAACATAAGAATTATCTTAACGTAAAGAATATTTAAAACTCCCATTTCCTGTACAAGTGTTTTTATTACTGTCTTGTTATTAACTTGGCACTATCTTACTATCTTGGTAGTGGCTTGAGTGAATGAGGCATGCTCCAGGTTTGATTAGATAAAGGACCTATGCGATAAGAAAACAATTTTATAATTTTCACAGAGGAAAGCTGCTGATCTAATCTATATTGTAGACAGATGGATACTGTAGGGATTTACCACTTCATGTGGAAGAAAAGTATAAATTTGAGTCTTGACACATGATGGGGATAAGAGTTACCTTAGCAGGTAGATAATAGATTATGCATTATACTCTTACATAGTGTTCTTGAACTTTCATATCCATAAAGCATGTCAGAAACCTACGTTTCTGAAGTTTCTAATCCTTTGCTGCATTACACTTCTGTTTTTGAAATGCTTACCACCTTATCCATAGTTTGTTCATTGTTTTGCATAATGTTATAACAGTAATTCTTATTTTATCTTATGTAAACATTGTATAAAATGAAGAAGAATCAAAACATAACTTGTAGTTGTAACACTGTTCTCCAAAACCTATCTGAAGAAAAAGATCCCAGGGGTAGCTTAGAGACATAGTTCAGCTCAGCTACCTTTAACTTCTTTTAAAGTAGATAAAATCGTGTACCTGCTCTGAACTTTCCTAAAATGAAAAAAGAGTGAAACCTGCAGTTTCACTGCACTCCTCTCTTCCACCTCTATATATTTAGCATTATCACAGAACCTACTTATATCACACACAGTGGTCACAGCGAGAATAAATCCTTTTTTATTGTATAGAGCTAAGCATTTATCATTTTATGCCCATTAATTGCTTAGAATTCTACAAGTTCTTGAAGATACTTCAGGCTTAGAATTTATCCCCTGGATAGAATTTTCACAGCTATGCACTCAGAGCAGTTTTTCAACTCAGTGACATACATTTTTAAAAAGTTCTGAATAAGTAATGCATGTTTTAAAAAGATAATGTTGGGGAGCCAAAACATAAAAAAAGAAGACTCACACAAACTGACAACCTCAGGGAATGAAGAACAAATGACAAAGCCCCACATCTGTTTCACACTGCAGTGTAGACTATTTCAAGGGAAGTTTGCCAGTCTTCTAGTAAGCAGTGCTTATAAAGTTCAGAGAAAGAACAGTTGCATTTGAACTTTGTTGATTCATTTCAACTGGAGTATTCTAACAGGAAAAAAATCTTCACATGTTTTTGTATAACGCATTATTTTGAATGTATGGATAGAAAAAGCATAACGACTGAAGGTGGTGAGACGGACAGCCCGGCTGAAGTGCCTTTATATTAATGCACGGAGCCTGAGTAACAAGCAGGAGGAACTCGAAACTGTGATGCACTCTGAAAGTTATGACATTGTTGCTATCACAGAAACATGGTGGGATGACTCCCACAATTGGGATACTGCCATCGACGGCTATGGACTATTTAGGAGAGATAGGCGACGTAGGAAGGGTGGGGGAGTCGCTCTCTATGTCAGAGATTGGATAAACTGTGAGGAGCTCCCCATGAGAAACAGTCAAGAACAGGTTGAGAGCCTGTGGGTTAGGATTAGAGATGGGACTAATAAAGGTCAGCTGGTATTAGGGGTATACTACAGGCCACCTGATCAAGGGGAGGCTGCTGATGAGGCTTTCTTGCTCCAGATGCGTGAGGCGTCTGGCTCACAGGCTCTTGTCCTGGTGGGGGACTTCAACCATCCGGACATTTGTTGGAAAAACTACACGGCGAGCTGCAAGAGCTCCAGAAGGCTCTTGGAATCCATTGATGATAGCTTTCTGGTTCAGGTATTGGACAGACCGACCAGAGGTCAAGCGTTGCTGGATCTGCTGCTCACCAACGCTGAGGAGATCATCAAAGGCGTCAAGGTTGGAGGTTGCCTGGGATCCAGCGATCATGCCCTGGTTGAGTTTGTGATCTCAAGCGATGTGGGCCTGGCAAAGAGCAGGACCAGGACGCTGAACTTTAGAAGAGCAGACTTCAAGCTACTCAATGGAATGCTGGCCAAGATCCCCTGGCGTGCTGCCCTCAAAGACAAGGACGTTGAGGAGAGCTGGCTGCTCTTCAAGGATGCCCTCCTGGCAGCACAAGAGGTCTCCATTCCCCTGATTAAGAAAGTGGGCAGGAGAGGTAGAAAACCGGCATGGCTCAGCAAGGACCTGCTAAGAGAACTGAGGGTGAAGAAAGGGGTGTACAAACTCTGGAAACAAGGCTGTGTCACCTGGGAAGAATACAGGGATGCCGTCCGGACTTGCAGACGTGGGATCAGGAAAGCCAAGGCACAGGCAGAACTGAACTTGGCGAGGGACGTGAAAAACAATAAGAAAAACTTCTACAGGTACATTGGCCAGAAGAGACAGGCCAAAA
Organism: Perdix hodgsoniae; assembly: GCA_035772895.1. Lineage (NCBI taxonomy): Eukaryota > Metazoa > Chordata > Aves > Galliformes > Phasianidae > Perdix > Perdix hodgsoniae. Next base: position 71,967 of record JAPSGF010000052.1, read on the forward strand.
TGGGCGTACCTACTTTGGTAAATTTAAAAGGAGAAATAGCTTCAACAGATGAAGAGAAAGCTGAGGTGCTGAATGAATTCTTCACCTCGGTCTTCACTGGTGGCCAGGATTCTAGTCTTTATCATGTCCCTAAGTCTTGCACCCCCATACCTCTATGTGGGGACCAAGGAGGTAAATCCCTCCCCACTGTAAGGGTAGAGCAAGTCCGAGAGTGCCTCCTTAGACTGAATGAGTATAAGTCTATGGGGCCAGATGGCGTGCATCCCAGAGTCCTGAAGGAGCTGGCTGAGGTGGTTGCTGAGCCACTCTCCATCATATTTGAGAAGTCGTGGCTGTCAGGTGAGGTCCCGGATGACTGGAGGAAGGGTCACGTCACTCCCATTTACAAGAAGGGGAGCAGGGAGGACCCAGGTAACTACAGGCCGGTGAGTCTCACCTCCGTGCCTGGGAAGATTATGGAACAGATCCTCCTGGACAACATGCTTGATCACATAAAGAACGAGCACGTGATCCTAGACAGCCAGCATGGCTTCACCAGGGGAAGGTCATGCTTAACTAATCTTGTGGCCTTCTATGATGGAGTGACGGCGTTGGTGGACGAAGGGAAGGCGACCAATGTCATTTACCTGGACCTGAGCAAGGCCTTTGACATGGTCCCCCATCACATCCTCATCTCCAAATTGGAGGGAAGTGGATTTGATGGGTGGACAACTAGATGGATAAGCAATTGGTTGAAAGGCCGCAGACAGAGGGTGGTGGTCAATGGCTCTATGTCCAGGTGGAGGCCGGTAACGAGCGGTGTCCCTCAAGGGTCTGTCTTGGGACCGGTGCTCTTTAACATCTTTATTAATGACATCGATGATGGAATGGAGTGCACCCTCAGCAAGTTTGCTGATGACACCAAGCTGAGTGGTACAGTCGATACGGCGGAGGGAACAGATGCCATTCAGAGGGACCTTGACAGGCTGGAAAGCTGGGCTCGGGTGAACCTAATGAGGTTCAACACGGCAAAGTGCAAGGTTTTGCACTTGGGCTGGAAGAACCCCAGGCACCTGTACAGGCTGGGAGGAGTGGTCATTGAGAGCAGCTCGGCAGAGAAAGACCTAGGGGTCCTGATAGATGAGAAACTTAACATGAGCCAGCAGTGCGCTCTGGCAGCCCGGAAAGCAAATGGGATCCTGGGCTCCATCAGGAGAGGGGTGGTCAGCAGGGATAGGGAGGTGATTGTCCCTCTCTACTCTGCTCTTGTGAGGCCCCATCTGGAGTACTGTGTCCAGGTGTGGAGCCCTCAGCACAAAAAAGACATGGAGATTTTGGAAAGGGTCCAGAGGAGGGCCACGAAGATGATCAGGGGGCTGGAGCACCTCCCCTATGAGGACAGGCTGAGGGAGTTGGGTTTGTTCAGCCTGGAGAAGAGAAGGTTGCGGGGTGACCTCATTGCAGCCTTTCAATACCTGAAGGGAACTTACTCCCAGGAGGGGTGTAAACTCTTCGAAAGGGCTGATAATAGCAGGACTAGGGGAAATGGTTTTAAGTTAAAAGAGGGAAGATTTAGGTTGGATGTTAGGGGGAAGTTCTTTACTAGGAGAGTGGTTGGGTCCTGGAATAGGCTGCCCAGGGAGGTTGTGGATGCCCCGTCCTTGGAGGTGTTCAAGACCAGGTTGGACAGGGCTCTGGGCAACCTGATCTAGTAAAGGTGTATGTTTGGTGGCCCTGCTAGGCAGGGGGGTTGGAACTACATGATCCTTGAGGTCCCTTCCAACCCGGGTCATTCTGTGTGATTCTGTGTGTGACTGCATATGATTTCTAGCTATTTGTTATATATTGTTCATGTGTGGCCTTTTGAGTGTTCTTTCTGTTTTTTACCTGACTATATTATAGAGTGTATTTTAGGGAAATAGCCTAGTTTTAAATACTTCTTCTTCTGAATACCTCATTTTGAAGTGGAGAAGTAGCAGTAAGGAAAAAAAATAAGCTCTCTAGTCTCCAGTATATATAACCATTTCAATTTTTTTTTTTTTTAGTGCAAAGCACAACTTCATAGTCCCAATGATCTTTACAGACAAATTGTAACATGATACGAAAAGTGTTAAGAGAAAATTTAGCCAGAAGGAAGATAAAACTAGCCTAAAGATT
>JAPSGF010000052.1:74202-144572 GCA_035772895.1 Perdix hodgsoniae
TTATTATTATTATTATTATTATTATTATTATTATTATTATTATTATTATTATTATTATTAATGTAATTTAGTATAGAGCCTAATATTCAAGATATGGCCTAACTAAAAAGATCAATATTCAGGGCCACAAGTGAAGAAACACTTCGTTTGTCTGTCTCACTATAGTTGTAGATATAAGCTGAAATGAAATTTCATTGTATAGCTATGGAGAAAATACCTCTTAACCTACATATAAATAAATATTTTGATTCCTAGGTACGGAAAGTAAGTGAGAATTGGTCAGCTCTTTGATGCTCTATTGCTTTTGTTATGTTTTAGTGACTGATATTTTTAACAGCTTAGAGCAGGTTCTTCATTATCCTATTCAGTTGTTACTGAAATGCTCTTTCAGTATTTCCACTAAGCATGACATAATTTTATTCCCACAATTGCTTATCAAATTTGCAAAGCAGTTTAATAAAAACATGTTCCTAGATCAGATAGGTGTCCATTTTCAAGAAATTAAACCAGTTGGTGTTCATAATTATACTAATTAAATCATTTCTGCAAACTGCTTCTATGCTTTAGAACATCAAGTTCTGCTTACTTTTGTTTCTCTTAATTCAGGGAAGTTGCTATTAAGTTAAAAGTTAAAAAAAGGTTGCTAATTTTTTCCTCTATCGTGATGAGTCTTTACTAGGTCAGGGAGCTCAGATATATTCATAGGAAGACTGAAAGCAAGTCAGTTACTTTAATTTCAGACAAATAAAAAAACAAAAAAGTATATATTTATTGATTTGTCGAGTGGCAGCTATTTCAGTAAGAAATGGTTTTATATTCTAATTATCCACTTATTTATTTATTCTATTTACATTCTATAAACTCTGTAGTAATGTTTGCATATTCAGTATTGATCACTATGTGGTTGGTGTGCAGAATTTTACTGCCATATGTCATTGAGATAGCAATGTAGAAATCAAATTACCTTACGCTTAAACTTTCATATAACTTCTCATTATAGTTGTTGTGTCAGTGGTGCTTATGAAACAAGAATATCCCCATGGGAATAGTTATAATGAAAATTAAAAACAAAAAACAGTAAACAACCAGATAAACAGGTACAGCAAAAAGCTTAAAATTCAATGTCACTCACCGCATGCAGTATTAAGTTCCAAGTTATATTGCTATTAAAATTCCTACCTTCTCTAACATACTTCAGCTTTCACTAGCACGTTCAAACAGTATTGTATCTTTGTCTTTCAAAATAGCTTCTTGGGCTGGGTTCCCATGATGTCATGAGATGTGTATATGTATCAGTACAGTGGTTCTGTAGAAACTTGTTATTGTATTTTGTTTCATTATTGGATTTGGAGCTAGACAAGGCTTCCAACAGACTTGGAGCTACAGCAGCAGCAGCAGCACTAAGAGAAGTCTTACCATGAGAGTAAAGGAGGACACCCAATAGGTTGGCAAATGTACCATGTGCCCATATAATTCAGCTACTGATGTCTAATCAGTTTTCTTCATTTTCTGTAAGCAAAATGATTTTGATACTGAGATACAATACATCCATGTTTGACAATGTTTGAGCATTGACTATATACACAAATATAAAAGCTCCTTAATTTTATAATTATCTTATAATACATAGAATTTACATTTACAAGCACTATTTGATGCTTCCAGCACAATACTACCAGTAGTAGTTGTGAAGGTTAATCACTTCTACAGAGTATAAAGGAGTGTAATACATATGTAAGTACATATAGATGTAGGTATACATGTAGGTATGATGATACCTGTGTAGGAAAGTAAGACTTCCAACAATTACCTTGTGACATTCTTTGAAGAGCAGTATAACATGAGTCTACATAACACCTCCTGAGCATCTAATTTGCAGCTTTAATCATATATTCCCACTATTATTCCCAGTAAAAGCAAATGTCCTTGTAAGTAATAGATGTCAACTTTTTCTGCAACTGCAATTTCAAAATTTGCATCACGATTCCCAGAGCATCCATTATTTCTCTTATCTTTCCAAAGACCTTTTAAAGCTACTCTTAATCCAGTTTATGGAGTGAAATACCTTCAGAATTGTTTCTGTATAGGAATAGTATGTAGCCACATAAAAGTCTTTAATGCATTTCTGTCAGTTCATATTCAGAGAAAAACATATATTAGTGATGATGTGGCCTGATTCATAAAAGTGATCTTTATGAATTATGAAACCTTCCAATGGTCTCACAGATAGAGAAGAATAATATAATATTCATGAGTAAGAGATGGAAATAGAATCTGTTTATGTAGTTTTTTGCAGTGACTGAACAGTTTTTCAAGCACAGCAGATGGTAGATGTAGTAAAAATCTGAAAACAGAGGAAAGGATTGATTTCACCAAACTTGCATGCTATAATATGTTATTATTAATATCTGAGATCACTACTATACACTCCTTTTAAATTGGATAGAGAGAAATTATACTTTTGGAATACCATTTATCTGATCCTCTTAAATTTCTAGCTTGAGATGAAAAAAAAAAACCACACATTGAAATGTTTTGCTTTTTTTCTAAATTGATTTCACAGAATCACAGAATCATAGGGGTTTGAAGGGACCTCCAGAGATCAAGTCCAACCCCCCTGCCAAAGCAGGTTCCCTACACCAGCTCACGCAAGTAGGTGTCCAGGCAGGTCTTGAATATCTCCATTGGAGACTCCACAACCCCCCTGGGCAGCCTGTTCCAGTGCTCTGTCACCCTCACCACAAAGAAGTTCTTGTGCACATTTGTGTGGAACTTCCTATGGTGCAGTTTCTGGCAGTTTCCCCTTGTCCTGTCTCCACACACTGCTGAAAAGAGTCTGGCCTCGCCACTCTGCCCCCCACACATTAGATATTTATAGACCTGGATCAGGTCCCTTCTCAGTCTTCTTTTTTCAAGGCTAAACAGACTCAGTTCACTTAGCCTTTCTTTATAGGGGAGATGTTCCAGGCCCAGGCCTGGGAGAGTCCAGGCCACGGGGGAGATGTTCCAGGCCCTTCACCATCTTTGTGACCTCTGCTGGACTCTTTCCAAGACATCCCTGTGCTTTTTGTACTCGGAAGCCCAGAACTGGACACAGTACTCCAGATGAGGCCTTACCAGGGCAGAGTAGAGGGGGAGGATCAACTCCCTCAACCTGCCAGAATGCCATTGGCCTTTTTGGCCACAAGGGCACACTGCTGGCTCATGGCCAACCTGTCGTCCACCAGGACACACAGGTCCCTCTCTGCAGAGCTCCCTTTCAAAAGGGATGAATTCTTATATATATTTAAGCATCACAAATGTTTATGTTACTTAGATAAATCCCTACTGAGATTAACTAGGAATTGTGTTTTTATTCAGAATAGTATAAATTCAGCCCTGGATAATTTTTCAGCTATGAAGTAACCAGCTGGCAATGGAACATAAAAGAGAGGGATATATATTTTTTTCCATTTCAGCTCCTGAAAATCACTACATACAGATTTCTCAGTCTTGACAATATGGAAAGAGATTTTGTTGCTGTGGAGATGAACAGGAAACTGCTTGGGCTTCAGTCCTTCTGAAAAGTCCCGTTGACAATTTCAGAAAGTCTTCTTGTTACTAAGTAATCTATATTCAGTAAAGTGAATGCAGAAAGGATGGACATATTAATAAATTATTTTACTAATAATTTCACTATTTGAAGCTGGAAACTATGTACTGTAAACTATGAAAAACAGAAATTATATCTGCACTTTTTATTCTGTTAATAAATACAACAGGTGTACAAAACTGGAATACTGGACTTCCCAAATATTTTATAGAAAGTGTTCAAAAAAGAAAGAACAAAGTAGGCAAGCAGCCTTGTGAATGATTTTATGATGCTTCTTTTGGATAATTTGTTAGCAATTTGAAATACAGTAAGTAAGCATCTCTGAACATATTCTGCATCTACAGATTTTAGCTATTATATAAATTTGTGCTCTAGTTCTTTTTCTGATGATGAATGAACATTAAATACTGTTGATCTTAAACACTTTTAAATCCTTTTTAAACTTATATGGACCACTGGGTAAAAGTAGTCATTATCTGAGACATTCAGCACTAGTCTAACTTTGGCTCCCACCAAAACCAACCATGAAATTCCATGATATTGATTGGAGTAAAATCAGGCTAGTATAGATCTTAATGTGGTTAACACAGAAGTTATCACTGGAGCTTTTGTTTGAAGTAAAGCAGGAGCCAGACCTAGCTGTAAAGAACAAGGGGCAGGCATTCTCTTTACAGTAACTGTCAGTGTGAATATTTTGCCTTGCCACTGGAAATCATAACCTTTAAAATTCATCAGGAAATGATCAAAACATTTTATTCTGTTGGTATTAAGTGCTATTAATCCAGAGAGAGTTAAACTACTGGGGACATGTTTAATCACTTCTGAATCATAAATTATTCAAAATAATCTCACTTTTACATAGAGTTTGTATACCTAAAAGATAATTGAAACCATGTTTTTTTTTTGTTGTTTTGTTTTTTGTTTGTTTGTTTGTTTTTGTTTTTGTTTTTATATGAAATGCTGAATGCCTTGTGAGATAGGATATTTAGAGTCCCTTGGTTCTCTTTTTCTGAAATGCTGAAAGAGAACTCTCAATACCTAGAATGGTAGTAGTGAGAAGTTCATTACTGAGTTCATGGGAGTTCCCTCACAAGAGAATGTTCACCTGTATGCTATTAGAAGCTGTCTGTTAAGTGCTAGCGCAAAGTGGAATAGTTCTGGTGTTGCACCACATCCCTTTCTTAGTACCCTTCCACAAAGGATAAAGGAAAGAAGAAAATACGATGGGGGAAAAAAAAAAAATCATGGAATGTGACAAGAATCTTTTAAATACAGGAAAAGACAAAAGTAAAAGAAAAACAAAATAAATCAAAAACAAGCAAATGTTGCTCAGAAGCAAAGAGAGAAACTTTTTCTCTACTTCCTATCAGCAAATGATTTACAGTCACATCTTTGGAAGCCAGTCTCAATATGCAAAGTACATGTTTGAGAGGACAGACATTTGCATGATGAGATCCTCCCCTTCTAATTTCCTTTTCCCAGCTTTTTTCATGAACATGGTATGGGAAATTCCTTTGGTTTATTTAGATCATCTGTCCTAGCCATGTCCCCTCCTCACTTTTTGTCAAGTCCTAGCCTACTGGCTTTGGAGGGGTTTGGAAAGAGTCTTGATGTTGTATCAGCGCTGTTTAGCAGTAAACAGAACACTGGTGTGATATCACCAATGGCTGTTCTAGCTACAGGTACATAACACAACATTATGAGTTACTGTAGTGAAAATTAACTCCATGCCAGCAAGAAATAATAGAATGGTATAACAAAAACAAAATAATTGAACCAAATAGAAACCTGAAACCTGAATTTCCACATCAAAAAAAAAAAAAGAAAATCTAATTACAAATGAATAATTATAAAATACTTACTGTAAGTGAGACTTCCTGTACTGCTCTGTACAATGTATAATTTCATATATAACACATACCTTAATGTTCACTAATACATTATATTGAAACATTTTCAACTAGAAAATTACTGTCGTTTCCAATCTACCCTGGGAGCACATAAGTCTGACTTTCAATTCCAAAAGAAAACCCAAGCCCATATGTGTGCCTCCTTATTTTTTTTCTTAAGATGAGTTTCAGCTAGAAGCCAGCCATAAAATGCAATCCTTCTTATACAAGTTTATGATCATCCTATTGCAGTAGCTGTGGATGAATGGAACATTAAATAACAAAAAGAAGCAGTAGGGAAAAAAAATAAGGAATTTCCAAGCAGAACATATATATTCCTTTCTAAGTCTTCGAGGACAAAATAATTATGCTAAAATGTCTATTGGATGTTTACTGTTTAATGTTTAAAGTCAAAAGGAGCTGAAGGATACTTTGAGCAACCTAAAATATTAGGAATATTCTCTATATATGAAAATAAATTTGAATCTTTCCATGTTGTCACTTATAATTAAGTTGATTTAATCAGGAGAAGGCAATTCCATCCAAAGGTTTATGTTATTCATCTTCTTCCTTCTTCTTTCTTCTTTTTGTTTTCTAAATTTAAGTTATAAGCTAAAACCAATACATTTATATGAATGTTTTATTCCCTACACAGTTTCAATTTCTTTCCAATGTGAATTTTAATAACTAATAAAATAATAGTTAAAAAAAAAAAAAAGGATGAAAAGAAGGAAAGAAAAAAATGTTATCTGGTATATCTTGAAAAATATTAGTAAGGAATAATTTTATTCTTATATGCTTTAGAATGGACACCCTTCACTGAATGTATATTCCTGCTCACGTATCTCAACATGAAAATCTGGTCAACATTTTTTAGTGATATTTTGTTTGTTTTATTGTTTTAAAGACTGGCAAGGAATGTTAAAAACAAAAAGAACAAGTTTTATAGGTACATTGTTCAGAAGAGACAGGTAGCAACAGCCTACTTTTTCTGATAAATATGAAGAGAGAACTGGTTACAACAGATATGGAGAAGCCTGAGGTACTCAATGAGACCTTTGCATTAGTCTTCGCTGACAGCCAGGATACTCATATTTCTCTCATACTTAAATTTCACATCCCTGAAATTCTTGGTGGGAATTGGAGGAACAAATGGTCAACACTAAGGGCAAAGCAAATCTAAGACCACCTTATGAGGAGGAAGGTATACAAGTTTGTGTGGCAGAATGACATGCATTGCAGGGAACTAATGGAGCTGTCTGAGATGGTTGCTGAGCTGATCTCCATTGTATTAGAAAAGTCATGGCTGTCAGATGAAGTCCACAGTGACTGGAAAAAGGGAAAGTTCACTTGCATTTAAAAGGAAGGAAGGAAGACCCGGGGAACTACAGGCTGGTGAGCCTCACCTCTGTGCCTGGGAAGATCATAGAACAGACATGTTAAGACACATGAGGAACAAGCAGGTGATATGAGACAATCAACACGGCTTCACCAAGGGAAGTTTGTGCCTGACCAATCTGGTGGCCTTCTATGATGGACTGGCAGCACTGGTGAACAAAGTGGTGGACAAAACTAATTCTAAAACTTGAAAATGTCCACTTTTGGGTGCACTGAATTGTTTGTGAATTAATATAGCAGGTTTTAACCTTCAGTTCTGATTTTTTTCCTTCACACATTTGACTCCATCATGCTAGGAAGCTTCCCATTTCACAGCTGTCTTGCGGCATTGCTGTTCTTGCTGTTTGCTATTGTTGTTGTTTGGAAAGGGCAAGAGTTTGTCTTTTTAAAATTTTTTTCTTTTAACCTACATAAAGAACAACTATATGACTAAAATCTGTAATATAATTTCTCCTTATACTTGCCAATAATTCCTATTTTCATATTAAATACATTAAATAAATTCTTAGGGAAAACTCTCCATGCACTTAATTTCTGTTGTGCTGTAAAATGTAACTGGGAAAAAAAAAAAAAAAAAAAAAAAGGAAAAAAAAAACTGGCAAAAAGAACACTATTTTCTGTCCATATCTGCTATATATTTCATATGTATATATTTAATTCTACTTAGAGGAAGATAATTGCTTTGACATGAAGAAGTTTATCTATTGGCTTGAAGAGAGTAGGTGTGTATTATATGGTTACACAAGAAGTATTCATCAAGACTTCTGTATCAAGTACAGGAACATGAAGGCAGGAAAGGTTATAATAATCTACTAGCTGAATTAGCAGTTTAAGTGCATTAGCCTCAGAAATAGCTTACTGTAAAAAACTTCAAGGAATTCAGTTTGAGAACTTAAGGTCACAGATGTCTTGATAGAAGTTCTATACAACATGTGATATACAAAGGATAGTTCCCTTTTTGAACTGTTAGCTCAAGGTCAGAAATGATATGTAAATGAATCGAAATGTCTCCAAGAGTTTCAAATGGCATCCCATTTGGATGGTATCCGTAGTTATATCAATCAGCAACAAATGTCTGCTAATAGGAAACTGAATGGCACATATAGGTTAGGATTTATCTCCAGATTGCAGATAACTAAATGTAGAGATCTGCTCTGCTAATATATGCCACAAATGATGTGTGAAAGTCTCACAGTCAGTGGAAATCTAGGCCAATCATAAAGTCTATAGGGCTACTGAGCTTACACTATAAATAAAAAAGAAGATAGCAAACATGACAAAAGAGAAATGTAGAAGACCCAACACCTCTGGTCCAATGGTAGGTGTCTCAGCGGGATTTTCTATGGAATCTTAAATGTCATCAAAACTTTATGCAAAGTTGTACATAGTGCTGGATTTCCTTTCACTATAATGAACATGTAAATATAAGTTTTCCAAGAAAACCCTATATATAAACACTGACTGTATTTCATTTAGATTTACAAAATTTTTTGAAATAGTTCATACAGTTTAAATTCCTTATACATACCTACATTGTCTCTGAACACAGTTTCATATTATTGGTGGGTTGTACTGTATTATGGTATTATCATTCAGAAGCATTAACTGTAAGCCAGCATCTTGTAAACATGTATATAGGAAACAATTCTGTGTACAGAGCCTAAAATCTAACTTACAGAAAACTTCTCCTGAAAGAACAGAACTTCAGACAATTCAAACCTGAATGATTGAAATAAAATTTTCCTCAGTCCCCTTTTATTGCAGTATTTTTTCTAAATACTCAAACTCCAGTGGAGAAGGAACTTCTTCACAGTATGGGTTATGGAGCACTGGAACAGGCTGCCCAGGGAGGTTATGGATTGTCCTTCTCTGGAAATATTCAAGACCCACCTGGATGCCTACCTGTGTGGCCTGCTGTAGATAGTCTGCTTTGCAGGGAGGTTGGACTCTGATCTCTGGAAATCCCTTCCAACCCTTACAATTCTGCAATCCTGTGATTCTGTAAAAGAAAAACATTACTTTAATGGTGTCTTTGGTAAGATTTTGTTCAATGTATTTTATATCTCTTTAGAGTAGGTTATTTTATATAATTGTTTAATTGTGTGGAAGATCTTATCATTCTGTAGTCACAGTATAATATAACTAAAGCAACTCAATGATTCAAATTGTCCTACTGATAAGTAAGTACTAAAGCTGATTTTTATATAATATTTTAATTGGTGTTTAGGGATGAGATAGCAAAAGCTATTTTGGCATGAGAGAGCCAATTTGATTTAATGTGCATTGGATATGAAGGTAGATTGTCATTTCTTTGAAATCCTGGTCTCAGGGTCTTGTGAACAGCAACACAAGGCTCATTTGGAGCTCAGGCAAAAATGCTGTATTCCAGAGTCTAATGCTGGGCCAGTACTTTTTAACATCTTCATTAATGATCCAGATGATGGAACAGAGTGCGCCCGTAGGTAGTTTGCGGTTGATGTAAAACTGTGAGTAGTGGCACCAAATGAGTGTGCTGTCAATTAGAAAGACCTAACAGGCTGACAAAATAAGCTGAGAGAAATATCATAATGTTCAATAAAAGGAAAAACCAAGACCTCAAACCAGAAAGGAGTAATCCAAAGCACCATTATAGGCTGCAGAGTCAACTGACTGAAAAGCAACTTGACCAACAAGAACTGGGAAGTCTTACCAGACAAAATTTTGGTCCCAATGAATAAGGGTAAAAAGCTATTTGTCCAAAAGCATATGCAAAGAACAACATTCAAAGATGTCCTGTTGATTAGAGAAAAAAAAAAAAAATGAAATAAATATGAAAGCTAGAGAGAAATTCTTTCTAAATATTCCAGTCCTGTGAAATCCCCAAACAATAATTGTAACAGTTTGGGGTTAAATTGGATGCAAAGTATCAGAGTCTTGTTCATTACTAAGAAGGAAAGAAGGAGAGAAAGAGAAATTTAAAATTTCTCCTGTGAAGAGAGGAAAATCCTTTGCAAGAATTTTCTTTTACACTAACCATTAATTAAAAGTACTAAATATTAAAGGTTGTAAGTAGGCTGCAAACAAGTTTAGGCACTACAGTGTCTGGTTAATCATCTAAATTACAAACATTCAAATTCTAGCTATTTTGGTTAACACAGCATGATAGTTTCTTATGCTTGATGCCAAACCAATTTGTGCAGTACTGTTCTTCAGAAATTTAACCTTATAAAAGAAAATCTAACTTTATCTTTGTAATAGAAGATGTCACATGGCTGAGCAAATGCAGTGTGTTCTGTCAGTAACCACTGAAATTAAGTCAAACTAGCAAGTGCAAACTGTCATGCAGTTTAATGTTAATTAACAATCTTTTCTTCTATTCATCAAGAAAGGTTATATATGTTCATGTAGATTTTTTTTTTTAAGAGAAAATATGTCTTAAGAAACATTTCCATTTTTACAGTGAAAAGAAACTATTGTATTGTATTTAACAATTACAGGTAAGTTTTCACAAAATCAAAGAATCACAGAAAGGCCTGGGTTGGAAGTGACCTCAAGAACCATGAATCTTCAGCCCCCCCGCCACAGGCAGGGACACCAACCTCCCCAGGTTGCCCAGGGCCCCATCCGATCTGGCTTTGAACACCTCCAGGGATGGGCATCCACAAGCTCTCTGGGCAGCACCTCTCCACTCTCAGTAAAGACATCAGTGACATCCCAGATGATGGGATTCAGCACATCCTCAGCATGTTTGCTGATGACACCAAGCCAAGCAGTGAAGTTAATACAGCAGAAGGAGAGGATGCCATCCAGAAGGATCTTGATAAAATCAAAAGTTGGCCCCTTGTGAACCAAATGAGGTTCAACAAAGAAAAGTGCAAGGTTTTGCATTTGGGTTGACATAATTGCAGGTAAGTATGCAAACTGGAAGAAGTTGTCCTGAGAAGGACTTAGGGGTCCTGGCTGATGAAAGACTTAGCATGAGCCAGCAGGGTGCACTAGCATCCCAGAAGGCAAATGAATTGTATAAAAGGTTCCATCAGAAGAGGGGTGGGCAGCAGGGCAAGGGAGGTGATTTTCCCCCTGTTTTGCCCTTGTGAGGATCCAGCTGGAGCACTGAGTTCAACTCTGGGGCTCCCAACACAGAGAGGATGTGGAGCTTTTGGAGAGGGTTCAGAGGGAGGTCATGAAGATGATCCAGAGGCTGGAGCACCTGTCCTATGAAGATAAGCTGAAGGAACTGGGTTTGTTCAACATAGAAGAGACGACTGAGTGGAGACCTCATTGTGTCCTTCCAGCATTTAAAAGGAGATTATAAATCTGAAGGAAATAAATTTTTTACATGGGAAGATCATGATAGGACAAAGAGGAATGGTTTTAAACTAAAGGAATATAGATATGTATAGATGTTGAGGGGAGTTCTTTATTCAGAGAGTGGTGAGGTGCTGGAACAGGTTGCCCAGAAAGGCTGAGGATGCCTCATTCCTGGAGGTGTTTAAGGCCAGGTTGGATTTGGCCCTGGGCAATCTTATCTAGTACTTAATCTAGCAGGGAGGTTGGAACTTGATGATCCTTGAGATCCCTTCCAACCCAAGCCATTCTATGATTTTTCCTAATATCCAGAGTGAATCTGGCTCCGTCTTCCTGAATCCCCTACCATCACGCATTTATGTACACTGATAATATTCTAAGACTTCTCTTTTTGAAGCTAAAATAGCAATATCAATTTTTCTTCATGTACTATAACAAACATATTCTTAATCACTTTAGTGGTCCTAACTGTACTGAAAAGTGCCAACAACAGTAAATGACTTATACTGCTTAAAGCTTCCAGAAGTATATTTTAAAATAAAAAGATGAATGAATGTTAAATAGAAAGTCATGAGAAAAAAAAAACAGAGATGATGTCTGTGGAACTGAAGAATTTATCAAACCTAGATAGCACCTTACTCAGTATTCACCCATTGTTTTCAGACATCTAGTAAAACACAGGCTAGGGGCACTAAAGATAGTCTTTAACATTCATAAGAATCTGACTAATATATCAAAAAATAAACTTTTAAACTGAAAAGGAAATAATGAAATTGTCTCGCTCCAAATTATAGGAGGGAGGTGAGGTTCTTCTAATATCTGTATACCCAGTGTGAGATTAAGAAACAATGGTTCAAATGTTGGTCCAACCAGTTTATTATAAATCCTAATCAGGAAGATGGGGAAAGGAAGAAGGGTGATAGAAAAGATAGGAAAGAAGCAAGAATCGCGTAAAGCAAGGATAGTCACCACCAGGATCCAGTAGTGGTCCTGTGGTATGCCATTTCAAAGGTCCGAGGCAAAAGCAGCAGGAGGGGAGAGTAGCAGCAGCATGACTGGCCTTAGGCAGCAAGTAGGTAGCAGGAAGAAGTCACAGAGCCAATCTGGGAGGAATCAGCAGGACTCAGGTAGCAGGCTCAGGAGAGTCTGTCAGCATGCAGGAATTCTGTAGTGAGAAATCTGATGGCAGACACCTTTGTTCTTCTTCAGCATTGTGGTAGAGCACGGAGCAAGTCCAGGAGGGAGAAAGGCAGACTGTGAGGCTTCTCGTGGCAAAAACCTCTTCTTCTTCATGAGGAATCTGTTGCCAGAAAACCTCTCCTCATGGTTGTTGATTCCTCTTTTATCCTCCTCTTTTTTCCTGACATCCCTGGGTGCTTGAGCAAGTGTCATGTGAGTAGCCCCTGAGATGGCCATCTTCTTTGAGATAAGTCCACACAGAAGACTGCTTCCTGGCCATTAATCTATGGTTTCTCTCTCTCTCATTGCCCTTGGCCTTGTTCATCTGTGTCCCCTTAGACAAAGGATTTTGCATTCCTTGCCCAGGACTTGTTCATCAGTGTACCCCAGACAAAGGATTTCTCAACCCTTGCCCAGGACTTGCTTGGATTTGTTCACCTGTGTCCCAGTAAGCTTCGAGACAATGATGTAAAATAATAATATCTTACACAAATGTATTTGGAAGCTGAAATAGAAATAACTTGCCAAATTTTTCCAATGGATAGGTGTTGGGATATAAACAGGAAAAGTTTGAATATTACAAAGTTTTCCTGAGGATCACTGTCATACTTTTTCAAATAAAGAAAGTAGAATATACTGAAGTAGGTGTCATGAGTTTTGCCTACATAGTAATGTTGTCAAACTGTATTGTCATAGTACAGCCCATATGAATACATACAGAGTGTGTGTTAAAATAGTCAAAGGAAACTGCAGTTAAACTTAATTCAGTGTAGAGGTCTAGTAGCAAACTATTTCTTACCCTGAATTAATGCCAGACATCATATGAGAATATTTAAGAAATTCCATTTCTAATTTGATCATATTACATTACTTTATCCTTTCTATGCTTATTTTCTGTCTCTTGACAGCTAACAGGTTTTGTAGATGAACACTTTAGAAATCCTTTAGAAAACCTATGTTAACCTAATGAAAGTTTAAATTGGGTCTATTTCCAAATTATTTTGCTTTCAACTTGTATTGTTCCAGAGATTGAAAAAATGCTTAGAGAAATTATGTTTTATTGCTTTACTGTCTGTAAACACGTGTATATAAAGTGTGTTCATTTAATTTACTCTTCACTGTATTAAGTGAAAATACTTTTGAAACTTGACTTGTAAGACAATAATTTGTCTTCCAACCATTTCTAGATTTTTAGACACGGATTTAGAATCGTTTTATAGTAGAATGTGCTTTCAAAACAGTTAATTAAAAATAACAGTTTCACCTGTGAGAGTTTTTGAACTTTGGTTAATTTGACTAATACATCATTGGAGTGTTCCCATTGTTTTATGGCAGTTATCTGAAGCAGAATGCTTCAGCTCTTCTTCAGATAAGAAGGAAGTATTCATTTTCTTCAATCTTGATTAATCAAGGATAAATTATCAAGTGCTATTTTATTGCTCTGTACTCTGTATTGTACTCTCTTCTGTTGCAATATCTGCATGTCTTGTTCGAAAGTAAAGGGACATAGTTGGTTTGGGTAAATTAGGTAGCAAATGCAACACACGCTTTTCTTGAAATGACTTGAAAGGTAGGCCTGGGTGAATTTAAAGAGGTTCAACATAGAAAACTGCAAGGTTCTGCACTTGAGCTGGAGGAATCCCAGGCACTTATAGGGACTGGGAGAAGTAATCCTTGAGAGTAGCCCTGCAGAAGAGAACCTGGGAATCCTGATGGATGAAAAACTTAACATGAGCCAGCAATGTATCTTTACACTAAAGAAGATTAATAATGTCCAGTGCTGCATCTCAGTGGATGCAGACAAACAAGAGACAAGTGGCATGTTTAAGTAAAATGAATTCCATTTAGATGGGTTAGATTAGATGATCCTTTTTAAAAATCACTTATTTTAAACTCATACCTTTTTATTTTACTGATTTCATTAATTATCTTCCTTTCAAAATAACTCGTATTTTTTTGCACTATGGTGTGTTAGCTAAAAATCACAGAATCAAAATAATTTTTTTTGAGAAGAACTTCTGGAGGTCATCTGCTTTACAGAGCTAGCTATATTGACATGGAGATACACTGACTACAGTGGAGGATATTTTCTCTCAAATGAAATCATGAGTACAAAAATCACTAGTACAAAAAGAAAAAAAAAAAAAATGTTGCTCTTGTTGTCCAGGTGGCAGAGGTGGCAGACAAGGTAAAAAAGAGGGTTGTATCTTAGATACAATGTTCTGGCCTAGCACACAAAGAAGTACTAATCATCTGAGAAGCTGGCAAAAGAATCTCGTGTCCTATCTCACTGGTGTTATCAACTGTTTACTAAGTATATTGCATTGACCTTTTTCTTCAGTGTCTCAAAATGTTTATTTATGAATTTGTTTTAAGACAAACAGAATTATATCTTAATCATAGCAGAAATCTGTAGTTAAGTGAACAGAGTATTTGCCTTTCCATTTATAAAACCATAAATACTACACATAAACCAAATTTTGCAGTCTTTAGAAATATAACTTCTCTGAATATTCACAATGCATCGTTACCAGGAGTCTGACTAGGGATTTTAAGCCTTAGAATTTATTACCTGTTGTATGACTTATTGTTGTTGTTGTCATTATTATTATTATTATTATTATTATTATTATTATTATTATTATTATTATTATTATTATTATTATTTCCAACAAAATAATAGGAAAATTAATAGGAAACACGGAGACTCCAAATAAATGATTTGAAATTGCAGCCAGTCTATGTCTCTGTTTTATGTCAGGCACCCCATATTTGTGAATACGTCAAGTGGCTGAAGGTGATTTAATGGTATATATCTCAGTGAGAATCCTAGAAGAGATCACAGTGCATGAAGCAATAAATGTCTCCTAAACCTCCAATAAACATGACATCTTGCTGAGTAAACCACAAACTACCCTGAGTTCTCTGACACTAGAAGGATCAGATAAAGCTCTTAAAAAGAAAATTATTTCTTGGCTTGAAAATGTTTATTTCAAGAGACCACTGCTCATAAATACAATAAAATTGGGCCATCTGTGTCTAACATAAGTTTTCAGTATCTGTAAATCAAAATATCAAAAGTTTTCAGTATACTGAATTGTATGAATCTATATTGCATAAATTTTTGCGTATAACAAGTTCGGAAAGTTCAGGTCTTTATTCTTTTTTAAAAAATGGGAGATTTGTCTGACCTTTAAATTATGTAGTTCGGATAAATTATGTAGTTCAGACTAAAAAGATTAGACAGTGTTAATGAGAATTCAATTTTTCAGTATTTGTACCTATAAAGCAATTTTCTCAATTTCCTCAAAATTTAACTGTGAATTATTGTTTGAGATTGATTAATATGTTCCCCATTTCCATTATCTACTTAATTTTTCTCCAGAATAAAAATTACTTTTATCATAATGTATGCATAGCATTGTAGGATAATTTGCATGCCTCAGGCAGAATGATTATATAATTTTTACTAACGCAATATTATTCAATTGCCATTTGATAAAATTGGGATTTCTATACATTCCATATGTGATTGAGTGGACCAAGAATAGCGTCAAATATTCACTACATGGAAATCATCAAAGGGATAATTCAGAAACAAATCAACAAACAACAACAGAACAATTCTAAGAAGTTACATATATTGCTTCAAAAACCCTAATTTCTCAAAACCGACATTTTTTGAAGAATGAAAGTGTCAGATTTGAAAGAGAGAAGCAATTTTTTCCTCCCCCTGCTATTTCTTTCTCACCCAGTTTGCAATGGACAATGGAACTTAACTGCAAGTAAGTGACTACATAACATGTTAAGTGCAAAATACTGAAAAGTGTATGAACTCACTGGAGCAGTTTACCAGGGCTGTCAATATGACAAAATGATTTAGAAGAAATGAGCAGCATGTTCCTTTAGGAACACCTTTCCTATGTGCAACATGATAGATGAAAGTGTATAGGTATCTTAATAGGATACAGATTTCATGCCAGTATTTTGTATGCTGGTACTGTACTGTATAGTTTTGTTTAAGAAAGAATAGTCTTCTTGCCATGAGAACTGGCAGAATATACATATGACAACATGAATCTTGTTAAGAGAAAGTGCAGTGCAGTGCAGTGTCAACACTGTGTGTAGATGAAGCAGAACGCAGTAAAATTGTAGTTTTACAGAGCTGTTTAGTGCTTGAACAGACTGCAGTTATAATATGGAGACAGACTAAAACTGTGATACTCTCACTGAAACCTCAGTCAAAATGGACAAAAATTAGTTAGTATCTAGGAACTTAGAACTTCATAGATTTCAGGACCTGTAGCTTTGCCAAGCATAGAAAAAGATGTTTTACTGTGAGTTAAATATTTGCTTTTTCAATTAATCATTTTAGTTATTTTAAATTCTTTACTCTTTACCAAATTTAAAAGCTGTATACAGACTTCTTTCCAGCTGATTTTATATTTGATTTGATCTGTTTTTAGAGGCTCTTGGTATCTTCTTCTTTGTGTAGACTTCTTTTCTAAAATAGCTTTGGAGCTATCATGGATAGATTTTAACACAATATATGTATGCAAGTATGTTATGGATGTTAATATAGCTAGTGATAGCAATGGCAAATATGACTTCATTTCTGATCTAGTAGCTGGCACAGTCATTCTAAGAAATCTTGGGAACAAAAGCATAAATTTACCATATACTATACATACACTGCTCTTTTTTATATCCTACTACACATACAGTTCTTCTATAATTTCCAAATCACTTTCTGTTTTCTAAACAAATCATTAACATTTTAGCATTTACAACCACATAGAGAAACCACAGCATTTTCTGTTACCTTCCCTGGAATTTGCTTACAGTACACTGACTGTATTAAATACTTTCAATTTTACTATTTACATGATATCTCTCAACGTGTCAGTCTGTCCTTTTGACTTAAACACTTCATCATTCCTGTCAGCCTTACTCTGAGCCACTTTTGAGTTCTTTCTAGTTAATTCATACATCTAAGTAATTTTGACTTTGTTTTCCTGGCTTTTGTAGTGGCATATGCTCATCTATAGGGTAACTGAAGATCCAGTACAG
Source organism: Perdix hodgsoniae (assembly GCA_035772895.1). NCBI lineage: Eukaryota > Metazoa > Chordata > Aves > Galliformes > Phasianidae > Perdix > Perdix hodgsoniae. The sequence goes on from JAPSGF010000052.1 coordinate 91,618, forward strand.
GGAAATGAGTTCACTCACTTTATACCAGTGGATACCCAAAGTGATTAATCATCTAATCCTTTTCCCTGTGCTGTATGCTCCTTATTTCTGCTTTTTTTCCTATGATCAATTTCTCTCATCTTTTGCCATGAATTTTCATTATTCTTTCAATATCCACATTCCTTTACTTTCATTTTGTTTTGAATTCTAGTGTTCAAAATTTAGAGCACAATATTAGAAAACTGTGTCAAGATTAAATTTCAGTTATAAAATAGAATGTGTTGAATTTGCCAACTTCAGTCAGTTACCTGACTTCTTGATACCAATTCTAGCAGAAGCCTGTGCTAAGTAGGATTCTTCCAATATTTCTTTGTAAGAACCTGTCATAATACAATCTCCTCACACCAAATCACTACCTGGTAATAAATACCTGTGCATATTCTGTTGCTTTCCCTGGTAAGCTAAAGTTTTCATATCAACTGTGTTCTCAGGACAAGTATAAATTACAATAAATTCTTAATAATTTAATAAATTATTCTTCTTTAAGCAACTATGAAAAAAATTATCCTGTGAAGGAAAACTGAATTATGCATTCCCAGTTCTACAAAATCTTCAGGAAAACATTGTTTCACTTTGTTCAATTCATAGCTCAGTTTTTAACGTATCAGCATCTCTTACTTGTTATTTATCAGATTTACGCAGAATCATGATAAATTAGTTTTAAGCTGGTTGATTCAAATTGGAAGTCTCAGTACGCCTACGGAAAGGCTGAATTAGGCACTTGAACATAGGACTGCATAAAACTTGACTTTGCAATTCCTACAAATCCATGAAGTTGCAACATAGAACAATATAGACTTTTTTTTTTTCTGTTTGCAATAGATTGTGTTTAAAGAGTGAAACAAAAACAAACCAACCAAAACATAGCAAAGCTTTTTTCTTTTTTCTTTTTTTTTTTTCATAAGAACTTATGATATAAATATTACTTCTGATTATTTTTATGATAAAAGAAAGTATGATAAAGTGTAAATAATATATGTTGGGAATAAAACAAAATGGAAAGTTGATTACTTGAGGAATGGGCAATTTTTCTCTTAAATATCTTAAGAAGTGCTGTCATTTTTTTAAATTAACTTAGTAACAGCAACTTCTGTAGAGCTCATATTAAAAAATATTTAGTTTTAGCTTAAGACAGTTCATGTACATCATAATGATATACCTAGATGAACTAGAGCTATGGTTGTGTCTGTGGGAGTTAAACATTATTGCTTGTATTTGTGTATCTGGTGCAAAAAAAACTTTACCCATGGTTGATTTCTGGTGATGTCTTCTCTAGCATGTTTATGAACATGAAAAGAGAACAGAACAAAATCTGAAAATCAGCTATTAGCTTTCTTGAGTAAAATTCTTTCTCTAACAGAGAGAAAGTTTAGAGCAAACAGATGTTGTCTCTTGTTCATGTCAAATGAAAATAATTCCTTAAAATCAAGAAAACAATATTGAATTTCCTAGAATCTGTAACAGAGCACAAATAACCCCTTCTGCTCCTCTCACCTAGCTCTAACGACAGATGAACAATTAATTAGAGAATGAGGAATATGCTGTTGTATCTGGTGATAATCATGTGGTTGCACAAAATACAAATTTAGGCTTGTACAGTTATCTAAGCAGAAGGACTTTTCAATATGTGCTGCAGAAAGAAAAAAAATATATAGATGGTGTGTAGCATTCTTTTATACTTTTCCTTCTTCTATGTAATAATCTAGAAGTTTAACTGGGCCAAAGTTTTCATTCTGAAGTCACCATATTAACCCAATTGAATTTTGCTATACCAGAAGTTTATTGCCACATGGTAACCCTGTTGTTCTCTGACTGGCATGGCGTTACTTTTGTTCATAATAACTCATACAGTAACTATGTTTTTTATTTACAATAAGAATAATGTTGACAACAGTGTTTTAATCATTGCCCAGCAGTGTTTACACAGAGTCAAGGACTTCTCCGTTTCTCCTGTTTTCCTGCCAAAGAGAAACAGGAAGCTGGGATGGGAAAGACAGGACAACTGATATAAATGGTCCATAGCAGTAGAAATAAAAAATGTCTCTGTCATTTGTACAATTTGTTATAGGAGATACAAGCAAATAAAACAATATGATGGTGGATATTGCAGCCATTTCAAACTTCGACACCATCCCTCTTTTTATGTATAGTTAATAACTAACAATCATTCCAACTGATTTATCTTTCTAAATTGATACTAACTCCATGTAAAGTATATGGTGATTAAAATTATAATAAATGACATTTTAAAGATAATATTGTCCTTGCTATCGTGGTAAAGTGGCAACTATTATGAATTAGGGTGATGGGGAAGGGAAGGCAGGTGATAGAAAAGATAGGAAAGAAGCAAGAATTGTGTAAAGCAGGGATAGTCACCACCATGATCCAACAGCGTCCCGTTGCACACCGTTCCAATGGTCCGAGGCAAAAGCACAGGGGGAGAGCAGCAGCAGCATGGCTGGCCTTGGACAGCAAGCAGGTACCAGGAAGAAGTGGCAGGGTGAGTCCAGGAGGAAGCAGAAGGTCTCAGGTAGCAGGCCCAAAAGAGAGTCCATCAGCATGCAGGCATCAGCTTGTGAAGCTTCTGATGTCAGATGCCTCTTCTTCAGCAAGCAGGCATCATGTTGTGAGGCTTCTGTTGTCAAAAAACCTTCTTTGCGAGGAATCTGTGGTCAGAAACCTAATCTCATAGCTGTAGGTCCCCTTTTTATCCTTCTTCTTCTGCCAGCGTGGCATTTCTGGACGCTTGGATAAGAGTCATGAGTAGTACCTCCTGAGATGGCCATCTTCCTTGAGATAAGCCCACACAAAAGACTGCTTCCTGGCCATTAATCTGTGGCTTATCTCTCTCTCTTGTTGCCCTTGGACTTGTCCATCAGTGTTCTCCAGACAAAGTATTGCTCAATTCTTGCCCAAGACTTGCTTGGACTTGTTCATCTGTGTCTTCAGCAAACTTTGAAACAATGATGCAAAGGAGTAATCTCTTACACACCTCACTTGGTAAATTGTCCCATCACTGGTCACATGACACAGGTCACTGGTAACTCATCCTTACTTTTACAAAACTGAAACGTATTCCTGAATTTGTAAAAAGAATTGATGGGCCTCATTATTCTGAGAACAAATAACCAGTAGAATGATTTTAGATATACTATTGAGAAAAATTGGTTTATCAATTTCTCTGAAAATTTGTCTACATTCAAAAAATAAAGTTAGTAGACCCAGAAATTTTATTTTATTTTTAATTACTTTTGGAAACTCTTAAAAAAAAGGCACAGTTGTTTCACTCTGTTATTATTCTGTCCTGCACAACACAGGAGGAAATCAAAGGAGTAATCAAGCCCACTCTCTATTCTTATACAGGCAATCTAGAAAATATGTTCCTGGTATCAACTTTCATAATGTCTTTCTATGTGCTCATTCTATTGCTAGATTATCCTTAAACCTTTAAAAGATATTTTAAATAATTCTATCTATCTATCTATCTATCTATCTATCTATCTATCTATCTATCTATATATTTATAGAAAATATAAAAATCAAATTCATTCATAAGATGTCTCTTTGAGTTATCAGTATTTATTCCAAACATAATTTCAAGCACAACTTTTTTCTACTGTATTTTCATGGATCACAGAATCACAGAATCACAGAATCACAGAATCACAGAATCACAGAATGACCCGGGTTGGAAGGGACCTCAAGGATCATATAGTTCCAACCCCCCTGCCTAGCAGGGCCACCAAACATACACCTTTACTAGATCAGGTTGCCCAGAGCCCTGTCCAACCTGGTCTTGAACACCTCCAAGGACGGGGCATCCACAACCTCCCTGGGCAGCCTATTCCAGGACCTAACCACTCTCCTAGTAAAGAACTTCCCCCTAACATCCAACCTAAATCTTCCCTCTTTTAACTTAAAACCATTTCCCCTAGTTCTGCTATTATCAGCCCTTTTGAAGAGTTTACTCCCCTCCTGGGAGTAAGTTCCCTTCAGGTATTGAAAGGCTGCAATGAGGTCACCCCGCAACCTTCTCTTCTCCAGGCTGAACAAACCCAACTCCCTCAGCCTGTCCTCATAGGGGAGGTGCTCCAGCCCCCTGATCATCTTCGTGGCCCTCCTCTGGACCGCAACAGATGAACTCACCATGGTTATCAATCTGAAAGCAATACATACTCTGAGTAAATGTTTTCATCCTTGTCAGTTCCACTGTTATATTTATTTACTTTTTATTATTTCTATGCATTTTTCGCACCATTTATAATGAGATTTCATGTGGATATGTACCATATTAATTTAAACAAAAAATCATGTGTTCTTCAATTCCTTTTCTGCTTCTTTGATCAGTTATCTAGAGTAAAGAGGAAATTTTATTTTATTGACATTATTTATCTTGATCTCTTGTCTGTTTCTTAAAATCTTACTACTTGGTGTTTACAGATTGATTGCTTAATAATACGACCTCGTATCTTTTCAGGTACCAAAAATGCCTATAACTCCCATAAGTAAATCCCTCATGTATATTTTATCTTTTTAAAACACAAATATTATTATTGATGCTTTATTATGCCTAAAGATTTTGTTCTTCATCAATCTGTAATAGTTGTCAATGGCTCAGAAAGGAGGTGACTTGCTAAAAGAATCCCCACTATATAGTAAACTACCAGAGAATGAGAAGAAATATGAACATGCTTTGTTCACTGATGCATTCTCTCATACTGTGGGAAAGCATCAGAAGTGGAAAGTTACTGTAAGGAGTCCTACATGACAAGCTGCAAAAACTGCTGAAGGAAAAAGGGAATCAAGCCAATTTGCAGAAATGAAGGCTATCCAGCTGACCTTATGTATTGTTGAATGAGAGAAGTGGCTTGTATTCTATTCTGACTCATGAATAGTGGAAAATGCCTGGTGGAGGTGGTTACAACAATGGAAGCAGAACGACTGGCAGTGCAGAGGCAAGATCATCAGGGCTGCCACACTGTGGCAAGATATTGCTGTCTGGAAAGAGAACCAATTTTTAAAAGTACGTCATGAAGGTGCTCGTGTACTGAGGAGCAACACAAGGGTGTTTTTTTTTCTAGCTTAGGGCCCATGAAACCTCAGTCCATTAAGGAAGAGATGCAACATATAGATAGGCTTGGAACTGAGGGGTGGACTTGACCATGAATATTATTGTACAGATTATTCATGACTGTGAAATATATTTTTCAATCAAGCAAGCAAAGCATATGTACATATAACATCTGAATGTAGCCCCAATCAGCTATTTCAAATTAATGAAACACCTTTTTAATAGAAATTTGTGGCACATACGCAATTTGTTTTGGTATGTCAAATTACTGGTTGAGAAGAAAACACCATAAGCCATATTGCATCAGAATGGTCATTTGGAGAAAGAATTTCTTTTCTGGTCTCATTAATACTCTAGTAATCACAAGAATGGATATGGGACTTCTTGTCTCCTGTTGTGTGGAAACAGTTAAAATTCCTGAAAGTGGGAATGCGTGTCTTGGCTGACAATATCTGACAGAAGCTGACTACATGTGTGCATGACTTGACGGAATCAATTTGTTAAAAACTGCAGCACAACTTGCACTTCCTTTTAAACACGTTCATCAACATGTAATAAAAATTTAAAATAAGTAATAAATTACAGTAAAGAGGTGACTCCCCAGATCAGATCCTACCTAGCAGTCAGTACACTTTGGATCTCCCCTCATGGAGAAATTAGAGATTCTTGACTGAGAAGTAGAAACTGCCTGCCAAGTGATATATGTATGGTCACTGTAGTTCAAACAGAAAGCGTAGCAGTATTTAGAGCAAGCATGTTGTTGAATCAATTGTTGTTTTGACTGATAAAATGCCCCCTCTGGTTAATTAATCAATTAATTCATTAATCTGCAGTTTTGTACATGTCTTTTTGATTTTGGGGAATATCGATCTAATTTGGAGAAACAAGAGCTGAACCTAAGAAGGAAAAGAATTACCATAGTAATGCACATTTAGTACAGGAGCTGATTCTGAGAGACAACTTAGGACTGAATACTGACCTCCTCATCAATATAATATACCTAAATACATATCATATACCTTTTTGTTCCAATTAGGGGCTCAAACAGCAGGGTTCCCCCTCATTATTTCAGTCTTGACAGGCTCCATTATTGTGATACTGCAGTTCTCATTTGTGCTTTTCTCTGCCTTTCTGTTCTTTCTCTGTCAGTTCAAAATATAACAGTACTTAGCTTAATAATGTTTCCATTAGACTATAAGGCAAGAAAATCCTACTGTGACTACTGGCTTTGATACCCTGTTTCTGCTTAAATGGGAATACTTTAATTATTTTTTTAACACACTGCACAAACATGAAGGATTCCAAAGATCCTCACAGTGGATTCTTGGAAATTCCCAAGTGGTTGCATGTCATTACAGCAACCTATCGTCATCTTTTTAAAAACTTGCTTCCAGCTAAATCTGTGTGTCTTCCAATTCCTTCTATCAGATCGTGTTACCTTCTGAGTTTCCCTCCAGCTTCTGTATCCGTAAGGTATTTATTCAACAGCCAGACTGGTGCTTCAAGCTCTCCCTTGTGGAATGAAACCCCTTCCTTTATGATAGATCTTGACTGTTCATTCCTATTTTCTTTCTTAAGGTCTAGACAGAAGAGAAAAAAACTAAAGCAGCCTCACCTCATTTTTAGGTGTCATAATCTGAGTTACTTATGTTAAATTTCCTTAAGAATACGTAGGACATTCATGGTAATTCACCCAACTGGAGATCCACTTTAGGCCAAAATGAGTTGTGTTCTAAGTCTCATCATTCTCCACTGACTACATGTAGCACATAAAGTGACAAGTTCAGACTTCCACATCAGATCCATTAGACCATCATCAATAACTAATTCATACCCAGTCATCCTCTTGATTTGCAATGGAAGACCACCTAGCGGTCTGAAGTTAAAAGGGTAATTACCATTTTCCCCCAGGCAATCCACATTTTAAAGGACACAGCGCTTTAGAAATGAAGTACAGAATTCTTTGAATGCTGAAGCTTGAAGATTAAATGCTTCTGGTGGACTAAGTGATATTTCTTTGATGAAAATATTAAAAAGATTCTTGAATGACTTTCATAAAAATAATGAAGAGTTGAATATTAATTTTTAACATTCTAGAGAAATTTTCAACCTTTTTAAAGAAAGTTATCTGATTGTCACAGCTCTGAAGTTGTTAATGCCTTTTTTCCCTTTTTTTTTTTTTTGAAATACAAAATCCAAATCAATTACTTACATATTCCTATCCCATACCAAATCATTATTACTGAAACTACTGAAGTACAAAGGAGCTATTGAAGACTGAGCAGATACAAACCCCTTAACACTGTAGCCATCAAGAAACAAAGCATCTGTATAAAACCCTGAATCTAAAATGTAATTTGGGGGTGAAGGGGAGGAATGGGAGGAAAAGTAAGTAAAAACAAAGTCATTTTCATCTTTCTTTGCTCTAAGAGATCGTGCCTCACTTGAACAAATTAAAATTCAAACTTATTTTATGCTCTGTTTTCTCCATCTGAAAATAAGTGGCTTCTGCTTATCGTAGAATCATAGAATTGCTCAGGTTGGAAAAGATCTTAAAGATCAAGTCCAAACACAGCCTAACCATACTACCCTAACTCTAACAACCCTACAGTAAAACATGTCCCTGAGCAACACATCCAAACAGTTTTTAAACACAGTCAGGGATGCTGACTCAACCGTCTCCCTGGGGAGCCTATTTCCATGCCTAACAATCCTTTCTGTAAAGAAGTTTTTTCCTTAAAACCAACCTAAATTTACCCTGGCACAATTTGAGGCATTTTCCCTCATCTTATCACCTGTCACCAGTGAGAAGAGACCAAACCTGCTCTCACTGTAAGTACCTTTCAGATACTGCAATAGAGCAGTAAGGTCTCCCCTCAGCCTTCTTTTCCCCAGACTGAACAGCTCCAGTTTCCTCAGTGGCTCCTCGTAGGGCATATTCTCCAAGCCCTTCATAAGCCTTGTTGCCCTTCTTTGGACCTACTCCAGCACCTCAATGTCCTTTCTGTACTGAGGTGCCCAAAACTGAACACAGTACTTGAGCCATAGCAAATCTCAGGTGTGACTCTGAAGTTCTAACTCTATCAAGGAAACTGATGTAATCATTACCTAGGGATTATTTTTCATGAGAGATACAGAAAAAAAAACAGAAACATCTGTGCAGTACGTTTGATTGTAAGCAGATAAAGAATGTGAGCAAAACTGCTCACAAGCCGTCCAAAAACAATGCTCAGCTTTTGTCAAATTAATCGGAAAATTAAAGTTACAGTCATGCATCTGCAACATTCACTGCATGTGCAGCATAAAACAAATGGTTTGAAAGTGTAATTTAAGTTCTTCCACCCTTAATCAGTAAGGTCTAAACAATGTTTCACGTGTGTATAGTTCTAAACATGGTCTCCTATGCCTTTTTTGCATACTGTGTTGTCAACTATCATGCTTTCATTAATAGGATCTACCTCAAAGCCTTTTCGTCATCATAGGATTTCTTTTTGCCCTAGTGAGACATCTCTCTGATCTTAGATAGCCTTTGGATCACAGTAGGATGAAAGATCTTGAAACAGAATAAATCAGTGAGCGAGCAATCTAAAGAATTCTGGCCTTTTGTCTTAATTTGACACAAACTATTTGTTTTGTAATACAGATGTGCATACTTTTTTTTTTTTTTTTTTTTTTTTCCAGTCATTTCCTCATTCTACAGCCCAAGGATATATGTCAACTCAGACTTATGTACTGATAAATTACTGCATTCAGTTCTCATAAAAAAATGTATCTGTCTTCACAAGTTCATCAAGCCTCATGAAATCTGCCAAGGCTTAACACCTTGTTCTGAAAACTCCAAGGGGAGTGTGTTGTTTTCAAGACAGATTATCATTTATTTCTCCCTTTAGCTTTTAATATTTCTGACTTAGAAGCAGTGACTTGTTTGTTAGTTTGGAGCTAACCCATATAAACATCAACACCGTTGTCTATAATTCACTGTAAATGAAGAATTCAATACACGTGCAACCACAGTTTCTATAACATGACTACATAAATAGATGGTTTAGGGTTTTGAAGCTCATTTCTAATAACCACTTATACACAGAATCACAGAAACATAAAATCATTGGAAGAGACTCTTAAAAATCATTTATTCCAACTCCCCTGCAAAAAACAGAGATATTGATATTTAGATCATTTAGATCAGGTTGCCCAGAGCTTTGTCCAACATGACCCTGAATGGTTCCAAGGAGGAGCATCAACCACCTCTCTGGGCAACCTATTCTAGTATCTTGCCAACCCTCAATGCAAAAAACCTTCTTCCTTATATCCAATTTAAATCTTGCTTTTTACCCTTTTTTTTTGAACCCTTTTTGTTTGTCCTATCACAACAGATCCAGCTAAAAAATCTGTCCCCTTCTATATTACAGCACACCCTTCAAAATCCAAAAGGCTGCTACAAGGTTTCCCCTGCATCTTGTTTGACAGACTAGGAATTCACTGGCTGGACGCAGCCATAGGGTTGTTGATTAATGCTTCTGTGCCAGGGTGGAGGCCAGTCACAAGCGATGTCCCTCAGGGGTTGTTCTTGGGACCAGTGCTCTTCAACATCTTCATCAATGACATAGATGATGGCATCAAGTGCACCCTCAGCAAGTTTGCAGATGACAACAAGCTGAGCAGTGCAGATGATACACTGGAAGGAAGGGAAGCTATCCAGAGGGACCTAGACAGGCTGGAGAAATGGGCCCATGAAAACCTAATTAGGTTCATTACGATCAAGTACAGGGTGCTGCACTTGGGTCAGGGCAATCTCAGGTATTTGTACAAACAGGGAAGATCTCTTTGAGAGCAGCCCTGCAGAGAAGGACCTGGGGGTCCTGGGAGATGAGAAACTGGACATGAGCCAGAAGTGTATGCATGTAGCCTATAAGGCCAACTGTGTTCCGGGCTGCATTAAAAAAGGGGAGGCCTGCACAGAGATGGAGGAGATTGTCCCCCTCTACTCAACACTTGTGATGCCCCATCTGGAGCACTGCATCCAGGCCTGGGGCCCCCAGTACAGGAAGGACGTGCAGCTCTTGGAACAGGTCCATAGGAGGGCCACTAAGATGATCAGAAGGTTGGTGCACCTCTCCTATGAGGAAAGGTTGAGGGAATTGGGCTTGTTTAGCTTGGAGAAGAGAAGGCTCTGAGGAGACCTAACTGCGGCCTTCCAGTACTCGAAGGGAGCATATAAACAGGAAGGGGAATGGCTGTTTACAAGGGTGGATAGTGATAGGACAAGGGAAAATGGTTTTAAACTGAGAAAGGAGTGGTTTAGTTTAGATATTAGGAGGAAGTTTTTCACTCAGAGGCTGGTGACACACTGGAACATGTTGCACAAGGAGGTTGTGGATGCCCCATCCCTGGAGGCATTCAAGGCCAGGCTGGATGTGGTTCTGGGTAGCCTGGTCTAATGGTTGGTGACCCTGCACTTAGCAGGGGGGTTGAAACTACATGATCATTGTGGTCCTTTTCAACCCAGGCCCTTCTATGATTCTCTGTTCTATGATCTTCTCCAGACTGAGCATCCCCAGCTCTCTCAGTTGGGATGGAAAGTGTTCCATTCCTCGGATCATTTTTGTAGCCCTCCTTTGAAGGCTCTGTAAAAGATCCAGTCAATCCTTTATTGAGGACTCTACATCTGTACACAATACTACACAGTACTCTAGGTGAGGTCTCACCAACACAGAGTAGAGGGGCATGATCACCTTCCTCAACCTGGTGATCACACTTCTTTTGATGCAGTCCAGGATATGGTTGGCTTTATGAGCTGCAAGTGTACATTGCTGGATCATGTCCAGCTTGCCATCCTCCGGTACCCCTAAGTCCTTTTCAGCAGGCTTGTGCTCCATCCATACATCCCCCAGCTTGTACTGATAGCAGGGGTTGCCACAACCCATGTGTAAGACCTTATACTTGGAATTGTTGAGCGCCATGGTGATCAACTGTCAGGGTCTCTCTGAATGGTATTCTGTCCTAGAATATATCACCCGTACAATACAGCTTGATGTTATATGTAAACTTACTGAGAATGCACTCAATCTTACTGTCTTACTTCTTGATGAAGATGTTGAAGAGCAGTGGTCCCAGCGCCATAACCTGAGGGACCCTGGTCCCCCTCGTACTTCTGGTGTGGCCCTTTATCTTAAAGACTGTTTTATGTTGAAGAGCTTGGGGTTGGGAATGATAAAGTTGGGCGTCTATGGGTAAAGATCAGGGGGAAGGCCTGTAGGGGCAACATCTTGGTGGAGGTCTGCTATAGACCGCTTAACGAGGATGAAGAGTTGGACAAAGCATTCTATGAGCTGCTTGCAGAAGTCACGCAATTGCCAGCACTTGTTCTCATGGGAGACTTCAACTTCAACAAATATAATACAGCACAGAGGAAGCAGTCCAGGAGGTTTCTAAACTGCATGGAAGATAGCTTCCTTATGGAACTGGTAGGAGAGCCTACCAGGGGTGGTGCCCTGCTAGACCTGATCTTTGCTAACAGAGAAGGACTGGTGGGAGAAGTGACGGTTGGGGACCTTCTTGGGCAGAGCGACCGTGGAATTGTAGAATTCTCTGTTCTTGGGGTGTCAAAAGAGCAACCAGCAAAACTACTTTCTTGAACTTCCAGAGGGCAACTTTGATATGTTCAGGGTGCTTGTAGCACCGGTCCCTTGGGAGTCACTTCTCAAGGGTAAAGGTGTCCAGGAAGCCTGGACGCTCCTCAAGATGGAAATCTTAAAGGCACAAGAACAGGCTGTTCCTGAGTGCTGTAAGGCAAACTGTAGGGGTAGATGACTAGTGTGGGTGAGCCTGGAACTACTGTTGAGAATCCTGGAGAAAAAGAGAGTCTATGTCCTCTGGAAGAAGGGACAGGTTACTTAGAGAGATTACAAGGAAGTAGCTAAGATACGCAGGGAGAAAGTTAGGAAGGCAAAAGCCCAACTTGAACTCAGATTGGCCACTGCAGTAAAAGACAATAAAAAATCGTTTGATAAATATATCAATGGTAAAAGAAGAACCAGGGATAATTTTCATCCTATACTTGATGCAGCAGGGAATGTGACCTCTGAGGACAAGGAGAAGTATGAGGTCCTCAACACTTTCTTTACATCTGCCTTTAATAGCCAGGCCAGTTATCCTCTGGGCATTTTATGCCCTGATCTGGAAGTCTGGGATGCTACTCAGGAAACACCCTCAGCGAATCAGGCGGAGATGGTCAGAGACCTCCTCCTCCATCTGGACTGTCACAGGTCCATGGGACTGGATGGGCTACACCCTCAGGTGCTGAGGGAGCTGGTGGGGGTGATTGCCAAACCACTCTTGGCCATCAATCAGTGCTCCTGGTTAACTGGAGAGGTCCCAGAGGATTGGAGGCTTGCTGATGTGACTCCCATCTTCAAGAAGGGCTGTAAGGAGAATCTGGGGAACTATAGGGCTGTCAGCCTGACCTTGGTACCGGAGAAAGTTATGGAGCAAATCATCTTGGGTGAGATCATATGGCATGTGCGTGGTGTCCAGGGGATCAGGCCCAGCCTGCACAGGTTCATGAAAGGCAGGTCATGCTTGACCAACCTCATCTCCTTCTACAACTGGGTGACCAACCTGGTCGATGAGGGATAGGCTGTTGATTTAGTCTACCTAGACTTCAGAAAAGCCTTTGACATGGTCTCTCACAGGCTTCTTCTGGGGAAACTGGCTGTCCATGGTCTGGACAGGTATATACTTCTTTGGGTAAGAAACTGTCTAGAGGGCCGTGCCCAACAGGTAGTAGTTAATGGAGTTAAGTCCAGCTGGCGACCGGTTTCAAGTGATGCCCCCCAAGGGCTGGTACTGGGGCCTATCTTGTTTAATATCTTTACTGATGACTTAGATTAGGGGATTGAGTGTACCCTCAGTAAGTTTGCAGATGACACCAAGTTGGCTGGTAGTATCAATATGCCTGAGGGTAGGGAGGCCCTTCAGAGGGATTTAGATAAGCTGAATCACTGGGCGGAGGTGAACAGGATGAGGTCCAACAAGGTCAAGTGTCGGGTCCTGCACTTTGGCCACAACAACCCCAGGCAATGCTACGGGCTTGGGGATGAGTGGCTGGAAGACTGTGTAGAGGAAGTAGACCTGGGGGTATTGATTGATGCTTGGCTGAACATGAGCCGACAGTGTGCGCAGGTGGCCAAAAGGGCCAACGGCATCCTGGCCTGCATTAGAAATAGTGTGGCCAGCAGGAGCAGGGAGGTGATCATCCCCCTGTACTCAGCACTGGCGAGGCTGCACCTCGAGTATTGTGTTCAGTTTTGGGCCTCTCACTACAAAAAAGACATTGTCCAGAGAAGGGCAGCAGAACTGGTGAGGGGTCTGGTGCACAAATCACAACTCTCTGGATATGGCCATGCAAACTCATCCATCAAACAGTCTTCCCACTACCTTGTTCATTGGGCAATTTGTTCTGAAATTTAAAAAACAAAAAAAGGGAGGAAATTAATTTAGGTGTTAAATTTATGCTCCTCAAATAAATCTTTTACTATATTCCTTTCACAGCTACCAAAAAATAGTATTTTAAATTTGATATCAATATCAATTAAAAAATATTTGTTTGCACTCTTTATAGAGCGTAGTCAAGTCTATCACAGGTATACTTTGGTAATTATAAAATGTTATGTACTCATAATAATAATATGGACATATGTAATCTTAATGATTTGTTCAAATTCTACATATTGCAATGATTAAATATTGTTTGGTTTTATTGGTTGTTGTTTTTTTTTTCCACTTTAATTTCTTTTCTTCCTGCAAGTCTTATATACATCCTACTTAACAGCTGACAAATCAACATACAAACAAACAACACAATAACAAAAATTTGTAGATAAATATGCAGGAATAAACAAAATGCCAAAAGGAGTTGTCAGTACATCACACAGTTTATACACCACACAATATTTATACTACTCACTGCTAAGAGAAGAGTTGAATACAATCTTCTGATTTCCAAATATCTGTAATTTTAGTGCTAGCTGTATTTACTCTTTATTATTTTGTGCTTAGAGGCAATTGGATAGTTATATTCACTATTTTTGTCACTTCTTATTCCTTTAGTTGGGTCTGAGCTTTAATTTTTGCTACAGTATGTTTCCTGTGTTAACAGTTACTGAAGTTTAAAATGTTAATTTGTCTTCACATGTGGGTGAAAAAGTGTACCATTGATTTTCAATAACATGAAGTAGGCTCTTGACAGAAATTATTAGTTGAGTATTAAACTCTACCCAGCATCTTAAGGCAAAGGAAGATTTTATGTCTGTTCACTCAGCAACAAAATTATTGCAGTTACAATGCTAAGTATTTCCTAAGCTTGTGAATAAGAGCAGTATGGGACCAGAGCCAGATGGACAACATTAAATTTGAGAAAGATTAGTCACCGAGATTTGCCCTATTACATAATTGCTATCTGCTGTACATGAATTTAAATTTTTGTCAGTAGTCAGTTTATTAAATTGGTGTGTATGTAATTATTTTTAAGAGATATGTATTAGTATTGATGCACATTTAAAATTTGACAATTGCATTACATAAATTTTCCCAAGTTACATTCCATTACTGAAAAAAAGCTTAGATGATTTATGATGTTTGGATTTCATAGATTAAATTTCAGCCAGCATTTTCCTGTTTACATTATGTAAAATTACATAAACTCACATCAATTTTATCTTACAGACTTGCCAGATGTTAATAAGCTGTGTCACTTTTATAGATATGATCATACTTCAGTACCCATTAATCTCAAATTAAAAACAAACAAACAACCAAAAAAACACTAAAACTAGAGGAAAGGAATTGAGAGAGAGAGAGAGGTTTCCTCTCTTAGTTTCACTGTTCCAATATCTTCTGGAAAATAATGTTTGTGGGTAGGCATCTTAGTTTGTAACATGAGTTACTGACAAATCTACTGTTCTGACTATGTTCTGACTAAGGAAAAAGAGTATGGATTAGATAGTATTACACCATTATCTTCTAGCTGAAGGATGAAAGAATCATATGAGGTGTTTTACATACTACAATCTGAACAAATGCAAATAATGCTTGTAAAAGTGAATTTTAGGATCACAGTCAGTCCATAGTAGCTGTTCTCTGCTCCTCCCTTTCTTCTGACTTCTTCTCAGCCCTTCCAAATTTTCTTCACACAACTGCAGAATTGAAGGAGTTGAAAAGGACCTCTAGAGATAATGGAGTCTAATCTCACTGCTAAAGCAGGTACCCTACAATTGGTCTCACAGGTAGGAGTACAGATGGGTCTTGCATATCTCCATAAAAGAAAACTCCACAACCTCTCTGGGCAACCTCTTCCTGTGCTCTGTCACCCTTACTGTGAAGAAATTCTTCTGCATGTTAGTATGGAACTTCCTATGTATAAATTTTAGGCAATTACTTCTTGTTCTATTGCTACACATCACCAAGAAGAGTCTGACCTCATCCATCTGCCTCCCGCCTCCCTTTAGATATTCATAAACACTAATCAGATCCCTCTCAGTCATCTTTTCCCCAGGCTGAACAGATCCAGGTTATTCAGCCTTTCCTCATACAAGAGATGCTTCATGCCCTTTATCACCTTTGTGGCCCTCTGCTGGACTGCTTCTAGGAGATCTCCATATTTTCTGAACTAGGGAACCTAGAACTGGACACAGTAGTCTAAATGCGACCTCATCAGGGCAGAGTAGAGGAGGAGGATAACTTCCCTCGACCTGTTGACCACTATCTTTTTAATGCATCTCAGAATACCACGGTCTTTTTGGCCACAGTGGCACGCTGCTGGCTCATAGCAAACCCGTAGTCCACTGGAACTCTCAGGTCCTTCTCTGCTAAACTCATCTCCAGTAGGTCATCCCCTAACCTTTACTGATAGATGTGATTATTCATCCCCAAATTCAAGACCCTACTTGCTACTGTTAAA
The DNA here is from genome assembly GCA_035772895.1 of Perdix hodgsoniae. NCBI lineage: Eukaryota > Metazoa > Chordata > Aves > Galliformes > Phasianidae > Perdix > Perdix hodgsoniae. The sequence continues at coordinate 107,688 of JAPSGF010000052.1, forward strand.
TCTCATCAGGTTCCTCCCTGCCCAACTCTCCAGTCTGTCCAAGTCCTGTTGAATGGTAGCACAGCCTTCATTGCATCAGCCACTCCTTCCAGCTTTGTATCTTCAGCAAACTTGCTGAGGGTGGACTCAATCTCTTCATCCAGGACCCAGAACTGACCCCTGGGGAACACTGCTAGTTACAGGCCTCCAACAACGGTCTACTGATGACAACTCTCTGAACACTGCCAGTCAAATAGTTCTCAGTTAACCTCACCGTCCACTCATCTATCACACACTTCCTAATTTTCCTAACAAGGAAAAGAGAAATGGTGTCAAACTGCTTGTTGAAGTAAAAGTACACAACATCCACTGTTCTTCTCCCATCTACCCAGCCAGTGATGACATCACAGAAGGCTACCAGCTTAGTCAAGCATGGTTTCCTCTTGGTGACTCCATGTTGACTATTCCTGATAACCTTCTTCTCTTCCAATTGCTTGAAGAGGGCATATGGAACAAACTGTTCCATCACCCTTCCAGGGGCATACTGGCCTATAGTTTCCCAGAACACCTTTCTTGCAATTTCTGAAGACTGAAGAAACATTGGCTATCATCCAGGCTTCATGCGCTTCTGCAGTTTGCTAAGATATTTCAAAGATGACAGTGATACAGCAATCACCTCTGACAGTTCTCTGGCACACATGGGTGCATTCTATCCAGATCCATGGATTTGTGTGCACTGATTTTAGCTAGATGCTCTCTGACCAAATCCTCCTCGATTAATAGGAAGCCTTCCTTTCCTTAAACTCTCTCTCTTACCTGCAGGGTCTGGGATTCCTGAGGGCTAGTCTTAGCATTGAAGACTGAAGCAAAGAAGGCGTTCAGAATCTTCATCTTCACAGCATCCCCTGTTACCAAGGCCTCCACCTCATACAGTAGGGGACGTGCATTTTCCCTAGAATTCGTTTTACTGTTGACATACTTAAACAAAACAAAACAAAACAAAACCTTTTTTGTTATCCTCTTTTTTTCTTCCAGGAAGGCCTTATCTATCCTTGTTGTGTACCCACAGGCCTTGACAATGTTCCTATGCTCTTCCCAAGCAGACAGGCCTTTTTTCTTCCTCTTTACTCTTAGCTTATCATAGAATCATAGAGTGGTCTGAGTTGACAAGGACCACAGTGATCATCTAGTTTCAAACCCCCTCCTTGCTCATCCACAACCATCCTCCCTGCTTATCCCACCTTTCCCTGATTTCTTACTCTTAGCGATGCACAGATCTTGAGCTTGAAAGAAGAGGTGTTTAAGTGTCAGCCAGTTCTCATGGGCCTCACTTAGCTTCTGATGCTAATGTTCATGGGATGTCACCAAGTAAGTCTTTGAAGAGGCCAAAGCCAATTCCCTGAAGTCCAGGGTAGCAATCCTACTTACTGCTTTGCTTCTCCAATAGAAGATCTTGAACTCCACCATCTCGCAATCACTTCTTCCACCTGCTTCTAGACTCTCTTCTCCAGCACCTTGTGAAGCTCTTCCACATATTACTCTGGTACTGGTATTCACAGGATTGTTTCTTGCACATATTTTTATCTCCTCTCTTGTAAAGTCTTTTTGCCCTTTCTTAAATATACTTAACCTGGAGGTGCCATAACATGGGCTGCTGCATCCCAACATACCCTGAAGTGGGGCTGCACAGCCCATACTATGGACTGCATCAGCGGCTTTTGAGGCTGATATTATAAAATATCATATATTATAAATATTATATATTTTATATGTAGCCCAAGAAAATTTATCTTCTAGATGTTTTGAAGTGTCTGAAGGGACAAGAGTTGACATAGGGTTCCCTGTGAGGCTTTACTCTGAGTAGGAAATCAAAATGCACTAAAAGTCTTCTCTTCCCTTCTCTCTTCTCCTGTTACCACTATTGTCATGACACAAAGCAGACAAGAATAGAGCATAATATGGTTGTTTTTTTTTTTGAAATAGAAGATCAATCAGCTTATCATAATCTCAGAGTATGTAAAAAAATTCTAGACAGCTGAAAGATGCATCTTTTAGGATAATTTTGTCATCTTTATTGCATGTTTTTTCAGTATTCATTATTTAAGTCTAAAATATGATTCTTTTTCTGCTGTTAGTATTTTTTCAAGCTTTTCACACATGCAAAAAATAGAATATGATAATGAAAACTGTTCCACATTTGCAGATAAACTGAATATTTATGATGAGGAAAAATACAATTTTTGGACTTATCAATTATTAGGATCAAATATCCAATTTTACTGTATATTATTAATAGATTTTTTTTCGTGAAGGATTATTTATGGGACTCTATTTGATATCTAAAGAAATAAGTTGCAAGGAAAGTGTTTTCAGAAGCTCTACATTGCATTTATATAATGCAAGCAATTTGTTTTGTGTCTACACACATACTTATTCACACATTTGTGTACATGTATATCTGCAGGTTGTTTTTTTTTCAGAAAATATCATCTAGCAATATTAAAAGACAAACATTTTAAGTTAAAAATATATTTTAGGGAAAAAAAAAAGAAAATTTTGAAACTTATTTAAAATTAGAAGAGTTATCAATTCACTTTTTCATCCAAAATAAGAACAAACATAAAATACATAGAGCTGAAACTGCAAGCAATTCATTAAATTTGATTCATTTATTTTTATTTTAAATAACATCTATGCTGTTCTTGAAGTTCATTAAGAATGCTGGTAAAATTTAAAATAAAAATGATTTCTCTTTCCAGATTTTTAAATCTACAACTAAAAATTATGTGTCACTTGACAAACTCTCCCAGAAGATGCTCAGTATTTTTCTAAACTTAGCTGTCCCAATAGTGTCTAGATTTGAGAAGTTTTAGGGCAGTATTTGATTTTCTCAGTTTATTTTCCTTCATTACCGTGATTCACTATTGATTCCTATACATTTTTTTCCTTGAAAAAAATATCTGTAATTATTTAAAACACTCAGCAAAAGTAAATTGGGAAAGGTAATTAAAATTTGGCCAAAATTTGGGTAAAGTATATTCTTATGAATACAAGTTGTTTTTCTTGTCATTTTTTCCCATTAATTCACACATGCTTATTATCTGATTCCTCAGCATGAGATCACTAACATATTTGGCCTTTTGCAACTTTCTTATGTGTACATGCATTTTCTTTCCACCATTTGAGTTCAGTAACAACATTTTCGTATCTATCATAGGCTCATATAGCTACGCAACACTTCTGTAAAACTAAAGATTATCAAAGCAAATTCATGGGGGTAGATGAAAAAGATGCTGAAAGAGTTAAGAAGCAAGTTACTGTGAAAGAAAAGATTGACACAGATTGAAATAAGTGTAAGGAATTATCTAAGGAGGTGTTCTGGAAGAAGATCAACATGCTACTTCTTTACTCTCACCTTTCTCCAGAGAGAATTTTTTTGCCATTATGTTGAATTATGTTAAAGCCGGAAGAAGCCCTTGATTGCCGAGGTTCATGGCTTCAGAGCTGTTCCAGCCAGAACCGCAGCGACTGACTGAGGTACAGGGGGGTTTTGGCCAGTTCCCTCATTCAGGGATCCCTGGAACAACAGAATGGCTGGGCAGCTCTCATCCGGGCAGTTCTCGTGAGAGCCGCTGATGCAGCGGGGCCATCGCTAGGGCAACCGTGGGAAATTTAAACAGGCACAAAGGTGGAAAAAGCCCTTGAAAGCCGAAGTCTGCTGCTTCAGACAGAATGGCCCAGGTTGGAATGGACCTGAAGCATTATGAATCTCCAACCCCCCTGCCACATGCAGGGCCACCAAACTCCACATTTAATAGTAGATCAGGTTGCCCAGGGCTCCGTTCAGTCTGGCCTTGAACACCTCCAAGGACGGGCCATCCACAACCTCTCTGGGCAGCCTGTTCCAGCACCTCACTACTCTCTCTCTAAAGAACATCCCCCTGACATCCAACCTAAATCTTCCCTCCCCCATCCTTTCTTACATTGTGATTGTGTCAAACAACAACCAAACTCATGATATTTGCACTATATTTTCAAACTTTCAACTTTGTATATATTTCATTACGATAATAATTTAAAACAGAAAATATAATAAGAATGATTTTAAATAGTAGTCTTAGTTAAAATAATGGTGGAGCAAAAGCAGGATTTTTTCTGTAAGGAATGTTGAAATGTTTTTTCATTATAAGGTGATGTTTGTATATTTTCAACATTTTAAATTAAAAAAAAAATGCAGTGATCTTGAGTGATAATACAATAAAATATTCAGATTTACAATTTTCTTATGGCAACATTAAAAATATATTTAACAAATGCTAGTCACTAATTAACTTGGTTTTACTGAAGAATTCTCATTCTAGGATTTGTGTATCATACTATAGCCATGAAAAACACAAACACTGTAAAATTTTACACTCTTGAGCAGAATATACATAACATTTAATATAATTGAGTATTTAAGTTATCTACAAGGAAAAATCCTCAATTTTATTTACAATAAACTTTATTTTCTTTTACTTAAAAGAAGGATTTTTACTAAAATGAGATGGAAATTCAGTGGCTGACAGAAGATAATGCACCTTCTCCTTTCTATCAGACTTCACAAGCTCTATCTTGCTGAAACTGAAGACAACTTCTGGCTGCTCTTATGCCTCTGTTTATAGTTGTTTTGATTTTAGGTTTAAAAAACTTAAAAAATAATTTCATGTTTTGTTTTTAATATTTATCCATGTACCTTGTACCTATTTCTTCTCATGGATTAGAGGGAGATAGAAGTTGTATGAGGTAGGCTTACTTTTCCCGTTTGACACACAACAGGAAGTATTTTCAATGAATAAGCTTATTAGTGCCCTTAGAACTTTTTCATCTTTGTGATCAGCAAATTGTTCTTGAAACAAACTGAGAAAATCATTTAATACTTCAGTGACATTTTTAAATAACACACTAAACAGGAGAAATTACTCAGAAATGACAAAGATTATTTATTTGTATTCCTTTAAATGGTCATGAAGGAAAAAAATGAATTTATCATTTGCTGTGAGGAAATGCAGGCTCTTAGAGTTCAGTAAAATCACATATTTTTATTAAGGGTAGACAAGCATGGATTCGGGCAGGAGAGGTCATGTTTAACTAACCTGCTGAAGTTCTTTGAAGATATTACTGCCACAATAAGGAAAGTAAGGAAAAATCAGTGGTTGCTAGTATATTTAGATTTAAAATGCACTTAACAAGATTCCATGCCAGAGATTAGTGACTAAGACAAAAGAGTCATAAAATGTGATGTAAAATAGAAGAATAATGTAAATGTATTTCCTCGATATAACTGTTGTCAACGGTTTATGGGCTGGTCCGGCCCAGTTCCGTGACCAGCAGGGCGGAGGGATCTGTGGATCTGCGCCTCTGGGAAAGGGGAAGCAGGGGACCCCAAAATACTTGAAAACAACAGCACTGATCTGAGGTGGAACAAATGATTTTACTAAATATAGTATTAGTAAAATACAATGAGAGAGAGAGAGAGAGAGAGAGAGAGTCTGTTTGAATTGTATAGACCTCACCACAATGCTGGGGTGAGAAGTGCAGTCCAGTTGAGTGACTGAAGTACAGACGGCAAAGTGCAGATGGCGAAGCGCAGGCGGCGAAGCGCAGATAGCGAAGCGCAGGTGGCGGAGCGCAGATAGAGAAGCGCAGACAGCAAAGAGCAGGCGAAGAAGAAGGAATCAGGTGACCTTGCTTGGAGTTATATCCCCTTGCTGACCACAAAGTCTCCTGGGGAAATGTTCTTCTCCGACGGACGAACACTCGGCAGACACCAAACCCCACCCCCAATGCATTACATGATGTTATGGTGTGGAATACTGATGACCAAAAATCATAAAACCATGACATTCCACCCCTTATTCTACATCACTACATCATGCTTAACACATGGGATTACAGACTGCACTCCCCCAACATCAAATTCCCTTGTGGTACACACTGAACATCCCCGTTTTTCTGCATCACCCACCAGGTGGACCCAGGTCCCTGGGCAAAGACAGTTCCGTGAAGAGGTTTGCCCTTCCCAGAAGCAGGAAAAACCCAAACTGCTTTTCCTAACATGTTCTTTACATGTACTACAGGGACCTTATCTCCCTCTACAATATGTAGGGAACTGGATTGGGTAGGACCATCTCGACTGATTGATCCTCTGGTGTTAACCAGCCAGGTGGCTTCTGCCAAATGCTTCTCCCAGTGTTTAAATGTTCCGCCACCCATCGCTTTCAACATCGTTTTTAACAACCCGTTGTAGCGTTCGATCTTACCAGAGGCTGGTGCATGATAGGGGATATGATAAATCCACTCAATGCCATGTTCTCTGGCCCAAGTATCCACAAGTGAATTTTTAAAATGAGTCCCATTATCTGACTCAATCCTTTCTGGGGTGCCATGTCGCCACAGGATTTGCCTCTCCAGACCTAATATGGTGTTTCGGGCGGTAGCATGGGGTACTGCATATGTTTCAAGCCACCCGGTTGTTGCCTCCACCATGGTGAGCACATAATGCTTACCATTACGAGATCGTGGCAAGGTGATATAATCAACCTGCCATGCCTCCCCGTATTTGTACTTTTGCCATCGCCCTTCCTCCCAGAGAGGTTTCATCCTCTTAGCTTGTTTAATTGTGGCGCATGTATCACAGTCATGAATGATTTGTACAATGGCATCCATAGTTAAGTCCACCCCTCGGTCTCTGGCCCACTTGTATGTTGCGTCTCTCCCTTGATGACCTGAGGTCTCATGGGCCCACCGAGCTAAAAATAACTCACCCTTGTTCTGCCAGTCCAGGTCTATTTGAGCCACCTCAATTCTGGCAGCTCGGTCTACCTGATGGTTATTTCGCTGATCTTCTGTAGCTCTACTCTTGGGCACATGAGCATCTACATGACGCACCTTTATAACCATATTTTTTGTTCGGGTAGCAATATCTTTCCATAGGTCAGCAGCCCAAAGAGGCTTGCCCTTTCTTTGCCAATTATTTTGCTCCCACTGCTGTAACCACCCCCACAAGGCATTTGCTACCATCCATGAATCAGTGTAAAGATAGAGCATTAGCCACCTCTCCCGTTCAGCGACGTCTAAGGCCAGTTGGACAGTCTTTACCTCTGCAAATTGGCTTGATTCTCCTTTCCCTTCGGTGGCCTCTGCAACTTGTCGTGTGGGGCTCCACACAGCAGATTTCCATCTGCGATGCTTTCCCACAATACGACACGATCCATCTGTGAATAGGGCATATTTCTTTTCATCCTCTGGACCTCTTTCCTGCTCTTCTCTTCTAACTGAGTCGAGATTCGCTTTGTTTTCTGTCCTCTTACAGGGGCAACTGACATCGATGGTGGTGCCTCTTGTGGTTGATCAGGTTGGTCGGTTCCAATGCTCTCATCCTCCAGTTCAGCTTGGAGGGTGTGTTGTTGAGATTGCAGGTTGTTGAGTTTGGATTGCAGGGAGTCTATTTCCATTCGGAGGGCATCTCTCTGAATTTCAGAAGCTCTCTCTCTCTCCAGGATAGTACTGAATAAGGCCCGATAAGCATTAGCCAGGCCCCAAATCATATGTGCCTCCTCAGAACTGCCCAAGCCGCAACATTCCTGCCTTAAATAGCTGTTTAGACTCTCAGGGTCTTTCAGGTGTTCTGGAGTAAAGTTCCATGAGACTGAAGATTTCCATCTGTCTAAAGTCTTTCCCAGACCTCTCCACACTCCCTGCCACTCAGTATTCTCTGGTTTTGGGGAGGACATCTTCAAAATATAATAAATACCAATACTGAGCGAAATAATGAGCAATACATTCAGGGAGATTAGTAATGTGACTAGGTGTTCATTCAAAAATTGCATTACAGGCTGAAAGGTGAGACTGGAAACCTTAAAAAATCCCAGTCCTGTAAAATTGGCAGCTGTCTCCGGAATTGTAAGCCACATTGTACAAACGTGCCAGGTCCATGTTTTCATTTGATTGTATAAGCCAATTGCTCCATAGAGCAAGGTGGCAAGCTTAATTAATGCCCAGTATGTTTTGAGCATTAGGAAAGAAGAGGCAGCAGCGTGCAGCCCTTTAAGAGTAAGTTTCACTACAGAAAACTTTTTTTTTTTTTTTTTTTTTTTTTTTTAACAGAGGCAAGATAGTAAAGCTCAGAGTTTACAAATATCCTACGATACTGGCAGTCTGCCTGGAGTTTTCAAGGTCACGTTTTCAGAGAGTAGCGGTGAAACAGATAAGCTTTACCAACGGAACTCTCCAAGAGCAGAGTCTAAACAGCTAGAAAGCAACTGTTGCCCGCATTCTCCACCAAAAATGTCAACGGTTTATGGGCTGGTCCGGCCCAGTTCCGTGACCAGCAGGGCGGAGGGATCTGCGGATCCGCGCCTCTGGGAAAGGGGAAGCAGGGGACCCCAAAATACTTGAAAACAACAGCACTGATCTGAGGTGAAACAAATGATTTTACTAAATATAGTATTAGTAAAATACAATGAGAGAGAGAGAGAGAGAGAGTCTGTTTGAATTGTATAGACCTCACCACAATGCTGGGGTGAGAAGTGCAGTCCAGTTGAGTGACTGAAGTACAGATGGCAAAGTGCAGATGGCGAAGCGCAGGCGGCGGAGCGCAGATAGCGAAGCGCAGACAGCGAAGAGCAGGCGAAGAGGGAAGATCAGGTGACCTTGCTTGGAGTTATATCCCCTTGCTGACCGCAAAGTCTCCTGGGGAAATGTTCTTCTCCGATGGACGAACACTCAGCAGACATCAAACCCCACCCCCAATGCATTACATGATGTTATGGTGTGGAATACTGATGACCAAAAATCATAAAACCATGACACTGTTTTTCAGCTTAGAAGTGGGACAGTCATATAGGTCATTTTGTAGTATTTTTGTACGTAGCTTCCATTGGTGTGTTACGAGGTGCAGTTGAGAACAAAATCCCTCTGTCTGGAAAATCAACAAATAAATAAGAATAAATGAGAGACAGTGGAACCAAATTTGAAAATAAATAAATAAATAGGTAAATAAATAAATAGGTAAATAAATAAATAAATAAATAAATAAATAAATAAATAAATGTAGTGCACTTCCATCTAAGCAACCATAATACGGTTAGCTGTGGAAAGTTGTATAGTTGTTTATTCAAAATTCTATTTATTGTCCCAAGATATAAAAGTGAAAATAAAACATGTTTGTCATACAAATCCTGTAAGAACAACTATGGAGTCTACTTGAGTTGTCTGGCTTGAATACCAAATGGAGGCATATACATGCTACAGAAAGTCCTGAGTACCTCAACAAAACATGCCACCTGATAAATTAAAAACCATAAACCTTTGCATTATGCATAGCTATTTAAATCCATGTAGAGTATTGGAACTACCAACTAATTCTCATGAAAGTGAACTTGCAGACTGTACTAGATAAGGCCAGGGAAAATTTAAGCGAAGATTCAGATGTTTGGCAGATGAAAAAAAAAATAAACCAAAAACGAAAGACAAGAAGAGAGAAAAGTGAAGGGGAGTGAGGGTGGAAGTAAAGAAAGAACTCCAAATGACTATGAATATCCAGATCAAACTATTATACATTTATCTTGAAATTTACCAAAGGTTTTCAAAGCACTGAAGGATAACCTGGCTACCATTTAAATGTAACTAGATATTTAAAGTAAAACATCAATAGGACTTCTCAAATAAGAGGAGTACAGAGTTTACACATCAGTCCAGTCAAGAAAGCAAGGCTATGGAATTAGCAATGTGGAATTAATTTCTATACAGCTTTCCAAAATGTTCCTTTAATATAACTTACACTCCAGTCTTAGTGGTTGGTGGGCTTTTTAAATTTGATTTGTTGGTACTTATTTATTTCTTTTCTTTCTTTCATTTACAATGGATTGGATAGTAGCTCTGTTTATTAAAATATACCCTTAGTACTCAAATTCACCTCCTACACCTAATTGCATATTGTGTGTAATCATAGATGAGGTTGGATAATAAACATTTGTTTGCTGTCCTGGTATCATAGAATATTATAAAAAGGATTAAAAGAAAAATAATAATAAAGCTTTGCATTTTGGCCAGTAGAAACTAGCAGTTTTCACATTTGATAATAAATGTCTTTAACTTGAGCATTGCACATTTTTGTCATAATAAGTGATGTGTTTCTACTCTACAGAAAATAACACATATTATATTTGATGTGCTTGTACTCAAGGACAGATTTTGATTTAGTCAGCATTGCTTTAAGTAGTAGTGTCTCTAAAATATTCTTTATAGTACAGAATTTAGAAACTATGTGATAAGTGATTAAGTTAATTATCTTCTAAAAAAAAAAAAAAAATTAAAAGTATATTGCATAATTTGTTTATGAATTTGTACCACAGATGAATCTGTAAGATCCAGCTCGGAATTCAGTTTAAGATTTTCAGTAATAATTTCCATCTAGATTCAAATATTTGAATCATTCAGGAATTCTTAGTAATTCTGCTTAACTCACTGTACAAACTGTCAGATCTTGGAAAATCACATATATATGTATTTGTCTGTGTAGCTCTTTGTAGAATATGGTAATTCCTGAAAATAAATAAATAGCATTTATATTTTAACTTCAGAAACACTCTGATTCAAATAACTTTAAGGACACAAAAAAGATGCCTAGAGAAAACATTAATGCAAGGAAGGAATATATCTGCAGGAAACAAGACCAGAGCACCTGAAGTGCAGAAATGCTAGCACTTATAACTGTGCTAGCTGATGTCTGTTTGGAATTTGCTTCATGCTAGTTGATGTTAATGACCAGAAAGAGACACCTCTATGAAGGAAAAGAAATCAAAGCAGAATGTGAATTTCTTTTCAAAAGTTCTCTTATATAACAAAATTGAGAAGAAAATGCTAAATTAGGTCTGAATGAAAGGCATTCTTCCCTGGAAATGTCACATACGGATTAAAAAAATGTAACAACAGAACAACAAAAAAGAAACCAAAAATTGCATATTTCAGTGGTGTATCACAGTAACCTTCATTAATGTATTCCCTTCAAAACGTTGATTCAACTTATATATTTGTGGTCATCATGAGTTGCAGTTCATCAGATTTTCTCTAACTGTCACCTTAATATTTACAAAAATAAGGACTAAGAGAGGAAGTGATCTTATTAATGTGTTCTGGTAGCTGTACATCTAGAATTCACTACCACATTGTGGAGAGACCATGAATTCCTAATTGCAAAAGAAAACAAAAGCTTATGTACTTCTGTCACAATATCTTTAATATCTTGATTAGGGTTATTGCCAGTGTTGGATAGTTTCTATTAATAGATAATATCAATTCTTGGTGCAATGTACACTATGCACAATCAAACAGATTATGTTGAAGCTGCCAGTTACTGCAGCTGTTTGACCAAATCTGGCAAGAATATACACTGATGATGATGATGATGATGATTTATGACTTGCATGTAAAATACAAATCTATGAAGATCTACTAACTTGCTTGCAAGCCACTACCTAACCTGATTTTGGGGGGTCTTTTTTGTTTCTCTTATCTCTAGTTATTCAAATACACAAAAGCCTGGCTTACCTAACAAACCTCATGGGATTTTACTTTCTACCTTCTTGCTTTTCCTGCTCATTGATAACCTGTAGCCATTTGACAGGGATAACTGCACAGAAGGGCTGGGTTTTTTTTAATGTGGGAGACATTTTTAACTTCTCATTTCATTTGCGTATGGTTCATGGCCTGAATTACAGACACTGGAGAATCCTGAAATCTGAATGAGCTCTAGACTAGCCTGGCAATTGCAAATATTTCTTCTTGTCACACTAAATATGCAACAGAACTTCACAGTGCATGGGAATTCTTACATTCATTCTGAAATATAATTGAATGTAGCAGATGGGAGAATGTTTCACTGTAATGTTCATGTGCATTTTATATTTGGTTCCCAAACTTTTTGACTGACTGTCATACAATAGCATAAACAATAAGGCTGACAGTGACAGAAGTTTCTTATGGTTAGTTTCAGGGAATTAACTCCTCTTGCAATTAACTGTCAGAGCCTGAAAGGGCAGGGATTATTTTGTGTTAACACAAGGATTTAAACATGATAAATCAACTTTAAACAACAAAAAAATGTCCTTTAAATGACAGAACTTCAGAAGGGCTATGCTATGTGGAAAGGAAAAAGAAAAAGAAAGAGCAAGGGAAAGGGGAAGGGGAAGGGGAAGGGGAAGGGGAAGGGGAAGGGGAAGGGGAAGGGGAAGGGGAAGGGGAAGGGGAAAAGGAAGGGGAAGAGAAAGAGGAAGAGGAAGAGGAAAGAAAAGAGGAAAGAATAAAAGAAAAAACGCCCATTCATCTTGAATAGCATCAGGGTTCTGAGTGCATCACCAGGCCTCACTGTTCCTGAACAGATCTCCTGGTGCTTCCCTAGCACTACCTAAAATCCAGAAATCCACGTCAACCTCCAGGGTTGTCAGCCCCTGTCCCAGCAGAGTCACAGAAGGGCTGGTGTCCATGTGCCCACAGCTCTGCCATGCCCTGCCACCTGCTGATCTACAACCTGGCCCAGCCACAGTCCATCCCAGGCCATCTTCAGCTTCAGTCTATCCCAGTGAGGTGGCTAGTACTCGGGGCTGGGCCTGTCCTGGTTAAGGTGATGCAATAGAGCCATGCTGCTAGACCTTGCCCTGATGGACTCTGGGGATCCCCAGGTCACAGTCTTCAGGAATCCCTTGGCCTCTCACAGTCCTGAGAAGGGCTAAAACATGATTCCATCTCTATTCTGGGACTGAGCAGAACTGAAGATGAAATGGGTCTTAGCATAAGATTTAATAATTGATTTTTAATATCCAATAAAGTATAGTTTACTATAAGTATAATTTGAGTGGATAAGCCTTATACATCTTCTACATTCATGGCTAAATATCCAAAGATTTCTAGAATGTTTTTTTGAGTATTTAGAGATGATGGGATATCTGGATCCTGTATCCAAGTTTCATGCTATTCTAAGGTCATGCCAAAGCTAACTAAATGGATCAACATTTACAGATAGCTGGCTGCAACAGAAGTTCAGGCTCCAAGACTCATTTAACACCCTGATCGATAGCAGTGATGCAGACCGAGTCATACTGACTACTATAGTGCAAGAGTAAATTCCATTATCCATTTTGCTTATACTTGCTATTTCCCCTCTAAAATCCAGTAAATCTATATATATACATAAATGTGTATAAATATATGCATACATGTATATACAAATATATTTATCTATGCCTATATCTGTGCATTGACATATAATAGCCTAAACGGATTATCTTGAGGGAGATCACGTGGCGGGTGTGGGATGACCAGGAGATCAGACCTAGCCAGCATGGGTTCGTGAAGGGCAGGTCCTGCTTGACCAATCTGATCTCCTTCTACGATCCTGTGACCCGTCTGCTGGATGAAGGAAAGGCTGTTGATGTGGTCTACTTAGACTTCAGCAAAGCCTTTGACACTGTCTCCCATGCTATCCTCCTGCAAAAGCTGGCAGCCCGTGGCTTGGACGGGTACACTCTCGGCTGGGTAAGGAGCTGGCTGGAGGGCCGGGCCCAGAGAGTGGTGGTAAATGGAGTCAAATCCAGTTGGAGACCAGTCACGAGTGGAGTCACCCAGGGGTCGGTACTGGGGCCTGTCCTTTTCAGCATCTTTCTTGATGACTTGGACGAGGGCATTGAGTGCACCCTCAGTAAGTTCGCAGATGACACCAAATTGGCAGGGAGTGTCAATCTGCCTGAGGGTAGCAAGGCCCTACAGAGGGATCTGGATAGGCTGGAGAGCTGGGCTGAAGCCAGGGGGATGAGGTTCAACAAGACCAAATGCCGAGTCCTGCACTTTGGCCACAACAACCCCAGGCAGCGTTATAGGCTTGGGGCGGAGTGGCTGGAGGACTGTGTTGAGGAAACAGACCTGGGGGTACTGATTGATGCTCGGCTGAACATGAGCCAACAGTGTGCCCGGATGGCCAAGAAGGCCAACGGCATTCTGGCTTGCATCAAAGACAGTGTTACTAGCAGGAACAGGGAGGTCATTGTCCCCCTGTACTCTGCACTGGTGAGGCCGCACCTCAAGTACTGTGTTCAGTTTTGGGCCCCTCACTGCAAGAAAGACATTGAGGCCCTGGAACGTGTTCAGAGGAGGGCTACGAAGCTGGTGAGGGGTCCGGAGCACAGGCCTTATGAGGAGCAGTTGAGGGAGCTGGGATTGTTCAGCCTGGAAAAGAGGAGGCTCAGGGGAGACGTCATTGCTCTCTATAACTTCCTGAAGGGAGGTTATAGTGAGCTGGGGGTCGGACTCTTCTCTCTTATAATTAGTGGTAGAACTAGAGGGAATGGATTTAAGCTGCGCCAGGGGAGATTCAGGCTGGACATTAGGAAATATTACTTCTCGGAAAGGGTGGTCAGGCACTGGAATACACTGCCCAGGGAGGTGGTGGAGTCACCGAACATGGATGTGTTCAAGAGACGTTTGGATGTTGTGTTGAGGAATATGGTTTAGCTGGGAAGTATTGGTAATGGTTGAACTAGATGATCTTCTAGGTCTTTTCCAACCTTGATAATTCTGTGATTCTGTGATTCTGTGGTTCTGTGATATCAAAGAATCATAGAATCCCAGAATGGCCTGGGTTGAAAAGGACCATAATGATCACTGAGTTTCAACCCCCCTGCTATGTAAATGGGTCACTAAGCAATAGACCAGGCTGCGCAGAGCTGCATCCAGCCTGGCCCTGAATGCCTCCAGTGACGAGTAGGGCAACCTGTTCTGGTGCATCACCACCCTCTAAGTGAAAAACTTCCTCCTAATATCTAACCTAAACCTCCCCTGTCCCAGTTTAAAACTATTGCTCCTTGTCTTATCACTATCCACCCTCTTAAACAGCCATTCCCCCTCCTGTTTATACTCTCCTTCGCTCGTTCAAGTACTGGAAGGCCACAATCTGGTCTCCCTGGACCCTTCTCTTCTCCAAGCTAAACAAGCCCAATTCCCTCAACCTTTCTTCATAGGAGAGGTGCTCCAGCCTTCTGATCATCTTAGTGGCACTCCTATGGACCCATTCTAAGAGCTCCACTTCCTTCCTGTACTGGGGGACCCAGGCCTGGATGCAGTACTCCAGGTGGGGATTTACAAGTGCTGAGTAGAGGGTGATAATCATCTCCCTCTACTTGTTTTTTTTTTGTCTACTTTTTTACTTGTGTAAAAAAGTGGCTGGCCACCACTTTTTTAAAGCAACCCAGAACACAGTTGACTTTCCAGGCTTCAAGCCCACACTGACTTCTCATCTCCCAGGACACCCAAGTCCTTCTCTGCAGGGCTGCCCTCCAGTGAGATACTGGAACAGCTTGTTCAGAGAAGTTGTGGATGCTTCATCGCTGGGGCCATTCAAGGCCAGGTTGGATGGGATCCTGGGCAGCTTGATCTAGTGGCTGGCAACCCTGCCCATGACAGGGGTATTTGAAATAGATGATCATTAAAGTCCCTTCCAACCCAAGCCATTCTATGAAGATTCTCTGAGGAGGTGGCTAACAAATTTATGGTAACAGGAACACTTGAAAATCCCAAACTCTCATTTTCTGGAGACTGATTACAACTATGTAATGAGGAATCTTCAATATAGTAAGAAAACACTGATGTTTATAGAAATATATAAATCTAAGATATCAAGAATGTCAAGATGTTGGGAGGTTGTAGAGTCTCTCCTCAGATATCTTCAAAAGATGACTCAGTATGGTGCTGGGAAACCTGCTCTTGGTTTGAGCAGCCTGGGGTGAGCAGAAGGATTGTACCAGATGATGCCCAGAGGTCCCTTCCAACCTTAACCATTCTGTGTAATGGTAATTAACTCTGTATAATTAACTCTGTAATTAAAATCACAACCTGAATAAGTTTTTTTTTGCACAATATCTTGCCAAATTTTTTAGAAATGTAAACAATCCTTTGACACTAAAGCCAAAATTTTCTTAAAATATAAGCATTTGCAAAATCCCGGCATTAGTATTTAAAGAGTGTTTCATATGAAGCGAATAAACCACTTCCAACTGGAAAGGTTTTGGGACAAAAGGCTTGCTTCATATTTTCTTTCTATAGTTCTGGTCCATTAATTTATTCTGAATGTACTACTATCCTAGATTTTTTTGTTCTCTTTCCCACCCTCTTTTTCTAAAGTAGAAGCATCAACTTCTTATTCTCAATTAATGTGATTTTTTTTTTTGCATTTTCTTTTATTAATGTGTATTTTTTTGCATTTTCTTTTCACCTTAGTAGTAAGGTAGATTCATTTAAGATTACTGTTTTGAAATAGATAGTACAAACATTTGAAATAAAATGTAAATTATCCATAAGTCTTAGAAAATCACACATGCTTTCAGAACAATGTTTAAGTTGAAAGCTATAAAGCTTGTTTATGTGTTAGACTTACTTGCCTAAGTAACAACAATGGAAAAAATGTTGTCTTCATTTTTTTTTTGTTTGCTTGTTTCGGAATTTGAACTGCAGTATTTTAAAATATTTCCACAATATCACTTAGCATCAAATATTTTCACAATCAAAATCATATTTTAGAATGTACTTACAGCCAGCAATTCAAATTTTCAAACATAATGACGGTCAATACGTAGTTTGATCAAGAGCTCCAGTTACACATTGAAATAGTAAACTTATAGTTAACATTGGTCAGTTTATACATAGTACACATATTATGTGGAAGCCAACAACTCTTTTGATCATTTTTTCTATGGCATTTTTCCATTTATTTTAACTATATGCAAATTCATTTCTGTTGGTTTTGCTTGTTCATTTGTTTTCAACAGAAAGCTTTTTTTTTTTTTTTTTTTTAAACCAATAATTCAAGCCAAATGGACACTCATAAAAATTAGTAATACTTTTTCCTCTTTGTGTAAATATGCTCTTGCAATGTTGAACATTATACAAAGTTATGGAAAAATGGTTTTATTTCAGTTCCAAGTTTATTTCACCTGCTTAATAATAAACTTGGTACCTAAGTTATTGTGTTGTTCTGAATGTATGCAGTAATCCGTGTACATTTGTTACTGATAACAGCTATATTTGTTACTGATAACAGCTATAGCTGTTTCCCTTTTGTACCATATTTTTTATTTATCTAAATGGCTAGAAACAGTCTCTGTATCTGGTTTGAAGAAAAATAGAGAAAGTAGACAAATGTCTAAGCTCTAAAGCAATAGAAAACCAACTATATTTAAATCTTCACTATAAATATTTAAACTAAATTAGCATCGCTTTGCCAATTCTGAAAAGGTACCAAAGATTAATGGACTTAAAGTGCAAAAAGCACTCAGCGATTGAACCAGGACTATCAAAATTTTATAAGGTAAACATGTTTCTTAATCTTGACTGTATCAGCAGACAATTTATTGTGATTAATGACTATTAAGTTGAAGAGCACAAAATGAGAAACTATTATATACCAGAAGGACTTTTTATTTTTTTACTTTTGCTATTTGTAAATGTTGGTCTGTGTTTGAGTGTTTCATCTTACCACCACTTAGTTCTAAAAGTCAAAACTCACTTTGGTCACTATTTCTAAAGCATTTTGCATACTTCTCTTTATCATAGAGACATAGAAGTTTGGGCTGGAAGGGACTTTAAAGATCATCTAGTTCTAACTCCCCTGTTATAGGCAGGGAATAACCTTTCTCTAGAGCATTTTGTTCAAAACCCCATCCAGCCTAGCCTTGAATGCTTCCAGAGAAGGAGCATTCACAGCCTTGCTGGACAAGCTCTTCCAGTGTCTCATAATCCTCACAGTGAATAATTTCTTCCTAATATCTAGTCTAAATCTACCCTCTTCCAGTTTAAGACTATTTCCTCTCATCTTGTTTCTACCTGCCTGTATAAAAGTCCAAGTCTTTATTATTATTATTATTATTAATAATAATAATAATAATTTTTCCTATTCAGAATCATGTCTAGATCCAGATATTTTGATATCTTGGCAACAATAGCAACAGTTCAAGGTTTCTAGTGAAATACTTCATTGACATAGGCTTTTCAGGAAATTATATATAGGCACAAATCTTAATTATTTTAGAAATATTCTCTTTATCTGCAGACGCAATATCTGCAGCAATGGAAATTGTCTTTCTGTAGGTGTCATAAACACTGGAACATAATTTAAAAGTTTACAAGTATAGAGTTCCAATGTAGTCAAAGTTATTGTTAAATTTAAGCAGGCACAATGAAAGCATTCTGAAAAGCATGAGTGGCAAATGAAACAAAATAAGTAAATAATAATCTAATGATAATAAGATAAACCAAGCATTAAAAATGAAATATTTCATGTGTTAGGATAAGTTTACTTGTGCTGCATATATATAGAATAAATAAATAAATAAATAAATAAATAAATAAATAAATAGAAAACAGCATTTTTCTTCCTGAGAGGTACTACAGAAGAACAAGTGAAGGATTAAGTATTCATGCTGTAGGAGCCACATACTGTGGCAAGGCACAGAGAATTCATAATTGCTTCAAGTAAGAAGCAGGCTAAAACAGTAAAAAACATGGCTTTATCTATTTAGCTCATGTTTTTCTGCCTTCTTCAAGGTATCTTAATTTTCTTTTAGTACATAAAAAACTACCGACACTCCATTTCATGTTGCATTTGTAAATGAGTGCTTTAAGTTCAGAAGTAAGCAGTTATTTGTAGTAGAAATCTCATTCAGCTGTCAGGAGAGGGATGTCCTAAGAGTACCTAATAGAATAATATTAGGGTGGTTAGAGCTTCTATTTGTAAAATATGATTGAATCAGGCACAATACTTAGCAATTAAGAATTCATTATCTTTTCAAAAGTTTAGAAATGGGTTTAGAGAGAAAAAAAATCTAAGTGCTCTATAAACCAAAGATAAAATATGCAGGCTACTGTGAAATTATGGAGATTAAAGATTTTCCCATAATCTATTAGTGTTTTGGCACTTCATATTATTTATTAAGGAGATGATAACAAAGAGTGAAGTTGTCTTGTGTAATTACAGCATATTACATTAACAAACACCTAATTCATTTCCATTATCTTAGGTAACAGGTTTCTTATTACTAGTTATTTATATTCACTAGTTTAGATACCAAAATATTTTTATCTAACACAGAAAAGGTGATATGGTTTTGTTGCTCTTGTTGACAGGTAGGATTCACATTACTTAGCATTTGCCTGTAATATAGATATAAGCTTCTGTCACCCTTCTGTATAATAAAAAGTATCATTCAACATTTTCTGAACAACTCCTTAAAGAAAAGAACTATTATGCTTTTGGATTTCCTTATTCTGTCCATAAACCATACAAAAACCTTAGAAACACTACCTCATCATATTCAAGTTTCTCTATATTATGTGTTTTAATCTAGCTAGATAAATCTTATAGTCAATAGTTTCAGGTCCCTTCCTATTGCTTTCTTCTTGCTACAGTGTTTTAAGTTAATGTTTGCTGGGAAATCTTTTCCTTATGTCTTGGAATAAGATAATGTATATCTATCTATTGACCCTTGCAATTAAGTTGAAATTCATTTAAATCCTAAAGATTCTCAAATCTAATCAAGGATGAAGATAGATTTAGGTTTTCACAGAACTTGCCAGTTGGATTTACCTCTAATCATTTTGAACAACTGATTAACCTGAAAATGAAAACAAACGTATTAAGTGTATATACATTATTAATGACAACGTTGGAAGCTGTTGTAGTTCCTGTACCAGCTGACAGTCAAGTACCACAATCTCTCCTTCCCATGCCTCTAAAGAAAATGTGATGAGAAAAGGCTTTAGGGTTGAGATCACTTGCCAAATAATGTCATGGTAAAACAGACTCAGCTTGGGTAATATTAATGTGATTTTTGCCTACTGAAAACAGACTAGAGCAGTGAGAACTAAGAGCAAATTTTAAACACCTTCCAACCACCCATCTTCTACTACCTCTCATGAGCAGTGCAGACAGGGAATGGGAGTTGAGATCAGTCCGTAACACTTCCTCACTTGCTAATACTTCATCCTCAATCTCTTCCCCTGCTCCAGTACGGTTTGCAGTCCTTCCCAACTGATCCTGTGTGGGTTCTCATAGACTGAAGTTCTCCAAGCACTACTGCAACATGACTCTATATACCACAGGCCCCATCCTTTGGGAGAGCACTGTTCCCACGTGGATCCCCATGGGTGACAGCTCCTGCAGCCCTCCTGCCCCACTGTGGTCTTCCCTCCACAAGCTGCAGCTCCAGCCCAGGGCCTTCTCCACAGGCCTGGATATTTCTATGACATGAGCTGCAAGAGGACTATACTTTGGTGGCTGAAGCACCTCCACCCCTCCTTCTGCAATGACGTTGATATCTGCTAGGTTGTTTCTGTCTATTTTTCAGAATTCTCTCTCCTGGTTTCTCTTGTACAGCATTTTTCCCTTTTCTTAAATTTGCTCTCACAGAAGCACAACCAGCAACACTGATTCGTCCAGCTCTGGTCAGCAGCAAGTCCCTTTTGCAGGCACTTGTGACTGGCTCTTACCTAAACCGACGATGATTCTTTTCTGTTCTTAGTCTTGACACAGAGCTTTCCTTAAACACCTTTGGTATCTCCTTTAATGGGCTATTACTCATTCCAGGGAAAGAGAGATTTATCAGCATGTGAAAAAGTCTAAAAATAACAAGGCAGAATGAACAAAATCTTCCAGATCAGAATAAATCATTACTCAGTTTGGATAGAACGAGACTGTGATATGTCTTTCAAATTCATTTTAAAAAAAATAAATTGCATTTTTTAATACAGCTAATTTTAATCCAAATGAAACTAATCAAAACTGTGTTAGAACTTGGTCAAAACCAAAATGTTTTGAGTTCACTGAATTTTCTCGTCCCTTTGGTAAAGTTTATTTTATTTTCTAATCAATAAAATTGAATTTTAGACGGAAAAATATTGACTTGAAGCAAGGTATAGTATGTTTTTATATTCAATATTTTAGATCAGAAAAAAAAGTTTTGTCTTTTTCTCCATAATTATGAATAGTTTCATTCTTCCAAAACATCCAGGTTCCAATTATTTATTATTCATGAAGGTGTTTTTACTGAACAGTATTTCTGTGTTAATTACAGAACAGAACAGGAACATGCTTGAAACTGTAAGCTTTCTTAACACAAGATGATTTTTATCTCTGATAGCTCTGCATTTACCCATAACATCTTATCAATTTTCTGATTTTATGAGACAAATATCTTATTCCATAGTCCTGTTCAATGCAGCTGAATACTGCTCATATTTTTAAAAATGATTTATTTCCTAATATTTTTCTTTGAATGTATTATTGCTCTCTACATCATTTTCTCTCATCACTTCTATGATGCATGATGCAAATTTGTTTTCAGTGTTTTTAATTCTTTAAAATTATTCTTAAATAACATGCTGTCTATTATCAAGATTTCACCATCTCTCTAGTTTGCTGAAGATGTCCAGCCTCCATCATCTACCAGTCAAATTGTGAAGAGTATATGAGATTTCTCTTATTTATTTACTTAAATTTAGTAGGAGCTATCTCATTTTCCTCCCTTGAATTTCTACCTAAAGTCTTCCTTTGCCTTATTGCTTGCAATATATTTTTCAACATTCAGATAAGAATTCTGGTGATCTGATAACATTGACTTTCATAGTGTCATCCTTTACTTTGTACTCCTTTCCCATCTGTTTCCATCTCTGACAGAGGTCAAACAGTCAATAGTCTTTGTTTTGTGCCTATAAAGCAATTTTCATAAGACCATGTTCTTTTAGTAGAATAGTATTTATTTCCAGGAAGTGAAATCTAATCCATTATTAAAGTTTTCATACTTCTTTTACTCTATATTCTTTTTTTTTCTTTTTCCACTACTCTTCTGAAATGTTATCAGTTGAAGACAAATCAATGTATAGAAATGTTCGTCCATATAGTAAAACTGCAAAATCAAAGATCTTTCTGAATAATACATTTTATCTAGTAAAATGCAAAAATGCATAACTAATAGTTATGACTATGAAAAAAAAACACCAACAAACAAACAAACAAACAAACAAACCTGATCTGTAGATGAGAATTTGCTCCATCAAATAGTTTCATTATATTGGTGGTTGTTTCCATTGAAAAAATTAGGAGGCATTACTTTCAGAGTAACCTATGTATGTAGCTTTCTATAAATGAACAGCATGAAGAGCAATCAGATTGTAATAAATAGAATTTGAAAATTTGAAAGCACTGTGCTCGAAAATATAAATTAATTTACAGATTTTTTAAAAAATAGAAAGAGAAAATGACATTAACATTAGAACAAATAACTCATGATGATAATTTTAGATGGTTTGATGAATGCATCACCTTATCACACCTATTTTGAGTGACTAAATATCGGTTGTCTTGTCTACACTGTTTAGAATAATCTTCCAGTAAACAGAGTGAGACAAGTATTTTAAAATATGGCTCAGGACAGCTGTCTCAGAAACTGAAATTAAAGTCACCATCAATTAAAAATTGGTCTGAAGAACATGGTAATTTTAAAAGCAGCACTTTAAGTCTGTGATACTTATAAGCTAAATGATATTATAACAAAGGTAAAAAATCAGTTCAGTGAAGAACCTGATTCAGAATTGCATTCAGTACTAGAAACTAGCTACTGCTAAATTACAGGATATTAATGCACATTACAATCAGATTATTACCAGTTGAACTTTAAATCTACACCAGAGCAAATCGAATATGCTAACAATAAAAATGAGGCAATATACACATTCTAAAGGATATAATAAAATAAAAGTTTGAACAGATAATCTGAAGTATTTTTAAAATATTACAAAAGGTTAAAGAGTTATAAGCACAGTACCATTATTTATGCATAACTGTGAAGTGTGTTTGCAAAGGGCAGTGTTCTTTCATGAAATTACTCCTACCCACAAAGTGTTTATGAATCTGAACAGATGCAGGAAGGAAGGGACATGTCTTGTTGCCTCCCCCCAGAAAAGATAAAGATAGATTGCATACATAATAATGTTCTAAATACTTAAGCAGAGCTGGCAATAAAAGCTCCAAGGGATAAATCAATATTAAGGGAAAGGCTGAAACTGAGATATTAAAAAGACTGCAATAACTACCAATAACAACAATAAAAATACCAATAAATAATAATAATGACAATTAGACTACTACTTTTGTGGAAAGAATGCATCACTGAGGTTGTCTCCAGTTTTACTGTCCTAAGTGCCTAGATCATGGGACCCGTGAAAATTTGCCATCATTCACTCAATTTTCTGTCTTTTTTTCTTCTGAACTTCAGTTTCTCATCTCTTAGAGTACTAAGGCATAAATAACAGTAATAAAAATAATAATAAAATAGTAGGCAAGAAATTTCCCCCTGGATCTGCAAGAAGTAAATAACAAATGTAGTGTATCTGGAAACTGAGAAGTTTCTGTCTTAAAATCTAGATATAAGTTCTGGCAAATAATTCAGGGAAACTTGCACAGTTTTTTAAACTTTCAACTAACATATAGGAAATTCATCTAGATTTCCAAAATAAAATTGAAATATTGAAATACTCCAAAGGTACCTACAATTCCTGTTTAATCATCATTTCTTAATCTGAGATGACTAACTCCTCCTTGCTAATAAACTACAGATGCTGCAAACACTGACATGTTCATTTATTCAGTTGTTTAAAAACTCAGTGAAATGCAGAAATTGATAAAGACCTTTTCCAAAGTTGTTATTATGATATTCTACTTTAATACGTGAGAGCTTATTAAAATAAATAAATAAATAAATAAATAAATAAATAAATAAATAGATAAATAATTTTTTGTTGAAATATACAGGAGTATACCAAAAGAACATATTTATATGCATTGCATGTTCTATCTTGGCATTATCGTTTTGTTAAAACACACACACACACACAAAAAAAAAAAAAAAAAAAAAAAAAGGGAATGAGGCCATAAAAAACATCCTGGCATCCTGGTGAGTACAGTAACAAAAATGTTCTGCAAATAAATTGGGTCACAGCAGGAAGGACTCTGTGTGTAAGCAGCAGGCTCTTAAAATTGATCATCTGTCTTACTGAAAGTTAATGGAGCTCTCAATATAGAAACAATATAGTCAATCATGCTTCATAGTATAATTAACTACTGATTAAAATTGAAATGAGTTGAAAATATTTCACGGGTGTGGCAGAAAAGCTAGTACAGTTGATGATATTCCTGGTTTTGTAATACAAATGGGAGATGTTGAATGCTTGTATCAAGATGCAGTGTACCTAAGGAAAAAAAAAAAAAAAAAAGAAAAGGAAAAGAAAAAGAAAAAAAAAAAAAAAAGCTAGATACAGTGTTAAATTATTTTTATATTGGTATTGAATTTTTAAAAGAAATTCTTCCTTCTACATATGTTGATACTGCCAGAATTTCAAATTACACATTCTATCTCCAGTTGTGCTACTGTTATGATGAGTAAATCTAATCCTTCCAAACTGTCATTCAAGTTATTGAATGTCTACATCCTGATAATTTAGAAACACAGGTGTCAGCATGTCAGCAGAAAATAAAATATCAGGAAATAATCATGAGCTGTACTTGAATGAATATAGCTATAGGCAAACAAAAAAATTCTAAGACAGTAAATGACATTGGTGATTCTGATGATTTTGATGACATATGCAATAATAGAGTCTGTAAGCATGAAGTGCTAATGAAATGTCCAGCAGAAGAAAACTGCAGTCAATCCTAACAGTATGTATCATGATGTAATTCCAAATGGATATTTCAGCAATGCGAACTGGATTAATTCAAAGCTGAAACTGATTACACAAGTTATCACCATATGTTTCTACATAAACTACAGCTGAGTAGTCAAACACTTTTCAGTAGCCTTTGATAATCAGTGTTTCTTTAAATTACATAGTGTCTTCAATATCAGTACTTGTCAGAACTATTTTCCAGTGGTAAAGCTTTTATGTTGGTAGTGGTGTCTTGTTACTGTTTTAAAATTTATTTTTATTTGATTGTTTAAGTAACATGGGACATTGTTATGAGTATTTGGAATCTTGAAACAGTAATAACCATTAATAAAGGCACCCAGATCAAGGAAAATCAACAGACCAGAAAGCGAGAACCTGCAAAAATTTCCTTGATTTCCATGATTAACATTAGAGCTGACAGCAAGTGTATAAGTTAAAAATGTTGTGCTAAGCATTGTGAATTTCTTTAATACAATGAATGAATTTGGACACTAATGACATGCAGAATCAAACTCTATATCCCATGTAAGGTTATAAAGCAGGTATGTTTGTTGCAGAGGCAGGTGTGAGAGGGACATCTCCTAACTCACACACTGAGAAAAGCAATGGTTACATATTTAAAGACATAATGTATATATATTCATTATGTTCCAAGAAAATGGCCTGGAATTTTGAGAAATTACTAACATATTGTCCCACCCTCTTGAGCATGTGTCCTAAAAATGTGGTGGAGGTCTTTGATTGTTGTTGGATGAAGGCTAATAATCTTTCTCCCTGTGAACTTTCAACCCTTTAACAAAGGGGTAGGAATAGACCAGACCTGCTCATACTGGTGTTGTGTTCATCTGAGGCATCTGTTTCATGGTCCTGTCTTCAACAACAGGACATTTCTTATTATTATTTGCCAGCAAGTTTCCAAAGGCTCTCCATTCTGTTCTTGCGCTTATGTGTATGCAAGCATCTTGTACTTCAGCTTGCATCCACTCAAGTTATGTGAAAAGGCTGTTCTCACAATATGGAAAAGCTGTTCTCATGATTCACTGAGTCTAGGATTTTATTTTTGAAGTTAGAGGTAATTTAAAGTTGACAAAATCTCTTCTAGACTGAGACTTTTTAGATTTAGGATAGAAAAAAAAAAACAAAAAAAACCACTCGGATATAGGGAAAAGTGCCGTGGAGTGCCTTATGTTGAAGGTATATTGTATGTTGAACCTACATATTTGAGTGAAGTTTTTTCTCAACAAGGAATTCTGTCCACATTAACCTCGACACATGCTTCTCTGGAAACAGCCACTGTCACATCTTTTGACCATGTCACTCTCATTCAGAGTGTACTGGTATAAGAGTATAAATGCAAATTCTTATTCAGAGGCATTGCTAGTAATGAACAGAGAGAATGTTAAGCTTTAATCAGGAGTGTTTTTATTTTTATTTCATTATAGTTTATCTTGTGTTTACTGATAAGAAGCAAAGCTGCAAGATGGGGTTAGAAAACTAGTGTAATATGATGCACATGGATCATTATCTTCCTTGATGTGGCAAATAAATCTAACCTAGGTGTGAATAATCAACACTGCATAGTGTATACTTTGGATAGACATGAAAATATGTGTGTTTCTGAGGCTTACTGAATTTTCTAATATATTATTTCTTGTTATAGAAATAGTGGCTGATTTGATGTTCTCGCTGTGTGTGATCCAAATATGCAAAGATAGTTAAGTTGTAACATCAACTAATTACATACATGCATCAGAGCTTCAAGATAATAAGAAAACAATGAGGGGGAAAGCTAATCAGGTTTACTTAGTTTATGGTATGAGGCTTTTCTGTAGGGTTAAGGGGAAGTGGATATATTCTAGTATTCAGCGCTTTCCTTGTTCATTCATTCCTCCTGATGGTCTTGATACGCATATTCTTTCAAGGACTTAATGTATTTGAAACTCCGCTATCACAATTGTAAGTCAGACCCCACAGAAGATTCCAGATACTGTAAGGAAAAAATAGCTTTCTGAGAGAAGACATAGGAGAGACTTCCTTGCTTATAACTTTCTTTACCTTAACTTCAAGAAGAAAGGAATAGAATAAGATTAAATTCAATTATCATTGCTTTTAATAAATGGCATATTCTTAAAATCTACCAGGGACTTAGTGTTTTTAGGACCACCACAGCCAATTTTGAAATTTCCAGTACAGAACACAGCATCTGAAATACAAGAAAACAATTTCCTTCCCAAATTTTCTCATTTTCATTGTTAACATAAAAAATTATAGGCTGTGAATAACCAATGTCAAAGTATACAAAGTTTAGAGTTTCTCTTTATAGACTTGTGATTTATAAGTAAATGTCCTTCTGTAATACTTGCTGAAACTATGGAGTAATTTTTTTTTTCATTGACTTCACTGAGCAATATTTAGATCTTGAATTTAAATAAAATATAAAAGTGGAAAGATACCATAAAAATGACCACTGCGAGAATAAAATTCCTTCAGTGTAGAACAGAGAAATATTTAAAAGCTTTTTCAGGAAAAAAAATAAAAAAATTAAAAATCAGTGTTTTTTTTTCCTCTTCCTTGTTATTTCCCTCTGTTCATATAAACATCTTGCATGTGTTCTTTAAGTCTTCATGGATGAACAATGAGACTGATAATTCAGCCTCAGATTTTCCCTGAACTACATAACCTAAAAATTGGTATGATGACCCTAAATGTATAAATACCAATACATATATTTTTATGAATTCTGTTCATGGTTTTCCCCAAAACATGGAACTCCTGTTATACGGATTTCTACTAAAAACATAATTCAGTTAGTAACTATTCTAAGTTTTGTTTCACCATCCTTGATGAAGTAATTTCTTTTAATTCAGCTGAACTCTTATGTGTGTATGTGTGCATGCATGTTTGTTTTTTAAGGTATTAAATCTACTTTAGAAGTGTTAAAATGGATTATAAAAAGATTCAGAAATATATATCCAGTGGAGGGCCACAAAGATGATAGAGGTCCTGCAGCACCTTGCTTATGAGGAAAGGCAGAGTAAACTGGGTCTGTTCAGTGTTGAAAAAAGAAGACTCAAAGGGGATCTGATTAATGTTTATGAACATCTTAAATGTGGGAATCAAAGAAACATGGCTAACCTCTTTTCAGCAGTCTGTGGGGACAGGGCAATGGGGAACAGCCGTAAACTGAAGCATAGAAAGTTCTGCACCAATATGCAAAGGAACTTCACAGTAATAGTGACAGAGCACTGGAATAAGCTGCTCAGGGGGGTTGTGGATTCTCCTTCTCTAGAGATATTTAAGACCTACCAGGACGCCTATCTGTGCAGCCTGCTGTAGGGGCCTGCTTTGCAGGGAGGTTGGACTCGATCTCTGGAGGTCGTTTTCAGCCCCTACAGTTCTGTGATTCTGTGATATTAAGACAATATAATTTCTTAAAAAAGTCTTTCAAACTGAAATCAAACATAGCACATAGAACTTTAAAATGTTAGCGACTGTACTGTAAAGAATGCAAAGAAAATTGCAGGAGGGTTCTTCTATGAACTGTGAATTACTGAGGAAGTTTCCAGAGGACTGCTTTTTTACCCCACATAAAGTAACTTGGTGCTAAAAAAGATTCAGAAAAAATTATACATACTTGAATCCACCTAAAAAAAAGCTACTTTTAAGTTCTAACTATGAATTTACTTGACTTATCCGAGGTTTTTCAGTAATATATACACACATATTTGGATGGATGTAACAGGGAAATGAATTCTACTTAAAATAACTGTAATAACATGGTGAATCTGGACATAGTACTCTTAGTGAAATCAAATTAGTTGATTAATTACTATTCATTCATAGCTGCATGATTACAGCATACAAAATGCAAGGATAGAATGTGGAAATTCTGTCAAATACCTTTTTTTTAACAATAACTGTCTATCTTTTTAATGTTAAATAGATATTTGTGGAATAAACTGCCTCCAAAATGTATACTGTACAAAATAATGACATATCCTGGCACACAGAGTGTTTGTGATCTTTGGTTTTCATATCTATTCTTCAGAGTGTATCTAAGCCACTGTAAAGAATATATCTTTCACTATGCTCTGTCTTCAAATATAAAGAGATCATTCATCTGTGGGAAAAAAGTCAATTAACACAAATGAATCTCAGACAAACAGACTGTGGCCTATAGGTGGCAAATTGCTGCAACTGTGAGGGAAATGAGAAAAGAAATGTGATATACAGCTGTTCAATACAGGTCATTTTGTAAACAGATAAGGCCACAACTCAGCATCTTGTCTCTGTTACAACAGATGTTCAAATGTCAGGGGAAAAAAAAAAAAAATATATATATATATATAGTGTAAGAAGTTACATTATCTCATGGTTGATTAGAAGAAGGGAGCTCTAAGGGCTTCAGTTAGATTTCAGAGATAAACCTCTGCTTCCAGCTGAGACATGCTGTATTATCCAAGACTTGTGCAGAACTGACTGTTATGATATAAGCTTGGTGGAAATACAAGTCTTTCTGAAGTGATATCTAGAGGATACTCCATATCTATGGTTTCATTAAATGCTAGAGTAAGTGACTGAATCACTCTGTAGTAACTATTTCTGAAGCAAGTAACACTGGCTTTTTTTCTAGTAAAGGATAAAAGAAGAGAAGGTCTCCATGTCATGGGGATCTAGGGAAAAATTATATATGCTAAACAGAGTGTGTGGAACAAGCCCCCCTACCTTGGCTGTGCTCAGACAAATTTGGAAAACCATAATTTTTTCTACCCAGTATGTTACCAGGACTTTTACGTTGTTGTATATTGTGCTGTGGAGGTGGGAAGCAGAACCAGTACATAGGATCTTCACAACAAAGCCATTATAGACTTTGTGGGCAGTGACATGAGCAAAATGATAGACTGCATTGGAAAACTACCCAGAAAATTAGCTGGAAGCTCTCCTGTGGGAGGGAATGCTTCTATGAAATGTTTCTATATATTTTTTTTATCCCTCCATGGTTAAGAAATAATTCAAAACATCCTTGATATCTGATCATTACACTTCAACATAAGTGGGTTATACTAATGTGTAAGAGAACAGTATGTTTGTGTTTTAGTTCATATATATACATATATATATATATACTAATACATAAGTACAATTACTTAATTAGAAATCTCTTTTCTAGTAAATTACACAGTATAAAATATGAATAATTCCAGAATAGTGTCCAGAGTAGAAAGTATCTGAGGAGATAGAATCTGCTAGATAGAAGAGTCAGAGTAGAAAGAATCTGCTGCAGAATGTCTGGCTGTGAATTATATAGGAAATATATAGAAATACTTAGAAAAAAGAAATACCAACACCAACTCTATTTAAGATGATCAGTGTATTATATTATTCTGCATCCTCCTATCCTAATTCCAATTTATGTTTTTCTGTTTGTGTGTGTGTGTATGTGTGTGCATTTTTTTTCCCTTTATTTTTTTCTGCGTATACTTTAAATCTCTTTATTTCCATTTTGTGCATTTACTTCTTTGTCCTTTTGTCAGTTATACACTACTTTCTCACAGGAAAATGGAATAGTAGCATTATTTTACAATGTTGTTGCCAGTTGGCTGGGAAGGTTCAAAAGACAGCTTCAAAGGACTTGGGAAAGGTTTTGTTTGTTTGTTTGTTTGTTTTTCTTTTTTTTGTTTGTTTATTTGTTTTTGTTATTATTTTGAAGAACTGTTTTTGCAGACTGTTTTAATGGAACAGAAACACAGTAGGGATCCTCTGCTCACGAGACAGCCAGACACTGAATTCACATAACTATGACTGTAGATACAGTGAGTCTCATACCATTTTCTTATGTGTATGGCTGTTGACTTCAGCAGAATTTTTCCTGATTTATCTTAGCCTAGCTGAAAGCATATTCCAGCCCAGTTACAAAACATCTAAGGAAATAAATGCAGGTGTCTAATACTCTCACAGTTGATATTCTGTTTCTTCTTTTCCATTTTCTCTTTTTGCCCCCTTGTTTTCTTTTCTCCCTTCTCCATGCTTAAACAAAATTTTAATTAGGTTGTTCATCATTATAGCATAAAAACAGTCTCTCTTTCCAATAAGATTTTTTTTCTGGATGTGGCATCCAATCTTACAACGCAGCATATTTTTTCAGTAAGTAATGATTATTCAGGACTATCTGAGAACACCACCTTGAATATTCAAACATAAAAGAAATATGTTACTAAGAAAGAAACTTTGAATACAGGTATGTTACTCCAGAAGTAATGACTCCTATTTGTTTCCGTGGGAACTACAACAGATAAAAAGAGCAAAACTACACCATTTGATAAGGCAAACTCTCATCTACAAAATACTATTTTTCAACAGAGTAATCACCATTAGCTATGCACTTTTGTCTGTGATGAAGAAAAGCCTACAGCCACTTTTCTAATTTGCCTTCATCTACAACAAATAATTCTAGTGATTTTATTACAGTGTACATAAATATATAAATAAAATAAAATCATTTCTGCACAACTTTCTGTACAGTGTCTGGTACTTCATTTTCATGTGTGTTTAGGCATACAAATTCACAAGAGAAAACCTGCTGAGATCCTTACCAAGGCTAACAAACAAACAAAGCTCCTAATAATTTCTTCTGAATGAAATAGCTGTTTACTTTTTGATTTGATTGAAACTAGATGATCTTTGAGGTCTTTTTCAACCCAGACCATTCTATGATTCTATGGTTCTATGAATATTCCTGTCAGTTGAGGTCGAATGCCTTGGTTGTTCCTTCTCCCAGTTTTGTTTGTTTGTTTGTTTGTTTGTTTTTTGTGTAGCTCTGCGCACCTGACTGGCACACAGTATAAGAAGCAGAGAAGACTTTAGCTCAGTGTAACCACTGCTGACCAACATCTAGAGTACTGATGCTTTATCAACACTGATTTGATCACAAATCGAAGAAGCACCTTACAGGCTGCTACAAAGAAAATTAGCTCAAAGCCAGTCAAAACCAGTACAAATCAAAACATATTGTTTTTCACAGTGGAGTTGGTAGTATTAAAAGAACAATACAAACAAACAAAAAAACTACAGGATGACTACCAACATGAACAGAAACCAAAAAATTAAGATCAGATTCCTTTTGTATTTAAATGAATATTATGTGCGCTTATGTGGCAGATATTGAAGGAACAGAACTAGTAAGAATGAAAATTAAACTCAACACCTTTAAGAAGGAGCCTGCAAGAATGAAAACTTATGACATTAGTGAGAACAGGCATCTTGGCTGAGAACTGCAGGTCAGTCAAATATTCATAGCAGTAATCATGTCAGTTGCTGTTTCTGTTTCAGACATTGTTTTATTTTATCTCTTATTCACTCCCCCATCAATGAAATAATATAACTGTTGTCTGTTGTCATGAAGAAGGAATGCTGGAGACCAGAATGGAGTAGACACTGAAGACGTTTAGATCAAATATAAATTTAGATCTCTTTTCTTCCAAAGCTGAACAAGAACACTCATGAAAAGCCGACTGCTCCTAAATGTTCCCCTGTAAGCAGACAAAATTGGTCTAATGGAGAGATGGAGAGAGTTCATCAGATCTTATTTTAGATGTGCAAAACTTAATGCATTTTTTTTCTGCTTATGTATTTTTCAGTTCAAACTGGTCAAAATCTCTGCAGTCCAGAGTTTAATGGCTTTGTTTTATTGTTTCTGTATGTTATGAAACTAGGATTTGTAAAACATGATTTAAAGAATAAAGGTATGTTTTGCAGGTTATATTAGCATTGAGATAATCTTAGAGGATGTTAAACAGAAGACAGACGCATTCTTGTTTTCACTGCTGTCTCATCAGAGACTATACTTGAAGCATTCCCTTCACTGAACTGTATCTAGGATATGTTTCAGAGGGAACGGGCTGGCACTCTCAACACAGAAAAGTGACAGTGAATTATAATTAATACAGGGCACATGATCTTAAAAGAAAGCTCTGGGCCTGATTTGAAGAACTATTATGTGTGACAATATAAAGATATCCAAATCAGGTGAATGTATTTCTAACTAAAATAACAGTGCTGGAGTTATTTTAAAAATGCTATAATGAAAAACCCAACAACACTGAAATCTAAAAAAATTCAGAGTACTGATGCATGTTTATGATTTTTTAAAATTATTTTTTATTTTCTCTTTATTTTCTCTAGTCTTTGGCATATATATTTTGTTCTCACCTTTTTTTAGAAAGATATGTTACCGTGCTCTTCATTTTTAGAGGTATGTTCACTTAACCTTGTTGCTTCTCCAGATGATGGCAACATTTTTACTTCAGGCATTTTAGATTTTAGATCATGACTTTGTTTACAGTGAGCCATTGGTTTAAAGCATATTAAAATATGAATTAAAATGTATGTAACAAATACTACTTGCAATTGTTCTGTTGTATTTGTAGGAAAATACAATCCCTGTTTTGTTAGACTAATAAAAAGCACAATTCAAGCAAAACAAAATGGAAAAGAAAAAAAAAAGAAAAAAAAAGATGATATGGTCTTAAGATAATAAGAAGCTGTATAATGAAATCCCAACATTCCAGTTAACAATATCAGAATTTGGCATAGTTGTGTGGGAGGTAGACTGTGTTTTTGCAATGTAAGTTTCCCATATTTTCTGTATATGGTATAGGATAAGATAAAGAAAACTCGTGAACAGAGTAAAGTTGAGACTGGGGCATTCTGAACTAGGTAGAATTGGCACAAACACCGGGTAAAGGAGAGACAGAACGAATAAAATATTATCTTCCTATTGCTATGGAAGTCTAGAACTTACCGTAGTTATGGAGGTGTAAACATAGCTATGGAAGCACAATGTAGTTATGGAAATGTAATCTTAGCTATGGAAGTGTAACCTTAGCTATGGAAGCATAGCCATACCTACAGGCGTGAATGTAGTAACAGTGTTGGAAGATTGCAAGCCTGAGACGCTCAACCAATGAATGCCAGGAGAGGCTTTACATGCATCACAGCCAGAGTACATAATGGAATGGATTTCACTGACTAGTTGTGCAATTTCTCCCTTGTCAGCAGGGAGTATGTGCGCATTATTACACCAATGAATAAAATGCCCTTCATAGAGATCTTTTCCTGATTGGAAATTTTTGATCTTGAGAATGTTTCTCACAATCGTTTCCTGAATATTTCTTTTCTAAAAGGTTAGACAACAATCATCAACTTAATACCTTTTAAAAGAACACAGTTACTATTTAGTAAATTGAAACAGTGTCATGGTTTTGTGATTTTTGTTTTTCGGTATTCTACATCAAACTGTCACGGAGTTAACTCGATCAGTCTATGGCCATGAAAGGGGGGCAGTAGGCCCGTGGGTCCACTGGTCCCAAAAACTGGGAAGGAAAGAGGGAAAGGGGTAGGGAGATGGGAGCTGGGCTCAAGGAAGAAAACAGAACAACAGCAATGATCGAAGGAGGAAAACTTATTTTACTAATTATGATATTGGAATGCAATATAATTCAATATAATATAATCTAATTGAAATTGAGACTAATAAATCAAATAAAATAGGAGAGAGTTTCCAAGTCTGAGCAAACTTGAAAACTTGGGATGGCTAGGAAGGACTCCACTCTCACACATATCCCCTATAAAGCAGTAAAAGCGAGCAAGAGAGAGGAGGGACCAGATTCCGTGACTTCTGTGATGTACAGGGACAGGTACTTGGAACTGGAGCATTAACAGTTGAGCTCCCAGTGCACTGCATGATGTTATGATGTGGAATACTGGAAAACAAAAATCACAAAACCACGACAAACAGATATTTTGATATTTTATATTCACATATAAATTTTTAAATTGCACATTTTTTCCTAGTTTCTGGAGAAATGTAATCAACATTTGAAGTTAGAATAATGTAAATTTAATGTAAAATGATCATTAAGTCTAAAGTACGCTTTACACTGAACAGAAAAGATATTTTAGTTCTAAGTGTGAATAAATTTGAATCTGGTATTTAAAAAATAATATATTTTATCAAATTTCTTATTTGAAAAAAGAAATATACTTTTCCTTTTTCTCCTCTAGGATTTTAAAATCAGTGTGAATACTTCAGTCATCCTACGTTATCGTCCATAAAAAAAATGATCCTGGAAACAGGACTCCTATTATATATCTTCTACTTATACCCTATGTCTATGATCCTTTAAACTGGTTTTGGTGTGAACAAAAGCAATCTTGCAGGAGGCTCTGAAAAATACAGCAGATTGATGTGGGAATACAAGAAAAAGTGTACTGAGAAGAAGCTGTGGAGCAAGATAGCATGAGAACCAAGGACACTTCTAGAAGAAGAGAGAATGTCTCACGGCTCTGATTGGATAAGAGCCTGTGTGAACGGATGAAGAGTGTTTTGTAGAACGCTCTGTTGACATGTAAAGGTGGATGGGAAAGTTGTAGGGGTGGATGGGAAAACTACAGAAAGAAAACTTGTGAAGGTATATAAGTAATGTGAGAACTTGTAATAAATGATTTGGATCATTCACATCTGACTCCATGCATCAAACACTGCAGATTGACTCTAATTAAGTTACCTAAGAAACCTATTCCTCTTTTTATTTTTCAGAATTACGACTGCTCCAAAAGTAATGCCCCTTCTTTCATTATGTTGGTGTCAGTGACTTACAGTCTGGTTCAGCCTGGTCTGTGACTAGCAGGGCAGAGGGATCCACAGATCTGCATCTCTGGAAAAGGGAAACAGGGGACCCTGAATAATTAAAAACAATGGCAATGATCTGAGTAAAAACAAATTTACCAAGTATAGTATCAGAATGCAAGATAGCATAGTATAATACAATATAATTAGAACTGAAGCTAATAAACAAAATATAATGGGAGAGAGTATCTGAAAGGTGGAAATGCTTCATCATAACACTGAGGTGCAGTTGGGTTGAGCAGCAGGGGAGAGCCAAAGAAAAAGGGAAAAGAAAAGAGAATGCCAGGTGACCTACCAAGACTTTATATATGTTCCCCCAAGCAGAAATGATAATGTAACAGTGAACAGTCTTCTGGGGAATGTAGTAGATTTTCTCTTCTGGGACAGATACCCAGACCTGGAGCATTAACTCTCCAACTCTCAGTGCATTACATGATGTTATGATGTAGAATAGTGATAACCAAAGATAATAAAGCCATGACAATTAGTCCATGATGTCAGAGGTGGATATTGAAGTAAAGGTTGAACCTTACCAACAATATTCCATTAAATTTTGTTGCTGTGTGACACATGGCAGCAGAGGGGAAGTCTGACAAAATGGCATCTGACATGGAAGCGTGCAGGAAGCAAAACTATGTCTTTGAATTCCTCCATTCAGAAAAAATTGCACTAATTGACACTGTGTTTCAGCAGTGGTAACAGCAATGTGAAAGACAAGCCATTGTTCTGAGTATCCAGGCAAATTTTTACAAGCATGGCATGCTGCTTCTTTTTCATTACTGGCAAAAATGATGCTAATGGTGGTGACTATGTTGAAAAGTAGTGTTTTGTAGCTGAGAATTTACTTTATCAAACAGTGTTACTATGCTCCTTGCATTTGTTGCTGTTTTCATGGAAATAAACAGAAGGCATTTATTTTGGAGTGACTGATGTATTTGCAAGTTTCCTGGTTTACTCATGACTAAATACTCACTGAATAACATTCTTTAACAGTTTTCTGTCCATAGAATAATGGCAAAAGCCCCTCAACACGTGATTGTTCTTAATCACTAATAAGAGTAAGGTGAGTAAGCAGCCAAACAAATATTAAGGAATAGGCGTATGGGTATCTGATAAAATGCAGATGAATTACAGTTATTTTCTGAGATTTAACTAGTCATAAAATTACTGCAAGTCTTTGCAGTATCCTTTTATTCCAAAGCTTGTCTTGGGTGAAATATCCAGAACAGCCTACTTTTTTTTTTTTTTTTTTAATTTTATTTTGTTTCCAGATATAAAACTTATTCTTAATATTTAATTGTTACTATATCTGCAAAATTAAGCTAATCTGTCACCCAGAAAAGTATGCTGAAGATTTTCTAGTTAGAGAATTAAGCTTCTCCTGTTTCTTTTGCACTATTAAAAAATAAAAAAAA
>JAPSGF010000052.1:144672-158077 GCA_035772895.1 Perdix hodgsoniae
AAAAAGAAAAAAGAAAAAAGAAAAAAAAAAGAAAAAAGAAAAAAGAAAAAAGAAAAAAGAAAAAAGAAAAAAGAAAAAAGAAAAAAGAAAAAAGAAAAAAGAAAAAAGAAAAAAGAAAAAAAGAAATCTTAAGGCATATTACATAGTTACATTGCTAATAGCCTTGAACAAACATTGAGAAGACCCCAATATTTCATTTTTTTCCTTCTGGACATATATTCTGAGGTTACTCCATAAAAGTCAATGGGAATTCGTATGCCAATTTTATACACATCAGAAGTTCTTTTAGGACCTGGTCCTCAATATTTCTGTAGTAAAAGGAGGAAAAAAAAAGAAAAGAAAAAAGAAAAAAGAAGCATCATACAATGCTGTTCTTGAACATCTTCAGGGATGGGGAATCCACAGATTTTCTAGACAACCTGTTTCAGTGCCTCACCACCATCTGAGTATAAAAAAAATATCCTAATATCTGATTTACATAAACCCTCTTTAAGTTTAAAACCATTCCCCCTTGTCCTCTCACAGAATCACAGAATCACAAAATCACAGAATCACAGAAACACCAAGGTTGGAAAAGACCTATAAGATCATCCAGTCCAACCATCCACCTATCACCAATATCACTATCAGACACGAAATATCTGAATAGAGTGAACGAGAAACTCCTTCACTCTCTGCTCTTCTGATGCAGCCCAGGACACAGTTGACCTGTCATGTTGCAGTTGTACACTTTTGGCTCACATCTGAACCCCAAGTACTTCTCAGCTGGTTAGCTCTCAAGGAAGAAGGTGTAATATCTGGGGCTGCCCTGGCCCAAGTGCAACACCTTGCACTTGGCCTTACTGAACCTCATTTAGTTCACCTGGACCCACTTTTCAAGCTTGTCCAGGTCCCTTTGGGTGGAATCTTTTTCCTCTGTTGTTTCAACTGTGCCACTCAGCTTGGTGTCACCAGCAAACTTGCTGAGAATGCACTGAATTCCATGCTCCAAGTCATTGATAAAGGTGTTGAAGATCACTGGTCCCAAGACAGCACCACTCATTAACTGCTTCCATCTAGACATAAAAGTCATTGAACACAAATTTCTGGCTTTGATCATCCAACCAAATCCTTTTTCACCTAATAATCCACCCTTTAAATCCATATCCTTCCAATCTAGAAGTAGAAAAGTGGTGTGAGAACATGTCAAAAGCCTCTCTGAGATTTGTTTTATTCTTTGTTAGTTTGCATGTTTATTTGGTACTGATTTTGTCTGGAACAGAATTGATTTTCTTCATGTAGTTATGTGTTACTAAGTTTTGAATTTGTTTCTAGGACACTGTTGATAACACACCAATTTTTAGTTTTAGTCTCTGTTGAGCAGCGCTTACCACAGATACAGGCCTACTCTGTTTCTCACACTGATCTGCCAGCAAGCAGTTTGGGCATGTGAGATGTTGAATGGGGACACAGTCTGCCAACTGACCACCTATGACCAAAGGGATATGACATGTTTTGCTCAGTAATAAAAGATGACAAGCTATCTAAACATATAGTCAAGTTCTGAAAAATTTAAACTTTTTGTTTGTTTGTTTTTGTTTTACTTCAGTAAGAATTACATTTTGTTGTTAGAGGAATTGGAAAGTCTCAGATTTGCAAATTGATCAAACAATCCCTTCTTTTTAACTGTCTCACTTGTTCTGAGAAAAAGCTTGGAAAGTATAGCTAGACTAATTCATTGTTCTCAGAATTATCTGGATGTAGGTGTTGGAAAGAAATAGCTGCACAAATTTAATTATTGAAAGTGATAAAGGAAGAGCTATGGCTTGTGAGGTCAGTGAGCAATGAAACAATGAAAGGCTAATGTACTTTCAGATCTCCTTTCTCCCCTTTCTTTCTTGTGCTCATTTTCCTTTTTCCTTCCCCAGCAATTTTATTTGTTCAACAATCTGTACTGGCTGCATGGAAAATAATTTGATCAAATTTGTGTTAAATTTAAATATAACTCTCAAGACAATATTCTCATAAACATATCACATTTTCTATTATTTGGGTGTTCAGTTGTAATCCACTGATATGTTAGAGCTGATGACAAGGTGAAATCAAAGAAACACTATGTCAACTCTCCAAACAAGTATCACTGTGTTTTAAAAGATTGAGTATGCTCACTCCCATAACCTCACATACTAAGTTTCATGACAATAATAGCAATCTCTATGGCATAGCAGAATTTTGGAGAACTGATGAAAGCTTTTATGACTGGGGATGAATTATGCAGTCGCTTATTTCTTTAGAGAATTTAGCATTTGGGAAAATTCAGTTCATTACAGCCTATAGGCTTCCACATAACAAACTTCAGAATTTACAATTGGCTGCACTGCTGATCTTATGCTGCTTTGCTTACCATTTGTCTGAAGAGTGAATGTGATTAAGAACCACTGAGGCATCTGTGTATGTCAGCACCCAAATATTAATACTGTGCTCAGGGCAGTTCATTTCCACCCTGATGCTCATGCAATGCTCAAATCACATCTGTAAGTTTTAACATTTATGCTGCATTGTCCTTTGCAGTAGACTGAACTTTTAACACATTTCATCACATTCATTATGGAATCCTCAGTCTCAGGACTGAGACATTGCTAAAGCTATATTGATGATGGTTAAAATTACAAGGTCAACTTAGAACTATCATGTTCAGCATGGATTTTGCATGTGCTGGCAATTTATTGAGATTATTTAGAAATTAGTTTTTATATTCTATATGGGAATCCTGTGGGAGAAATTTCATTATAATGTTAGGGATTTTCTTTAAAATAATGAAGAGAAAATTTCAAAATATAATTGGCTTATAAAAATAATATAAGTTATAGTGTACATACTTATTCCAATAATCTTATTCCATGGGAGTTGTATACTGGGCTCGGAAATCTTATGAAAAAATTACCTTTTTAGTAAAACATAACCTTTCTTCATCTTCACATGCATTATAATTTGATTGAATTCTTCTCTGCTTTTAATATAATTCTGAAACTACCAAATTAAAACTAGTTAGAAGATGGAACAGAAGTATGTATTAACAAGCTGGTAAGAAATGTTAACAACAGCAAACACAGGAAAAGAAAATGACTGCACAAAACAGATGTAAGTTTGTGTTGGTAGAACATTTTCAGAGATGTTTTTGCTATTACTTAGCTCTTTCACCAGTTTTACATTGTTATTAGGTTTTCATATGCAACAGCAAATGCTGAAAATACATGCCTTAAGATTTTACATAAAAAATAAAATGTAGGAACCCAGGTACACTATGAATTCTATATTAACACATCTATATGCATATCACACAGTTTGTCTGAGAAATTAATGTCTCTGTACTTAAAAAAATGTTTTGGAAAGCCTTCAGGTGAGAACTGGTTTTGAATGGGATAATTAACCCTGACACTAATTTCTCCATTTCAGAGCCAATTAGTGGCTGGAAAGATGTATTCACTTTTCAGAGAGCACTAGGTACTTATGGCCTGGAAAGAGGCTCTAATGGTTTCAAAGAAAGTGTATTGGAAAGAGGCACTGAAAAGTTTTCCAACAGAGACTCAACCATCAAATTCATGAATAAGGATGTGATTCACAAAAAAGGTAATAGAGTCCCTAGTTGAATGTTTACAGTGGTTTATTTTCATTCCTAAACCAGCTGAACTGACTGTTTCCTGAAACAATATGTGCTTACACAGTGTGATTACATATACACTATCCTAAATAGTGCTTTTCAGTTTATTTAAAAATCAGTATACATATCCTTCCCACTTAAGCTAAGAGAACTGGAAATAATTAATCAATAAAGTATAAAATCTGTGTCAGTCATTATGTAGGTGTATCTGTCTGCTATTCAATACTACATATACATTTTTTCTGTTTTAGAAATTAAAACAGCTATAAAAGACTCTTTTGATGCTTTCCATTTCTCAGGTTTCATTAAATAAGACTCCCTGCCACAAATACATTTTCATAGGTCAGAAAAATGTAGTGTTTTGGCTTCTGTCATAGAATCACAGAACCACAGAAACACCAAGGTTGGAAAAGACTTACAAGGTCATCCAGTCCAACCATCCACCTATCACCGAGACTTCTCATTAAACCATGACCCTCAACACAACGTCCAAACATTCCTTGAACATCTCCAGGTTCGGTGACTCCACAACCTCCCTGGGCAACCCATTCCAATGCCTGAACACTCTTTCAGAAAAGTAGTATTTCTTAATGTTCAGCCTGAATCTCCCCTAGCACAGCTTGAAGCCATTCCCTCTAGCCCTATCACTAGATACACAAGAGAATAGGCTGACCTCCAGCTCACTACAACCTCCCTTCAGGTAGTTATAGAGAGCAATAAAGTCTCCCCTGAGGCTCCTCTCCTCCAAACTGAACAATCCCAGCTCCTTCAGCCTCTTCTCATAAGGTCTACGCTGCAGACCCCTCACCAGCTTTGTTGCCCTTCTTTGAACACGGTGTAGGGCCTCAATGTCTTTCTTGCAGTGAGGAGCTCAAAACTGGACACAGTACTCCAGCTGCGGCCTCACCAGTGCAGAGTACAGGGGGATGATCACTTCCCTGTTGCTTCCATCAACACTGTTTCTGATGTAAGCCAGGATGCCATTGGCCTTCTTGGCCACCTGGGCACACTGCTGGCTCATATACAGTCGAGCATCAATCAGTATCCCCAGGTCCACTTCCTCTACACAGTCCTCCAGCCACTCTGCCCCAGGCCTGTAGCATTGTCTGGAGTTGTTGTGGCCAAAGTGCAGGACACAGCATTTGGTCTTGTTGAAACTATCCCATTGGCTTCAGCCCAGCTCTCCAGCCTATCCAGATCCCTCTGTAGGGCCTCACTACTCCCAGGCAGATCGACACTACCAGCCAACTTGGTGTCATCTGCAAACTTACTGAGGGTGCACTCAACGCCCTCATCCAGGTCATCAATAAAGACATGGAAGAGGACAGGCCCTAGCACCATTCCATGGGGAACAACATGGGACCTCATGACAGCTCGCCAGCTGGATTTAGTTCCATTCACTACCACCCTCTGCACCCAACCTTCCAGCCAGTTCCTTACCCAGCTAAGAGTGTATCTGTCCAATCCACAGGCTGCCAGCTTTTGAAGGAGAATACTGTAGAAGACAGTGTCAAAGGCTTTGCTGAAGTTTAGATAGACTACACCAAGAGGCTTTCTCTACCAAATAGGTCACTAGATCATAGAAGGAGATCAGGTTGGTCAAGCAGGACTTGCCCTTCATGAACCCATGCTGGCTAGGCCCAATCCCCTGGTTGTCCCGCATGTGCCTATCAACGGTTTACCAGCTGGTTCGGCCTGGTTCCGTAACTAGTGGGGCAGAGGGATTGGCAGATTTGCACATCTAGAAAAGGGAAACAGGAGACCCCAAAATAATTGAAAACAGCAGCAATTATCTGAGGTGAAACAAACAAATTTGCTGAATATAGTATCAGCAAAATATAATGAGAGAGTGTGTGCAAAAGGTGGATAGGCCTCACCACAACGCTGAGGTGAGAAGTGCAGTCCAGTTGAGCCAATGAAGAAAAGCAGGTGAAGAAAACATATTGGCAAGCCTCCAGCCTTCTGGGATCTCACCAGTCAACAAGGAGCACTGATAGATGATGGAATGTGGCTCAGCT
Source organism: Perdix hodgsoniae (assembly GCA_035772895.1). Lineage (NCBI taxonomy): Eukaryota > Metazoa > Chordata > Aves > Galliformes > Phasianidae > Perdix > Perdix hodgsoniae. The sequence continues at coordinate 150,331 of JAPSGF010000052.1, forward strand.
ATCACCTCTGCCAGTTCCCTCAGCACTCTTGGGTGAATCTCATCAGGCCCCATGGACTTGTGACAGTCCAGTTGGAGTAATAGGTCTCTGACTGTGTCCATCTGAATAGGGGGGGGGTTTAGTATGGTCCCCATCTGAGACTACCAGGTCAGAGAGTGGAGTACCCTGAGGATAACTGATCTGACCTTTAAAGACAGAAATAAAGAATGCATTCAGAACATCTGCCTTTTCATTATCCCCAGTGATCACATTCCCATCCTCAGCCAGTAAAGAATGGAGATTCTCCTTAGTCCTCCTCGTACTACTGATGCATTTGTAAAAAGAGTTTCTTGTTTCTTTTTACCCCAGCAGCGAGGTTGACTTCAAGCTGGGCTTTTGCAGTTCTGATTTTCTCTTTGCACATCTTAACAACTTCTCTGTACTCTTTCTGAGTCACCTGTGCCTTCTTCCACAGGAGGTAGATTCTCTTTTTCTCCCGAAGCCTCAAGAATAGCTCCCCATTCATCCACACTGGTCTTCTTCCCTGCTGGCTCATTTTGTGACTCAGGGGGACATGACTGTTCCTGCACCTTTATGACTTCCTTCTTGAAGAGTGACCAGCCATCTTGGACCCCTTTTCTCTCTAAGATTCGCTAAGAATCCCAGGGGACCCCCCCTACTAGTCTTCTGAGGAATTCAAAGTCTGCCCTCCGGAAGTCCAAGATAGCAGTTTTGCTGTTCCCCCTCCTGGCTCCACCAAGAATTGAGAACTCTACCATTTTAAAGGTCACTCTGTCCAAGACAGCCCCGGTATCTCTGATAAAGCAGATCTTATTCACAATAGCAATGGTGGGCAAGCAAGAGAGCACCCAGAAAACAGAGTCTGAATCTAGCTACCGGGTCTCTTCCCCGAATGTTTATTCCAATCCCAAAAGTGATGTTAACAAGGCTATCAGCCTTGCTAATTGTTATTGTCACTGGATTACACTGCAAGGCCTGGCAGTCTGGTTGGACAATTCCCTTAAACATACTAATTTGTTTTTTTAGGGTGTGTAATTGCAACGTATCAAATGTCCCTGGGGTATACGTCCAGCCTTGATAGGTAGTTGTCCACCATACATTATTCCATCCCCCACAAGGGGATCTCTTATTCATGCCCAATTCAGGACACAGGTATTTCTCTTTATGACTTAACTGTGGTTGGGCACTTAAGCCCCAGCAGGCTATCACATTGCAAGCATTGAATGTTGCCTTGAGTCTGAGGCGTTTCTTTCCTTGTTACATTTATCCACATCTTAACAGGGTACCCTCCTGCTCCCCTCTGCAGGTCATCCTTTTCCCAGGCAATCAGTTGACTAAGACATTCTTTAAAGGTGATCACTGTCAGAATCAAAACTACCAATTAGTCCCTCTCCTGCATCATTATTAACTCCTAAACATCTATACCATTACTATAGTGCAGAATAGGATATACTCTACTAGAAGTACAAATATATATGTATCCTCAACACCTCCCTACCTATACTGGTTATGAGAGGAAAAAAATACAGATTAGTTTATTTACAATTTCTTTCTAATTTTTATTTTTAGAGGATTCTCCATAGCAACAGTTTCCCATGCTTCAGGGTTAGTGGAGGGTTTTACTCGAGTGTAGTGAGTCCAACCTTTCTCAGCTGCCCTGACGGCTGTTTCTGTTGTCAGAAGTACTTGGAACAGTCCTTCCCAGTGGGGTTGCAGCTTTGCCTCCTTCTAGATCTGGATAAGGACCCAGTTTCCAGGTTGGAATGGATGAACGGAAATTCCAGAGGTGGTGCCTATGCTAACAATCCTTGGATCCTGAGAGAAGATAGTGAGGAAGACAATCCAAGTATATAGTTCTCAAGAAATATATCTTTAGTTTCAAACTACGGTACCTCATTTTTCCTTCAGCTTTATTTTTAAAGGGGTATTTTCAATCCCCCTGTTCCCTTCCTTTGCCCAGACCATGGGATCTATATCCTTCTCATCTGTCTCAGTTAACATATTCATTGATACTGTAATTCCTTCCTGACAGGTTGTTATTTGTATTCCCAATTTCATCATAAGATCTCTCCCCACTAAATTAGTTCTTCCATCAGGTACATACAACAATTGTCCTGTTATTGTTTTACTCCCTAATCTCAATTCAGTGTTTTCAAAAAGTGGTACTGTCATCCCCTTTCTCTCTACCCCACTTGTACCCTGTTTCTGGTACTAGGATTGTACAGCTAGTTTCTGATGTCTGTACCCCCCACCCATATGTTTTATTATGTTCCCTTAGAATCAAATTCTATAAAATACTAAAGGGCAAAACAATGTGTCCATCTGGATACACACCCATCTGTCAGCTTGCTCTCTTCCCTTCTAAATCATTAATTAGATTCCTATCCTCTTTAGAATACCTCATAGGTTTTGACTAAGGTTCAGATATTTTAAGTTTACCGTCTGGAATTAAAGCCAGTTCACCAATTTCTTTTCCTTCAGTTGCCTGTTCTGCCACCTAATCCACCATCATATTCCCAGTTTCCTGTACATTGCCTTCTGTACATATTCTTCTGATGTCCTTTACAATGTATAACAGCCATGCTGGTCATTGGTAGATTTACATCATGCTGAATTTGTTTTCCTTGTGTGTAAGCAACCCTCGCTCCTTCCAGATGGTACCACGAGTGTGTACCACCCCAAAAGCATATTTAGCATCTGTCCATATATTTAAGGTTCTTGTCAAGGTAGTTAGTTCATCCCTCTGAGTGGAAGTCCCCACAGGTAATGGTTTTGCTTCATTTACCTTGTCAGTAGCAGTTACTGCATATCCTGCCTTACAGCTTCCTCATCTCACAAAACTGCTTCCATTGATGAATCCCAGAATCCTCAGCATCATCCAGTGGTTCCTCCTGTAGGTCTGACCAACTGGCATAGTCTCCATGCAGTTGCATACAGATGGCTTGGAGGTAGCTCTTCGTTGTTGTTCTGGGTGTTCAGCAAATTACTCCCTTCTTTTTGATCAGTTGTGCTTTCTGTTGAGAAACTTGATAGCCATTTAAATCAAGAAATTCAGCAAACTCACAGTCCAGTGTACACAGTTCTCCTTTGTTACTGTGGCATCCACATACTGCAGTAAAGTTGGAATAGAAGAACCCAAATCTCAGGCTCACAAGCTAACCAGTTCTCAAAAATCATTGGGTTGTTCTCACAACCCTAGGTAACACTGTCCAGGTTAACTGATTTTTTACTTCTTCTTCTTCTTCTTCTTCTTCTTCTTATTATTATTATTATTATTATTATTATTATTATTATTATTATCATCATCTCCATATTGGAGTTTTCTTACTCAAAGGCAATTAATTTTAGACTTCGTTTAGCAAAACCAGACAGAAAAAGGTGTACTTCAAATCCAGAACAGCAAACCCCACCTACTTATTCCTCAATTTGGTTAATAAAGTGCATGGATTTACCACCATGGGTTGCATATCTTCAATATTTCTATTAATTGCCCTCAAATCTTTTACCAATCTATAGCTCTTGGCAATCCAGTAAGTTATTTGTTATTTCTTTATATACCTATAACTTAAATTTTATTGGGTTTCATTTCTTATTTTATTTTATTTTATTTTATTTTATTTTATTTTATTTTATTTTATTTAGGCTCTGCCAGGCATTCCTGATGCCTGCAATCCTGTGTATACCTGATTTAGGATTTACGTAACTTCTGGAGGTACAGCATTGCTTTTCCCAGTTTGTGTTAAAGCCAGCCTTAAAATTCTCAGTCAGTCAGTCTTGCTTGACAATTAGCTCCTATTTTCTCTACTGAATTTTATCTATACATTCAACTGTTCTAATATATCATGCCCAAGTAATGGTTTTGGAGAACCTGGCATGTACAAGAATTTATGTATTCCTATTCGTTCTCCTAGCCGGTATTTAATTGGTCCCCCCCCAAAAAAAGTAAACTTCTCTTGCCAGTAGCTCCTACAACTATTACAAAAATCATCTACGGAAAATAATTCTTGATGTAGCACAGAGTAAGAGGCACCAGTATCAGAAAATAAACCTCTTTACCATGCTTCCCCAGCTGTTTTCCGTCCAGTGGTGGTGAAACTCTCCCTGAGCCCTTCCAGGCTCCCCCTTAACTCTTCTTCTAGGTAAGGACATCCCTGTTGCACCTTGCTCAACTTGGCCTTCCTCAGCCTGTGTTTTTCCCAAACCCTTTTCACTTTCCAGACTTTCATCATTATTGAAATACAATGTTAGTAATTTCTGTTTCACCCCCTTCCCTCCCCAGGATTCCAGTGCTTACACTGGGATATCAGGTTTCCCAAGACCTCTGCAGATGACGGTTATTCTCATTCTCAATGTCTCGTTCCATCCCCGTTCACAAGTAATACACCCTTTACAGTTACAGCTCCAGGCTCCAGCCCCCAGCTCTTTCTCTCACTCTGAGTTGTTCTCACAAGCCATGGTGAGGGAGGGGGAGGGTATTACGGGGGCTACATTCTTGTGCTGACCCAAGCTCTAATATCCAAACTCACTGTTTTCCTTAACCTTTTTGCTGTTCCTCCCCCCTCCCCTCCCATAATTCCACTATTTGTACCCTCAATTACATTTCCATGTATCGTTAACAAATGCACTTCCATAGAGCATCGAGACAGTTTCTCCCACTGCCTTCAAAATCCACAAATCAAACAATACAGTTCTTAAACTTCCAAAAACACCCAGCACTTGGTCTCATGATTAGGGTACACAATTATAAAACTGCTCCCATTACTCATTTATGTTGCTGGTTTCTTATTCAATATTCCCCCTGGCTCACCAGCAATATTCCTCCAGTGAGCCAAAATATGACCCACGGGGTCTTCTTGGTATCACTTTAGACACCCTCTGTTCCATAACAGCCTCGTACATTACATAACATAACACTTTCATGACATAAACATTTAACAATAACAAAGACAGTGGCGATAATCAGTGCAATTTATCCTCAGGATCCTTCCTCTCTCTGTCTTCCTACAGGGCCCAACCTTCCATCTGTATTCATTTCCCACACTTGCATAGCTGCCCACCTCCTTCTCCAATAAACAACATATCATTGATAAACATCATTTCCATCCATGAGTAAAAATTAGGCCCTAGAAATTGATTTAATTGTTCTCTGACACTTATAGGATCCTCAATTAAGGAATTCTTCTTGAAATTCCTGACTTTTCCTCTAGTAAAAACAAGGCATTAGAATACCCTATTTCTCTTTGACCTAAGGAGGCTGCTGTAAGAGGATAAAGTGAAGTATTAGTTAGGTTAGTGTTAGAGAAAGGAAAACTCCAGGTCCCATTCACATTACTCCAACTCCCTCAGTAATTGAGAGTGCATCCTCTCTGCCACGTGCATTGCTTAAGAAATTGAAGGGGGAAAGTTATCTAAGGGATCCCATTTACGATCTTTCTGTTTCTCTTTCCTTTTTCTTTTGAACTTCGACTCCTTGTGAGGAACTTCTTACTTCTTGCACCCATTAAGCGACATTTCTTTTGCTGAGAGTTTCTTACCCTAACAGAACAACTCTACAATGTTTTCTAATCCCTAACACATTATACTCACGTTGTTTGGAACATTCAGCAAATATTACAGTTTTGCAAGAAAGAATTTGTCACATAATTCAGTAATAATGTTTCTAAAACACGCTGCTAACATATATAGTATTTTACTTCTTAGATAAGCTATTTCTATGGATAAGTTACAGAATAGAAATTCATTGTGTTCTACTTCTTCAAACCAATTGCTCTTTTTAAAATCAAATGCAGAAACAACATTCCATTCCCACAAAGATAATTCCAGGATGTTAAATGAAAAGTGAGGCATAATACATGCTATCATATTAAAGATTTTATATTCTTAGCAAGTTTTTAATTTTACTTGAGACTTTCAAGAACAAACTATTCTCTCTGTAAATTGAAACCAGATATTTCAGATTCATGCTACACTACTGGGAAGATCTGTTTTCATATTTCAATATTTAGAAGACTATATATTTAACTTAAAGTACCAATAATTCAATATTATCTTCTTTTCTTTTTTTTCTTTTCTATTCTTTTATCCTAATATAAAAATAAACAATAATAATAAATAAATAGCTCGTGTTCATGAGTGGTAGATTCTGCTTCACAAACTTGATTTTGTTTTGTGACAAGATAACTCGCTTAGTAAATGAAAGTAAGGCTGTCAGTGTGGTCTATCTGGACTTCAGTAGAGCCTTTGACACTCTCCCTCACAACGCCCTCATGAAGAAGCTGGCTGCCTGTGATTTGGATGGGCATATGCTTTGCTGGATGAAACAATGGCTGGATGGCCAGGCCCAAAGAATTGTGGAGTTAAATCCAGTTGGTGGCTGGTCATGAGTGGTGTCCTCCAGGGCTTAATACTGGAGCAACTACTATTTAACATCTTTATTAATGATCCTGATAAGGGGATGCATTGCACCCTCAGTAAGTTTGCAGACGACACCAAGTTGGGAGGGAGTGTTGATCTGCCTGTGGGAAAAAAGGCACTACTGGGTCAATGGGCCAAGGTAAACTGTATGAGTTTCAGTAGGGCCAAGTGTCGAGTCCCGCATTTTGGTCACACAACCCCAGGCAACCTACAAGTTTAGGGAGGAGTGGCTGGAAAGCTGCCTGAGGGGAAAGGGACCTTGGTGTACTAATGGATGGTCAGCTGAATATGAGCCAGCAGTGAGCCCAAGCAGCCAAGAAGGCCAAGGGCATCCTGGCTTTTATCTGAAACGTGGTGAGCAGGATTAGGGAAGTAATCCTGCCCCTGTACTCAGCACTGGTGAGGCCCCACTTTGAGTACTGCATTCATTTTGGGCACCTCAATACAGAAGGGACATGGAGGTGCTGGAGCAGATCCAAAGAAGGGTAACAAGTCTTGTGAAGGGCTTGAAGAATATGCCCTAAGAGGAGACACTGAAAGAACTGGGGCTGTTTTGTCTGGGAAAGAGGAGGCTGAAGAGGGACCTTATTGCTCTCTTCAAATACCTGAAAGGTGACTGCAGCGAGATAGGGGCTTGTCTATTCTCACTAGTGACAGGAAGAGGGGAAATGGCCTCAGGTTGCACCAGGGAAGGTTTAGATTGGATATCAGAAATAACTTCTTTACTGAAAGGGTTGTTAAGCATTGGAATAGGCTCCCCAGGGAGGTGGTTGAGTCACCATCCCTGAATGTGTTTAAAAATTGTTCAGATGTGGTGCTTAGGGACATGATTTAGCAGTGGGTTCTTAGAGGAGTGTGGTTAGGTTGTGGATGGACTTGATGATCTTTAAGGTCCTTTCCTAACTGAGCTATTCTATGATTCTATACTCCTACTACAATGTCCCCTTCCTCTGCCTTCTTTTTTATCCTAACCCATAATATCTCTGCCAGCTCCACATCTATCCCCAAGTGGAGCTCCACGGACTCCAGGTGGTCATTGATGTCGAGGGCAACACCACTCTGATGGAATTCCAGGCCCAGGGCATCCATTACCATTATCAGCTGCAAAATGGGTGGTTTGTGGATCCCCTCCTCCAGCAACTCTAGTTTAAACTCTACTGATTCAATTGGAAAAGTTGCTGCCAAAGCTGGTCTTCCCCTTGCCTGGCAGATGCACCCAAACCTGCCCCAAAAGACCAGATTTCTCAAAACTAGTTCCATGGCATAAGTAACCAAAGCCTTGTTCATGACACCACTCCCTTAACCATTTACTGATATTCATAATTCTATCAGC
>JAPSGF010000052.1:169189-207992 GCA_035772895.1 Perdix hodgsoniae
AAGGAAAGGAAAGGAAAGGAAAGGAAAGGAAAGGAAAGGAAAGGAAAAGGGAAAGGAAAAGGGAAAGGAAAAGGGAAAGAGAAGAGGAAAGGGGAAGGGGAAGGGGAAGGGGAAGGGGAAGGGAAGGGAAGGGAACGGAACAGAACGGAACGGAACGGAAAAGAAGCTTGGTTTATAGCCTGCACTATCAATACAGTGTCCTGTATCACGTATGCTGCAGTTTCTTTCTGTTTTCAATGATTTTCAGATGCTTGAGGGGTTTCTTGTATACCTATCTCTATCCTATCTCCATCCTATCTTCATCTCTATCTTATCTCTACCTGGACCTGAGTAAATGGCCACATGTTGTACCAGAGGAGATTTAGATTAGACATAAGGAAAAACTTTTTATCACAGAAAGTGGTCAGGCACTGGAATGGCCTGCTAAGTGAGGAGGTGGAGTCACCATCCTTGGCAGTGTTCAAGAGGCGTCTGGATGAGGAGCTACAAGATATGTTTTGGTATCTTGTGGTAGTAATGGTAATGGGAGGACAGATGGACTAGATGATCATAGAATCATATAATCACAAGGTTGGAAATGGCCTATAAGATCATCTAGTCCAATCGTCTTCACATAACCACTGCTACCACAAGCACTAAACCAGATCTCACAGCTCCTCATCCAGACACCTCTTGAACACTGCCAGGGACGGCAAGTCCACCACCTCCCTTGGCAGGCCATTCCAGTGCCTGACCACTCTCTGAGAGAAAAAGTTCTTCCTCATGTCTAACCTAAACCTCCTCTGGTACTACTTGCAGCCATTTCCCTGGGTCCTGTTTGTTGCCTGGGAGAAGTGGCCAAGCCCCTCCTCATCACAACCTCCCTTCAGGAAGTTGTAGAGTGCAGTGAGGTCTCTCCTGACCCTCCTCTTCTCCAGACTAAACAATCCCAGCTCCCTCAGCCGCTCCGCACAGGACTTGTGCTCCAGCCCCTCACCAGTTTTGTTGCCCTTCTCCGGACACATTCCAGGGCCTCAGTGTCTTTCTTGTAGTGAGGGATCCAAAACTGAACACAGTACTCGAGGTGCGGCCTCACCAGTGCTGACTACAGGGGGATGATCACCTCCCTGCTCCTGCTGGCCACACTATTACTAATGCAGGCCAGGATGCCGTTGGCCCTCTTGGCCACCTGGGCACACTGTTGGCTCATGTTCAGCCAAGCATCAACCAACACCCCCACGTCTATTTCCTCTTCACAGTCACCTAGCCGCTAGTCCCCAAGCCTATAACGCTGCATGGGGCTGTTGTGGCCAAAGTGCAGGACCCAACACTTAGCCCTCTTGAACCTCATCCCATTCACCCCAGCCCAGTGATCCAGCTTATCTAAATCCCTCTGAAGGGCCTCCCTCAGGCAGATCAACACCACCTCCCAACTTGGTGTCATCTGCAAACTTACTGAGGGTTACTGATCTTCTAGGTCCTTTTCAACCTTGTGATTCTATGATTCTATAATTCTATGTGTTATAGAGAAATGAGTAAATATGACAGAATATGTTTCTTACACAGCCCAAGAGGTTGAAATATATTATTTCTGCATTTTGTCAGGCTTAACAATCACTTACTTGTTACTAAATTATTATATAAAGCCAAATCCACATTTCATCTAAGTTGTTTAGACTAATATGTAGCCTGCGGTTCAGAATGATTCCCTGACACTGTTGCATTACATATGTGATTATACTTGGCAGTAGCCTGAACACAAGCTGCCTTCCTTGATAAAAGCCTTTTGGATATTCTTGTCTATGCGATGAGACAGCTGATAGCATAGGCAAAATGTTAAAGCCTATATATTTGGTAAAGAAGCATACACTCAAGTGTACTCAAGACAGGGAAATATTCCCCAGTCTCTTATTAGAATTAGAATTCTGTGAATTGAGGACTTGGATTTCCTTTATGAAAAGCAAAGTACTGAAGTAAAAAATGATGCTCAGGACAAGGAGGACATGTCAAGATTGGAACTTAGATTTTCAAGTTCTTGAGTTGGTGGTTCTGAATGAGCATGGGGAAGTAAAATGACTGATAATAGAGTAAAATAGTTGTGTGTTGGAAATCAACAAATTGTGAATTTCCAGAGGTACATTTCTTGAAAAGATTTTGAGAAATGTTCCCTACTTCAGTGTGATTTGAAAAAGAGACATGTACGAGTTATTTCAATCCTGCACATCTTTCCACAAACTAAAAGGTTTCAGGATATATTTCCATAGGAACTATTCTTTGAGTCTCTTATAAAATATTGCCAAAAGGATTTGTTTTGTCCTTCACTCTGTGAACTCCTCCAGTCCTTGCTACACATTTTAATGTCTTCTTTTCCCTTGACATGAATAGATAATCATGGGAACAAAGTTTGCTGATTTATGTAATCAATGTGAGATAGTGGTACAATAGATGCAATGAGATAATATACTTTTGATTTGTGGAAAGTTATCTCTTTCTGCAGAAAGTCCTTCTACTAAATTTCTTTCTTTCTTCCCCCTCCACCAAGATGTTTTTACCATTGCAAAAACACAGCAAACTTGGTTTTTCTCATTTCAAATATAAGAAAAGAAAGGAAAAAATGAAGTTTGTGCTGAACCAATACCAAATGAAGGTACATTACTTATTTTTTTGCTTTCAGTATAGAATAAGAAAAAATGCTTTAAAAAAAAAAAAGTAGAAATAGTAATAAAAATCATTCTAAATATTCTAAAACTGAAATAAAATTGCTTTGATATATTATCTTCTTAAACTTGTGCTAGTTTCACACTGATGGACAGCTGAACTCCACCACAGTGCTCTTTCACTCTCACTCTTCCTCGAAGGAGCTAGAGGAGAAAATTCAATTAAATAGGGCTCAAGGGCTGAGATAAGGTTAGGGAAATCATTCAACAGTTAATGTCACGGGCAAAACAAAGATGGGGTTAGGAAGAATAATGTAATTTATTGGATATTACTAACAGACTACAACAGTGAGGACTAAAAGCAAATTAAAATAACCTTCCCTCCAATAGTCCCTTTTCTAACTATTCCCCCCAGACAATACAGGGAAATGTGGAATAGGGGATGTATTTTGTCCATAATACATCATCATCTGCTGCTCCTTCATGGTCATTCTCTGCCCCTGCTTCAGTATGGAGTCTTTCACAAGGGATGCCATCCTTCCTGAACTAATCCTGCATGTCTTTCCTTTTTCTTTCCACTCTTTTAATACACAATATTCTTTCAGGCAGAGGGGTCACCAAACAAATGAAGAAGATGCTCATTTGATATCACTTAATACTTGTTCCTTGAAATATAATCCAAAAGCAGAATGAAAATACATGCATTACTGCTACTTAGATTGCACTTGTTGGCAAAGCTGTCTTAGATTTAATGACAAAAGGAATTAAAAAAACATGTAATGTGAATTGAATTGATGCACATAGGAAGATATTGTACTTCTTTAAAAATGATGTACATTAAGCTACCAGACAGTAGCAAGTTTTGGGGATAATTGATAGATAGTTAAATGAAAATGACAGCTGGAAATAGGATCTAAGAGGGTGTTCATGTGGAGCTCATATGGATAGGTCATTACCATTTTCTTGTGCTCTTCCTTAGACATTTGATTTTGGCCACAGTCTCAAAGACAAAATGCTATTTTTCAGAATGGAAACCTATTTTATATCATAATTACTACACCCACACTCAGTTCAGAAAAATTTGAGAAGTAAATTTCCCTGTCATTCTTTCTCTGTGATCCTCAACATTACAGAAGGTGGTGGTAGATAAATAGAGAAAAAATAGATAAAAAATTATTTGTAATTAAATAAGAATAAATGAACTACAGTACTTCAGTGTTATGAGCCTCTGGAGAATTTTGTATTTGCTTTCTTATTTAATATGAACATTCTGAAATGATAAATTCCTTGGACATATCAGCAGCATGTTTTCAAGATGTTTCTATGCTAGTAAGCCATCAAATGCTTAAGATATTTATGTAGTAAAAGAACAGATTTATAAAATAAAAGATTTCACATAAATATGAATACTGTTTAAGAAAAAAAAAACATATAAATAAGCATAACAAAGTGTCACTGAAAATGTGGAATTCATCCAAATACTGCAGAAAATCCAGATTACTGATCTTGCACTTAATTTGCACCAGTCTATAGGAAATTTTTGACTTCTTTTGTATCTCATGTAGTTACTTTCTTGGTTTCCACTGGTGATTTTTAGAGCAGAAAGCACCACAAATGTTATCTAAAAGAAAGAATTTATTGCAGTTTTAATCCAAATACTGTAAAAATATCATTACTTCTTGTATAAAGGTAAAGTAAATAATTATGTAGAATATTTTATGTATATTGCTGTAGTAGTGATTCTGTTAAACAACAAAAACACCACGCTCAAGTAGGAACATCTAAATTGTTTACAAGTAATTTTGATAGATAAGCAATCCTAAGGATGATTCAGCACAGTAAATTATTCTCTCTAGATGTCCACTGTTTTTCACTGTTGTAGAAAAAGTCTAGGTGCTTCAATGAGGCACTTAAGTTATTCTCTTTAGGAATGGATGACTCCACAGTTTTGAATGACAGGTTACACTTATATGTTGAAACACCAATAAACCTCTGTGAGATCAAGGATACATGTACAAATTCAAGGAATGTATATTTCTAATGCCGCAATCTTAGATATTTTCTTAAGTACCAAACACTATTGGTTTAGTTTCTCATTCAATAATTTTGCAGCTATATTCTTCATGCAGAGATATTGACATTTTAGTAGGGATGTAGTAGGTAGGAATAGTGACTTAACTGTTTGGGATCTTTTTTGGTGTGCATGTTGGTTTTTCATAGTGATAGGACAGGAAGGAATGGTTTAAAACTAGAAGAGAGGTATGGATTAGATGTCAGTGGGAAATGTTTACTGAGAGAGTGGTGAGGTGCTGGAACAAGCTCTAAGAGAGCTTGTTCCAGCCTGCTCGGATGGGGTCCTGGACAATCTGATCTAGAACTTGATATAACAGTTGGGAACCCTGCAAGTGGCAAGGGGATTGGAACTCCTGGGGTCCTTTTCAACACAAGCCGTTCTATGATTCAAATCAAACATGGTTCAAGAAGGCCAAGTACTTCACGTTGCATTTGGATCAGGGCAATCCCAGACGTGAGTAGAGACTGCGAGAGAAACTGATTGAGAGCAGCCCTGTGAAGAATTTTGGGTTTCTGGTGGATGAATAGCTGGACATGAGCAAACAGCGTGCACTTGCAGCCAGGAAAGCCAACAGTAGCCCTGGCTGCATCAAAAGAGGTATAGTCAGCAAGGAGAGGGAAATGATTGTCTCCCTCTGCTTTGCTCCTGTAAGGTTCCATCCGGATTCAGAGATGTGGTGGATGCTCCGTCCCTGAAGACTTTCAAGGCTAGGCTGCATGAGGCCCTGGGCAACCTGATTTAGCTATTGTGTCTCTGTTTGTTGCAGAGGAGTTGTATCTTTAAAGGTCCCTTCCAACTCGGAGGATTCTATGATTTCTATGATTTTTATTGATATCACATCCAGGCCTGCGGTCCCCAGTACAAGAAAGATGCATTGTTATTGGAGTAGATCCAGAGGAGGGCCAAAAAGATGGTCAGAAGGCTGGTGCATGTCTACTACAAAGAAAGGCTAAGGGAGCCAGAATTTAGTTTAGTCTGTAGAAGATAAGACTCTGGGGAGACTTCATTGTGGCCTCCCAGTCCTTGACGGAAGTTTATATTCAGCAAGGAGACTGACATTTTTCATGGGCAGATAGTTATAGGACAAAGAGGAATGGTTTCTAACAAAAAGAAGTGAAATTTAGAGTAGATATCAGGAGGAAACTTTTCATTCAGAGGTTTGTGAGGCACTGTGACATGTTTTCCAGAGGAGCTATGAATGCTCCATCACTGGAGGCATTTAAGGACAGGCTGGATGGGGCCCTGGGCAGCCTGTTCTACTGGGTGGCACACTTCTGCACATGACAGGAAGATATGGAATAAGTTGATCATTAAGGTCCCTTCTAACGCAGAGTAGTCTGTGATTCTATGAAGAGTCTGACTTGAGGAATGTTTATTCAACATAGGTGTAGATGACATATGTGGTTCAAGAGATCATATACTTCTCTGTTGAATCATATCTACAGATAAGCACAATAGTTTCTAACCAAGAATGAGGAAGATTTCTAAGAGTGATCATCTGCAGTCTTGTTCCGGTGGTATTACCTCTGCTAATTGTTGCTGATTGTTCTTTAATTTCCTTGAAGATTACAGGTGAATAGAATTTCTACAGGAAGAGTTCTACAGTTTTGAATGCATTCTAAGTATTACTGAGAGCTTCTGAAAGGGAAACAGTGTTTAGATATAATGTTATATACAACATATATATATGACAATATATATTTTGTTGAACCAATCTCAAATAAATAAATAAATAAATAAATAAATATAAACACCTAATGTAGGTGTTCCTGCTCTGGCAGAGGGATTGGACTAGATGATCTTTCAAGGTCCCTTCCAGTCCCTGACGTTCTGTGATTCTGTGATAAACCACTTCTCTCACCAACCCCTCACCTTCACCTCCCTCCCCCCCCTCCAAAAAACCCTCCCCACATACACGCACATTTAAAAAGTAAAAAAAAAAAAAAAAAAAACCTACCACATTAAACCAAACAAAATAAAAAGAAGTGAAGAACTCATAAAATCTATTAAAATGTTTTGTTTTTCCTCTATGGTCTTCTTTTCATAAAGTCAGTGTTCAAACACATGCCAGAAGCCTTAAACTCCTGTTTAGTATAAAATGGTGCTTTAGTAGGGATTGTAGTGACAGGACAAGAGATAACAGTCTAAAACTGAAAGAAAGTTATTCATGATTAAAGTGCTGAGGTGCTGTAACAGGTTGCCAGAAAAGCTGTGGATGTTCTAGAAGTGTTCTAGAGCAGCTTGGATAGGGCTCGGAGCAATCTGATTTCCTGGACGGTATCCTTCCCTATGCCAGGGAGCTGGAACTGGCTGATCTTGAAGTTTGCTTCCCACACACAAAAAAATATCTGGTTCTACAACTACCTCTATGCAAAAAGAAAGTATGAAGAGTTAAAAAGTAAATGTGATTTAATTCTCTAATATTCATACCATCTACAAGAGCTGAACAACCATGAGTACTATGCCTATATTGAGCATTGCTCAAGGACAAAAATACATAATTCTTTACTTCCTAGTTTTCATAATTTTGTGTTTCTGTAGACAGAAAGAACCCAAAGAATGTACAATGTCATTTTCATTTTGCATAAACAACATTTTTTTGTTTGTTACTTTTAATTTAGAGGCTGGACTTCACAAATCAGGCTATTAATTCACAGAATATAAGATACAGTGCATTCAAAGCAATCTCACAGTATCTGTTCTTTATTAGGAAAACATGTAGTACATGTAAATTAGATACAATGTTAATATTATTCACTGTTTCTTCTTGAAGACTTTGAGTCCTACAATAAAACTTGACAATACAGATAGAAAACAACATAATTTTAAAAATTAATTGATTTGAAAGGAACTATAGTATTCATGTCACCAGCAAATGTGTTTCCTCTTCTTTTAAGTAATGCTGGTACTAAATGACTTTGTTGTATTATTCAAACCTTAATTTCCGTTTTCAGAAATACCATCTGTGTTGTCATTTCATGAAACACATTTCTCATTTCACTGCTTTCTGCTTGGAAATCAGGGAGTTGAAAGAAGCCTGAACTAGTAAAATGAGGACAGAGATTAAAGCAAGAAAGACTAAGGGAGTGTTTGTGTGAAACTTGTCGAGGAGGGGAATCATTTTAGGACATAACTGGAGTTGTAGAGCCTTTTTCCACTGACATTACAAGTGCTGCACAAATGGTCTTATACAGCAAGGTGAATACAATAAAGCCAAGTTGCACTGCTAATGGGTCCATCACCCCATTAAATCACAAGGCCTTCAGACTCATACTCAGATAATGATGTTACAGCTATGGTTATGGTTTATTTATTTAACCAAGGGCAAAGTTGTTGAGGCACAATTTAATTTTAAAGGAAGCCTGACAAGGTAGGTGGCAGTAATGGTATAGGACAAATGAACTTCTTCACTAGCCAGACAATAAAAAAAATAAAACACAGCTCAGGAGGACTGAGTATGCGTTCTTAAGAGGAAACATAAAGCAATGAAATGAAATATCTACTGAGCATTAATAAACCCATTAGTGAACATTAATAAAATAAAAAGGTTCCCTACTTTACAGCCCCAGGAGTCAGCAGCTCTAGTCTCTGTGAAGTATTTAGTGGGGTTGGAAGAATGATTTGAGGGGGAGAGCTAGGAGAAGAGTAAATCAGGTGGAACATTTCAGCTAATGGGTAGGGACTGAATATAGCTAAAGGCTGAATCAGCTGAAGTGAAGGTTGAAATGAGTCTATGAGGAAATTAATAATTCTGTATACAGAAAAAGGTTTCAATAGCATGCAGCAAATAAAGCCTAGGCACACGTCCTGAACAGTGAGGAAGAAACAAATCATTGAATAGCTGCAATCCCTAGAGTCACTGTCTTTCCTCCCTACGTGGGGCAAAGGTGAGGTAGAGAAAACAGTGACTGAAGACCACAGCAGTATTAGATGGTATCAAGGTTGGAGGTTTCTTTGTTTAGGTTTCCCACTCCAGTCTATTACTCTGCCAAACTCTGTCTGGATTTGTACAATGTTAGACTCACTGTTTCTTATTTCTCCTCATCTATTCTCAGCCTCTGAACTTTTCAGCAGAGTTCCTATAGTTATTCTTATTCTCTCCTACCACCTAAGTTTTGCACATCTCCCTTTCAAATCCAGCTGCATGCAGTCCTCAGAGACCATATACATACTTGCTTATTACTCCCCCAACATTGTCCTCTGCTCAAAAGAGTGTTATACAAGAAATTGAAGATAATTGATCTCATTCATTCAGTATATGCCACTAATTTTCATTTTTTTTTTCCTCTTCTACAGTAAGGGAATTATAGAATACCTTGCTTTGGAAGGGACCTTAAAGATCATCTCGTTCCAACCCCCCGATATGGACAGGAACATCTTCTATTAGATCGGGCTGCCAAGGATCCATTTGATCTGGTGTAGAATTCTCCTAATTTAAACTTTTTTTTTTTTTTTTTTCCTTTTTAAGTTTTAAATCATTTCCCTTTGTCCTGTCAATACATTTGCTGATAAACAAGTTTCCCCTCCATCTTTTATGAAGGCCTTCTTCAAATACTGGAATGCTGCTATAAGTCACCTCAGAGCTTTCTCTTATCAAGGCTAAATAATCCTAACTTTCTTAGCTTTTGTTTGTAGAAGAGGAGCTCCAGCGTTCATCGCTGTGGCCCTTCCTTTGACTTTCTCTACTAGCCTACTCTTATGCTACTGGCCCCAGAGCTGAATTAGGTAACAAATATGAAGCAAACCTGTGCAACTAGAAAAACCATGAACAACAGGATCTTGAAAAGTTAGAACAAATCAAGAAAAATAGTGTTGATTTTTTTCCCCATATCTAGTTTATATTTGGAAATTCTATTTATTTATTTATTTGTAGACAGGGAAAAAAGAATCAAATGAAAATTTGTCTTTATGAAAAAAGACTCCAAATGAATCATGAAAGAATGCCTTAGATGAGACTTAAAAAACCTCAATTTGAGTACAATAAATAAATTGGTCTCTCCAAAAGTAACATCTCTTATTTGTTTCCATGGAAACTACAACAGGTACAAAGAGAACAATTACTCTATGTGATAGAGAAAATTCTCAGATACAAAACACTATTTTCTCAACAGTCACCACAATTAGGAACTAATTTTTGCCAGCAATGATCAAGAGACACACCACTCCTATAAAAAATATTTGCACCAGAGCATGTGATCCACAGTGGCTCTTGCTACTCCTGAAAAGCAACACCTGTTACTTAACTGCTTACATCCATTGTGTGGTCCCCATAAATGTTCAGTAAGCGTCTGTTAATATCAAGGAGTAAAAATTTTTCTGCACACTTATTCAATTCATATGAACTTCCATGTCAGGCACTATATCATTGAGAAGATTCAGCTTCTACTACAATACCACTAACATCTGCCTCTGACATCGTAAGACAATATAATAAAATATTACTTTCAGAGCAGCCCTCACATAATTAGTTGGCTTTCTTCCCCCCCCCCCACCCCCCGCCAGTATTGTTGATTTTATTTTTCAAATACAATTCAAAAGTTTTTCCAGTGAATTTTATAACAGTAATAAAAAAGTTCATTTATTATTTTTTTTCCCCACTAGTTAATATGCAGTTTTCTATCCCCACAAGTTTTATCCAATTCAATTTTTTGTTAAAATACATATTTTTCATCTTTGTTTGTTCTATTTATACTTAAGCAATATTTTTATATTTGGGAGATGATGCAGTAGGTAACATGCTGTTATATCTAAGTCAAGATTTCTTACGATTCAATTAAACTATTACACTGTAACAATATTTTTTTAGATATATGAACTTATTTAACTGTAATGAAATTAATTCCTTTATGATGTGACTAATAAAGAGATAACTTGGGAAGTGGTGGGAAAAAAAAAAAAAAAAAGGATGAACCTCCTATTGTGAAAGAGTATTTGAGTGACAGATATCCAGACAGACCAGCATAAACAAGTCTAAAATATGTTGATCATATGGAAGGTAACTTTCAGCATCTTGACTGAGTGACAGAGGCCTAGAATATAGCTGTGGGAAGTAGAATTTCATTTCACATATGAAATTATCAACATTACTTTTATTTCTGTCCCAAGGGATTTAAACGTCAAAGTGTGTATAAGATTTTTGTATAATATATTCTAGATCAAATGGCCAAAAGCATATTGCAAAGCTTCTAAGTGTGTAAAAATCACAGTTTCTTAGGAAAAGGGAATAAAAATAATTTATTGCAGAAAAAGTAGATAAGATTCTCTTCTTGCTTACATTAATGTAACGAATTAGATAGAGCTAGCACAAGAAGTTATACAGAAAAAGAGTCATTCTCACATATTTCAGCTGGCATATATCACCGCAATGGAAACTTCTAAGGAGGAAATACTTTATCATATATCACTTTTTTCCTATATAGATCCTTTCTACAGTTATTACAGAAGTGTAATAACTACTGATGAGGTTTATGAGTGATTTATATAATTTCTAGTTCTAAAAATACTCCATTAAAAATAGAACTACTTATCTATAGATTTCTATTCTTTGATTGTTTGTAGTTTAGAGTTTGTAACATTGACTGAAACTGAAAGTTATCTTGCTTTGTGAATTTATTTATTTTTAAATCAACCCAAGCTAAAATATATGGAAATAAATTCACTATATTATAGTGATTATGCTCAACCACTCATCTAGCAAAAATATATGGAAGTACTAAAAACAGACTATCTGTACATTACATCTGTAAATTACAGGAAATAATTTTAATAGTGCTTGAATTCTCCTGTAGGGTAAATGATTTCTAATGATCTTTATAGCATTATCTTATTTGAAGATATTATAATAATTCTAAAGAACATTTATCAAGACTGGATTTAAGCTGAAGGATCAACAACAGGTTCAAACAAAGCAAAACCACTCTTTAGATGCATAAGAAAAACAGACAGCTAAGGAAACAGCATCAGATTTTTGCTGTTATGATTCCTTGGTAATATGTATAGCTTTCATAGATTTACTTTAGATTTGCATCCTACTTAAAACCATTGATTTGCTGAAATTAGTTAATCCATAAAACCTTTCCTAACTGGAACAGCTGGCCATTAAGAATGGGCTCCTGGCTCAGTTTTACCTGCAGTACAGAATATACCCTCTCCAAAGCAAGTGTTCTCTTCATCACATCAGGGCATACTCCAAGAGTAGAAATCCACAGTTCTAGAACCGAAAGTCATGGAATTGCAGCAAAGTGACATTTAACCTAGATTAAAAGTAACAGCATCAGAGGCAGAAGCAGTCAATCACATTTTTTATTATACACCTTCTTGTCTAAAACACTCAACTTCACAAAAATATTGTTTTCCTCTGTGTTTTCCTTCATGATTTTTTTCCCCCTCTGATCAGGTAGTGAATATATGACAACATCCTAGGAGCAGAATATCTCCCAGTTGAGGTGCTGATAGAAGAATCATTACTAATTTCAAAAACTATTTTGCTAGTTAAAATCCATTTATTAATTTTTAGATAAAAGATTGTTAGTACTTCATGCATTTTAGTGTATTTTTTTCCTCTTTCAATGCTCTGAATTATCTACCTTAAGTATGATCACAGACTTTCTCTCTTTTGCCATTAGGTAGAAAATATTAAGTAGCTAAGCCAGATCTGTAGATCTATATTTATTATTAAATTTGTGTGATTAATTAATCAATGATCTACTTCAATGTGTTCCAGTAAGTACAAACAACCCAGATTCTATTTATACCTTGTTTTGCAACTGCATGAGATATTATAAGAGTGTAGTCAGAATATACCTGGTGCTTCAGGTGAGAACTCATTACCATTTCACTAAATGGGCTATTTCTACTAGAAATACATTTCCAGATAAACTGGATAATTGTTTATTTTCTTTCTTCCTTTTGTATTGACAGTTTTCTTTAATCAGTTAGTCATAGAATGTATGGGTTGAAGGAGACTTTAAAGATTATCTAGTTCCAGTGTTCTGCCATGGGCACAGCTCCCAACCATTAAATCAGGTTGGAAATCATGTGCTAGATCATGTTGCCAAGGAGTCATCGAACCCAGCCTTGAGCACCTCCAGAGATGAGAAATTTGAAACTTCTCTGGACAACCTATGCAGTATTTTCTCATTTTCAGTAATGTTTCAGTTTCATAAATGTGTGACCATACTCTTGCACTAAATTTTGTCTCTATTTTGTGTTTCTCAAACCATCAAAACTCATAAATCTTGTTCTATGCTATGTAAATGCTCTTCATCGGTGAAAGAACTTCAGACTGAGAGGAATTAACCAGGCTAGTATTATCATCTCTTATCTGAAAGAAGTCTGATTCTCTTCACATAAAAAGTGAAATTTAACTGAACATGTGATCATCCAGAAGTTTTATCTTTCATAGCTACCGAAAAAGGAGGGATGTTTAGTTAATGGAATTGTTTTAATCTTTATTTCTGACATCTAGCTTTTTTTAATAGACATCTTGAGATGTCCTGCTATATTTCCAGGCTATACTTTTCCATTAATATGTCTAGCTTATTCCTTCTCTTTTAAGTTCTGTTGATTTTCATAAGATTCTGGATGAGTTTCCACAATTCCAGAGTTTTACCTTTTTTATGAAAGCTTTGTATTGAAGTGTTATTTAACATGAATTCAGGAACTACAGAAACTCAAGTTTTTAGTTTTACCAAGGATGCAGACATGTATCAGACAAAAGCCCACAGAAAAATACGAATAACAGAGAACTGCACATTAATAAAGTCATAAGGATTAAGATACTTTTCCACTGGAACTTTGCTAAGAATAACAAAGACACTACTACTGCTGGATATAGTGGTGATTAGTGCTACATTAATAATTAAATATTTATGTTAGTAACAGAGTAAAATTTGACTTCAATAAAACACATGTCAACACACACAAATTCATCTTTTCAAATATTCATGAAAACAGTGTTTTTCAGTGTAAAATGCAAACCATATGAAATGCAGCAATACTGTATTTTAAAGGATAAGTACATAGAATCTACTGCTGAGGAAGAAACTTTTCTGTTTATAATAAGTGTTTCATTTTTTTCTTTTTAATGTTGCAGTTTTGAAAGTCATTTTACTACTAACAAGAATTTATATTTTTTTTGCTCATCACCTGCTTTTATTACTATTAAACAAATCTGGTAAAATGATTAAAACAACTTGCTGTCATGTTTGAAGAGCAAGAACCAGGTTTTAAGTGTGTTTTGTTTCTTTGCTTGTTTGTTTCTTTTAAGTTCCATGTATTTTGCTCAATCTATCAGATCATAAAGCACAGTATCATTGTTTAAAATGCTTTGTTCCTTTTTTCTTCAAAGATAAAAGGTTATCTTTGGGGTATCTAGATCTGTGTCTGTGACAGGGGGACAGCAGACCCACAGGCCCAAAAGGGGGAGGAGGGTAGTTGATGGTTTATGGGCTGGTTCAGCTCAGTACTATGACTACTGGGACAGGGGACTGTTTTCTACTTTCCCTGCAAAATGTTCAGTTTTTAGGCCCATCTCCCCTATACAGCGGCAACAATCTGAGAAGGAAAGTTAATTTACTAAATATGATATGTGAAAGCAAAATAGCACATTGTAAAACAATATATAATTGGAACTGAGGCTAATAAACCAAATAAAATGAGTCTGAAACTGAAGGTCCTACTCTGAAATGAAGGCAAAATTGCTGGGAAGCACACCTGCAAACTGCCAGGCAGGAAGAGAGAGTCTCATGACTTGCCAGCCTTATTTTCTCCTCTAAACACTAAGTTCTCTGCAGTATGTAGTTCTTCTCTTCTGAGAATCAAGTATTCTGAAAATGGGCAATCCATGGAAGCGGAGCATTAGCTCTTTCACTCCAAGTGCTTTACATGATGTTGTGGTGCCAAATACCAATAACAGAAATCATAAAACTATGACAGCTTTTTCTTCCAGATAACCAATTTCTTGTAAATTCTAAGTAAACATAAGTTCACTCATTAACTTCAACAGTTATTAGAAGTTATAAAAAATAATGCTATGTGTGGTCTTTACACATGATCATACATGTAATTACCTCATTTCAGCACTAAGTGTTGTTTTCCCAGTCATCTACACTACATAAATAAAAATTTTGTAGTGAGCTATCATCTGGAATGATATGAACCAATGATGTGAGTCCATTTAGTAATTAAAATCTATAGCATACCTATAATTAGAGATGAATGCTCACACTGCAGTATGTGAAGCTATGGTTGAAGAGGTTGGATTTTTCAGGTATGGCAAAGTGGAGCCAAGAGTGACTGGACAGCAGCCTGCAACTGTATAGAATTAAAGCAAATTACAAGAAACTGAAGTCAAATCCTTTTTGGTAGTGATTAATAGTTACACAAAGCAGTGGCCATATTACAGATACTGAAGTATCAGCTCGACCATCAGGGGAAAAGATTTGATTTGCCTGAGAGGAACAGGGACATCTGACCACAGATTTTGAGACCAAGGCAGAGAAAGGTGCATTTTACCTGACCTGGTGCTGGCAGTAGTCACTGTTCAGGGAAGAGGTTGCACCAGAAAATATTTCGGCGTTCCCTCGCCTGATATTTCTGATTCCGATTATCCCACACTCAGGACAGGAGATCAAAGATTACTGTTGCAAATTGAGGCACATGAACCATACAGTTTGTATACTTGCAGCCCATTCTGACTTGCCCATGCATTCTATTGTCTCAGCTGTTATTAGTATTCTTCCAGGAAGAGCCATGAAATCCATGACATGTTTGTTAGGCAAGATTCTTCAGAGCAATGGGAAAACAAGGGACAATTGTTACAATGAGAGAAGTTCAGATTCAATAGAAAGAAAAACTTCTTGATAACAGACAGTAATGGAATCAGTAGTGGAGCAAGTTGCCAGATATTCTCTGTCTTTTGGAAGTTTTCTAGACCAAGCAGGGGAAAGCCCTGAGCAGCCTTATCTGACCTCATAGATGACTCAGCTGTGGGAAGAAAAATGTAGCAGAAATCTCTCCAAGATCCTTATTGCCTGAATTATTCCATGACCTCATGCTCCTGCAACAATGTTGATGTATAAAAGTAAACTACTGTTTCATGCTGATTTAATCTCTACTGGCGATGTCTTCAAGGTATTCCTATATAACCTAAGTTAAATTTTTAAAGGTAGGAGAGCAAAATATAAGTCAGTCTATTCACAAATTTTGATAAGTTTTACTGTGGAAAGAATACAACTGTGAAGATCTGCATTTTGATTTCTTGCATACTCCCCAAACAGGTATCAGAACAGTACTAGAAAATGAGACCATCATATCAAAGGAAAGCACTGATCTAAGAGGAAAAGAAATTGTTTTCACTGAACAACTTTGAAATCTTCTGGAAAATATTCAACATAATACACGGACATAAAATCTACTATTTAGCTGTTAAATAACACTAACACAAATTTCCTTGCTTTGATTACTACCAAGAATAACCTTCAGCAACTAAATTGTATTATGTGTTCCTTATATTAACATGAGAGTACAGCTTCTCTCCCCTTCTATTAGACCTTCTACTATCTCAGAGTGATTCTTAACCTCAGACAGAAAACAGAGAAACGTGAAAACACTCCTTCTCATACTTAGTACCTATCCTCCCAATAATTACCACAAGCTATACATCAACTCATTAAAACAGCACACTCTTAACATTTCTGACTTCTGTCCCCTCCTTCCACCACCTGGGAGAAATTATACCTAACTCCTCTAATGACCTAGAACAATTATATCTGATTCTTGCTTCCTCCCCCTTCACCTGGGAACAATTGTCTCTCAATAGCTAATACATCTATACCTGGATCACATCCCAAGGAGATTAATACAGAATTTGTAAATCTAGCAAATACTGGGGCTTGCTCAACTGGGGGAAAGTATCAGAGTATTTCACTATCTTGGGGGACTACTATGGAAAAATACCTGATAGAAATAAGTTATCTCAGTCTTGATGAGTAGCAATTATAAACAAAATCCTTCAAGCTTTCATGGATTGCAAAGGCTTGATCTCCCTTGAGCATCTCCCCTAACTTGGGATACCTCTCATGTACTGCCAAATCCTTGAAGCAAAGTCATTCCAGTCAAGTCAGTCTCAATCATCACTCATTGATGAATGCTGACATAGTGTGAGTATCTGTTCTAATCTTAGAGAGAAATTCAAAGTATAAGTTGCTCTTCTTTCATCTACCTCCCTACTTATAGAAGTGTGTATAATCAGTAAATATAAAGATGGTATAATTATGAAATAAACCAGTGAGTTTGGCTAAGCAGGTTATAATAACAAAACAAGAATAGATAAATCACTTACCTGTGTCATGGGCTTGCTGTAAAACTCTAGAAAAGGGTGTTGCCGAATAAGGCGTGGCAACCCCCAATTAGCGTCCCATTGTAAAGTGCTCTGACAGCCCCGGCCTCTTTTATGGCTTTTAGCTCTCTTGAGCACCACCAGCCCCAGACTCTGGTCCTTGCATATCTCGCCCTGGCTCTAGCCCTGGCTCCCAGCCTAGTAACAACTCACACACCTTCTTGACACCAATATGATAAGCAGTGAAATAGCCGTTTAATGTGTAGCTGTCATGGTTTTATGATTTTTGGTCGTCAGTATTCCACACCATAACATCATGCGATGCATTGGGGGTGGGGTTTGGTGTCTGCCGGGTGTTCGTCCGTCGGAGAGGAGCTACGTTTCCCCAGGAGACTTTGTGGTCAGCAAGGGGATATAACTCCAAGCAAGGTCACCTGATCCTCCTTCTTCACCTGCTCTTCGCTGTCTGCGCGTCGCTGTCTGTGCTTCGCTGCTATCTGTGCTTCGCCGCCTGCGCTTCGCCATCTGCACTTCGCCATCTGTACTTCAGTCACTCAACTGGACTGCACTTCTCACCCCAGCATTGTGGTGAGGTCTATACAATTCAAACAGACTCTCTCTCTCTCTCTCTCTCTACTATATTTAGTAAAATCATTTGTTCCACCTCAGATCAGTGCTGTTGTTTTCAAGTATTTTGGGGTCCCCTGCTTCCCCTTTCCCAGAGGCGCAGATCCGCAGATCCCTCCGCCCTGCTGGTCACGGAACTGGGCCGGACCAGCCCATAAACCGTTGACAGTAGCGTAGTTCGCTTATATACAAGCCCTGTCTTCGTTAACACCCCTTAAGCACGCATCATAAATGAATCACAGAGCAGAGGAGGGCCTACTGCGTCACATCCCGAATCCCCGCTTATTCGCCTAATACAACAAAAGGGATTTCCAGAAGAGACCCTTTGCTACTGGCAGTCAGCTCATAAATTGACCTAGGAGAGGTGGAGCCAGGCTCCACCCCTTCCAGCAGTACAGGTGAATTGCCTTCACCTGTGCTCCCGTGGTTGACTCATTGCTCACCTCAGGTGATCAATCAGAGGTTCAGGCCATGATTCAGTAGTTCCCATACACTATGTTTTAATAATATACCTTTATTTCACAAGTGAGAATGTTGAGATGTTTGTACTGGATCCATATACTTGTCTTTACCTATGGTGTATTTTAGTATAGATTTTACAACCGAACAGATTTTTAGGATATCCTGTTAGTAAGTTGTGAATCTAGTATGAATCTTGTCATCCATGAATCCATATTCAGATTTTAATTTCACATGTTTCACTAAATCACCTTAGTACTATACAAATTAGTTAACGATTAAGTACTATCAAAACTTAATTATTCAATCTAACTCACATTATCAATAAAACTTAAGTAACATAAATAACTTAAATACTGCTAAACATAATCATGTGAAATATATTTGTTACCTCCTGCAGTAATAAGTAGGATGCCACTTTCATTTTTCTGAGTTTTTCTAGAATGCTCCATAACATGTGTCCATTTTAGACACTATGATTTACATCCCTTTCGTGACTGGTGAATATGGTCTTAAAGTTGAGTTAGTAGGAGATCTCCATTTCCTATTACTCTCTTTACTTTGAATGCAGTAGTGGATGTGAAACCTACAATCATGTAGGTTCATGGGAATGCGACGTTTAAGAAAAATAAAATCAAAATCTGTTATGGTTTTATGATTTTTATCAGTATTCCACATCATAACATCATGTAATGCACTGGTAGTTTGACTGTTGATGCTCAAGTTCCGGGTGCCCGTCCGGAGGAGAAGAAGAACGAAATTCCCTAGGGGCTTTGTGGTCAGTGAGGAGATGCAACTTCTGGCAAGGTCACCTGATGTTCTCTTCTTCACCTGCTCTTCTCCATCTGCTTTTCTTCATTGTCTCAACTGGACTGCAGTTCTCACCTCAGTGTTGCGGTGAGGCCTATCCACCTTTTGCACACGCTCTCTCTCTCTCATTATATTTTGCTGATACTATATTTAGTAAATCAGTTGGTTTCACCTCAGATTGCTGCCGCTGTTTTCAATTATTTTGTTGTCCTCTTTTTCCCTTTTCCGGAGGCACAGATCTGTGGATCCCTCCACCCCGCTGGTCATGGAACAGGGCCAAACCAGCCCATAAACTGTTGATATTCTTGGTGGAGTATGTGGGCAATGAGCTGCTTTTTAGCTTTTTGGAACAAATCTCTCTCTCTGCTCTCAGAGAGCTTTGTTGGGAAAGTTTATCTGTTTCACCAGTGCTCACTGAAAGCCTGACCTTGGAAAGTCCAGGTGGACTGCAATATTCTAGAATATTTGCAAACTTTGAGCCTTGCTATCTTGCTTCTGAAAAGAAAAAAAAAAAAAAAAAAAGCTTTCTCTTCTAAAACTGCCTTTCAAGGGACTGCATGCCACCATTTCTTCTTTTTTAATGCTCAAAACATACTGGACCTTAATTAAGTTTGCCACTTTGCTCCATGGAGCTATGGGTATATACAATCGATTGAAAACACTGATGGAAATATGTACCTGGTATCTGCATACAGTGTGGCATACAACTCCAGAGTGAGCTGCTAATTTTACAGGACTTGGGATTTTTAAGCAGCTTTCCAGTCTCTCCTTTGAATCCTTTATGCAGTTTTTGAATGCTCACCTGATGGTGTTGTTAATCTTCCTGAACGTACTGCTCATCATTTCACTCAGTATTAGTATTTATTATATTTTGAGGAAGCCCTCCCCCAAACCAGAGAATACTGAGTGGAGTGAGGGAGTATGGAGAGGCCTGGGAGAGACTTTAGATGGATGGAAATCTTCGGTGTCATGGAACTTTACTTCTGAACACCTGAAAGACCCTGAGAACTTAAACAGGTATTTGAGACAAGAATGTTGCGGCTCAGCAAATCTGAGGAGGCACTAATGATTTGGGGCCTGGCTAATGCTTATCGGGCCTTATTCAGTAGTATCCCGGAGAGAGAGAGAGTTTCTGAAGTTGAGATAGAGTGTCTGGGAAGTGAAAGGGAGAGTCTCAGGGAAACAGTACAAAATGAGCAAGAGAGTCTCCTGGTCGAGAGGTAAGAGCTTCAATCTGAGAGAGACTCCCTGCAATCCAAACTCAACAGTCTTCAATCTCAACAAGACACCCTTAAGTCCTAATGGCAGACCCTCCAAACTGAGCGAGACACCCTCCAATCTGAGCTAGATACTCTCATAATCGAACAAGACAGACACCAAGATGAACTGGAGGATGAAAGCATTGGAACTGATCAACCTGATCAACTACAGGAGGCACCACAATTGATGTCAGTTGCCCCTTTAACAGGACAGAAAAGGAAATGAATCTCAACTCAGAAGAGAAGAAAGAGGAGGAAAGAGGTCCAGAGGAGTGGCTCCGAGGTCCAAGGGAAGCACCCCTGAGTCCAGGGGAGGGGCCCTCAGTAAGACTACGGTCACCGACGCCTACGAGGGCAACAAGAAGTCCTGAAAGAGTAAGAGGTGAGCATGATATCGTTACCATTGTTGACCGATCTCTGAAAATGAATGAAATTGAAGTCTAAGAAAAGACTTTCCGCGTCACCCAAATGAGCCTATTGCCACTTGATTACTTCGATGCTGGGACAATGGAGTCAACAGTATGTGGCTGGATAGTGGAGAAGCTCGCCAACTGGTGGCATTGCTAAGGACTCAGCCATTGACAGAGGTGTTAGTACATGCCAGAACCAGGCCTTCACCCTCTGGAAGAGGATGCTATTAGCTGTAAAAGATGCCCCTTCAAAGATGATCTGATGCCTGAGAAAAATAAATGGACTGATATAGAAAAAAGCATTGGTTATTTAAGAGTGCTGTGGAGGAAACACTACATAGCCCCGACTTCATTCCTGATGAGCCAGATTAAAAGTGTCATCCTGAGTCAAGTATACATCAAATATGTGGCTTATATTCACAAAGACTGAACCAGAAAGGTATGCCAATACATTTGCAGCAGTGTACTGAAAGAAAAGAGAAAGAAGACCCCTCATAAATGAATTGATTAATAAACTTCAAGACTTTGAGTTACATTTAACTACAAGCTTGTGTTTCAACCATTGCAAAAGTAGCTGAAAAGCTGGACAAAATGGAGAACAAACAAGAAGATATAATAGACAAACTATCAACCATGCCTGATGCTGATGAATCCATGGTGGTAATAGATACATCCAGTGGGGAACAGAATTGCCAGAACAGCCTACTGGAGGAGCTGGTCAACTTGATTTCTTCCCAGACAGTGTCATCCAATGTCTCAGCTATCAAAGGAAGACGTCCTCCTGCTCGAGCAAGTGACAGCAGTAAGACTATGTCACGTTTTGCCTTGTGGCACTACCTACGTGACCATGGAGAAGATATGAAGAAGTGGCATAAACAACCTACTCCTGCACTTCAAGGAGAATTACAAGATAATTCAACCAACAAGGTGAACTTCTCCAAAAAGGTGATTGCTCCAGTTGCTGCAGACAACAGAGGTAACAAATAGAGGGGCCCTGCCCCCAGCCAGGGGGGGGAAAGGGATAATAGAGTTTATTGGACTGTGTGGGTTAGATGGCCTGGCACATAAGAATCACGGAAATATAAGGCCCTGGTGGATACTGGTGCACAGTGGACTCTAATGTCCTCAAGTCATGAAGGGACAAAATCAATTTATATTCATGGGGTGACTAGGGGTTCCCAAGAACTGACTGTGTTGGAGGCCGAAATCAGCCTCACTGGTAAGGATTGGCAAAAGCATCCTATTGTGACTGGTCCAGGGGCTCCATGTATACTTGGTATTGATTACCTCAGAAGGGGATATTTTAAGGATCCCAAAGGATATTGATGGGCCTTTGGAATAGCTGCTGTAGACACAGTTAAGCAGTTATCTGTTAAGCAGTTGTTTGTTTTGCCTGGCCTATCAGAATATTAGTCTGCTGTGGGATTGCTACAAGTGAAAGAACAACAGGTACAGTTTTATTTTGGGGTCCCCTGTTCCCCTTTTCTGGAGGCGCGGATCTACTGATCCCTCTGCCCCCTGGTCACGGAACTGGGCTGAACCAGCCCATAAACCGTTGACAGAATCACAGAACTGCAGGGTTTGGAAGAGTCAAATGTCATGCCCTACAAAAACAGATTTCCTACAGTAGGTCACACAAGTAGATGTCCAGATGGTTCTTGAGTCTCAGTAAAGAAGGGAGTTCCACAAATTCTCTTAGCAGCCTGTTCCAGTGCTCTGTCATCCTCACTGTAAAGAAGTTCTTTTGTATATTTATGTGTAACTTCTTACGTTCTTTTTTTTTTTTTTTGCCATTGCTCCTTGTCCTGTCACTACATGCTACTGAGTCTGGCTTTGTTCAGTTGCTTCCCACTCTTTAGATAGCCATAAACATTGATTAGATTCCTTCTCAGTCTTCTCTTCTCTAGGCAGAAAAGACATGGGTCTTTCTGCCTTTCCTCATACAATAGATGCCCAGGCCCTTATTGTCTTCATGGCCCTCCACTGAAAATACACATTTTCAGCACTGTTTCAGTGGTTCTCTAACACTCTAATAGCCAATCCAAATGCAATGGCTTCATTGCATTTATGCTGTATCCATATGTATCCATAACCTTTTTTTTTTTTTTTTTAAATGTCATAATGCTTTAATATTCCCCTAGTGAACAATACAGGGATTTTTCTCTCTGACCTTTTCATCCTTTCATCTTGGCAAAAGGGTTGGAAAGGGCTGCCCTCAGTTTTCTCAGCACTAATGTTATTATTTATGCTTAAGGAAGCTAATTTTTCATTAAAAGACTGTTTTGTGGTGGGACAATTTAAAATAATATTATTTAAGATAACACACTCTGGAAAATGATACTCTGAAGTGTTTCCATGTTCACAGAATCATAGAATAGCATGGGTAGGAAGGTACCTCATGGAACATCAAGCTCCAACACCCCTGCTTCAGGCAGGGCCGCCAAACTCCATGTGTACTACTAGACAAGGCTGCCCAGGGCCCCACCTAACCTGGACTTGAACACGTCCAGGGATGGGGTCCACAACCTCTCTGGGCAGCCTGTTCCAGCACCTCAACACTGTCTCTGTGAACTTCCCCCTGATATCCAACATAAAGCCTCCCTCCCTCAACTTAAAATTATTTCCCCTTGTTATCTTGCTATTCTCTACCCTTGTTAAGAGTTGACTCCTCTCCTGTTTTTAAGTTCCTTTTAGCTACTGAAAGGCTGCAATAAGGTTACCTCACAGCCTTGTCTTCTCCAGGTTAAATAAGCCCAGCTTCCTCAGCCTGTCTTCACAGGGAAGGTGCTCCAGCCCTCTGCTTGTCTCTGTGGCCCTCCTCTAGACTTCTCCAGAGATGTGATTCTACAGAAGCAGAATGCTTCAGCCTTTGAAAACAAGACTCTACTGCTACCTCTGTATTCATTATCCATCTCCATTTATTTCCTTTTGAATTATCTTTTATGAAGATATGTACTCTAATCTTTAAATTTGCCCGGAAAATGGCTTGAAAAACTGAAGATAAGATTATACAAATATTGTTATAACTTAACTAACAAACTCTTAAATAGCTGTCATAATTCTTTTGCCACTATGAATTTAATTATTAAATATTATTTACTTTTAATGCTGAATGGTACTGACTGAAAAAAAAGAAGGTAATCGGTTTTGAGAATTCTTATTAATACTTAACTGTAATTCATACAGTTCTTTCAATAATTTACATTATCTGTTAGTTACTACTGTTATTTTTTTTTCCTGTGAGATGCAGGAAGTTGTTTGCTGAAGCAGGACTTCTGTTATGATAATAAACAGTACTACTCTCAGGTTCAATTTGTGTGTATTTTGCCTTATTCTACACTGTCTGCGGTGAAACAGTGTTATTAGATTTTGTAATACAGACAATTTAATTTTATTTTCCTTTTCTAATGGATTGACCTTTTCTGACCTTTTCCAGATGCTCACTCAACTGCTCCCTCACTCTCTGTCTTCAGACAGGACAAGCGGAATCAAATAAGATGAAAAATCTTGTAGGTTGAAGCAAAGGTAGCATCATTTAACAACTAGCATCACAGGCAATAAATAAATAAATAAATAGGGGGTAACTGATACATTGCCAGGCTCACTTTCACTTCTTTCAGTTCTTCACTCCTGACCCTTCTATCTCCCCCGTCACAACCCTGAGTAGCGTGGAGAGAGGAGGGTTATGATCAGCCCATGGAAGCTCCTCTCTGCCACTCCTTCTTTCTCTTTTCCCTGCTCCTGTGTGTATATCATCACAAGCCTTCAGGGAAAAGAATTCTTCCAGCATGGTCTCTTCATGAGCCACAGTTCCTTCAGGAAATATTCACTTGCTCTTCCATGAACTGCAATGTGGATATCTTTCCCAGCATGGTCCTTTCCACAGGCTGCAGGGAATTACCTTGCTCCACAGGGGTCTTCTTTATCAGCTTCAAGGAATTCTTTGCTCCAGCACCTGTCGAACTTCCTCCACCTTCTTTTCCCCTGATTTTAGCATTCACAATGTTGATTCTCTCACATTTTTCCCATCCACTGCTGCACTGCATTTTGCCCTTTCTTCAATATGCTTTCCCTGATGTGCCACCTTCTTAGCTGCAGGGATCAGATGAACCCTGCACACATAGTCTGTAGTTGAAGCTGGTTGGAACTGGTACCATCAGGGCTGGGACAGTCTCGCTGTCTCCTCACAACAGTCCTGAAGCTACCTTCTGTCAGCACCTGAACAGCTGTACCCAGTGTGTCCTTTTTATTTTATTGAATTTAAAGCAACCTTCTCTATCTGACCCACACTGTGCATGTGTTTAGACTAGGTAATCATCAGAAGTGTCTTCAACCTGAGCCATTCTGTGACTTTATTTTGTTCAAGTTCTACTTCTATAACAGAAATTTTGGTTTTAAAAGGACAAGGACTGACAATTTCCTAGGTAGCTGTGAGGTGTCTAACAATATTTAGATTTCCCTGGGCCTCAAAATAGCACAGAAATTAAAGGATGATAACATCAATACTTATAAACATTTTATCTATTTATTTGTTTGTTTGTTTGTATAAGTATTAGATAGCATTAGCGGCAATGCTCCCATACTCACTCTGCTGTCATGAGTTACACGATCCTTTTTAATACCTTAATCTCTCATTTAATTGTGTGCTATTATATTTTCCTCAGGAAAGGCTCTGCTCAGTGGTTCAAGTCACAGTATGAAAAAATCTGAAGCCTTACATTTGAAATGAATTTGTGCATTTTCATGTCCAACTATTTGATTGCATATGTGAAAGTACAGATTTGAGTATACTGCCTTTGTTTAGCAAATTACTAAATACATTTTTGGCATTTGGATAGTAATAAAAAACACCATAATGACAAACTGTGACAGTGTGTGCCAGCTGTAAAGTGGCATGTGCACCCACATGTACAGTGAGTGAAAATTAAAACCATGCTCCAAGGGTAATATGCTATATAATATGAGCAATTGAAGAGTTGACATCATATTAT
Source organism: Perdix hodgsoniae (assembly GCA_035772895.1). Classification (NCBI taxonomy): domain Eukaryota; kingdom Metazoa; phylum Chordata; class Aves; order Galliformes; family Phasianidae; genus Perdix; species Perdix hodgsoniae. Next base: position 194,796 of record JAPSGF010000052.1, read on the forward strand.
GATACTTGTGCAAATTTCATACTACAGTGGAAAGACTGAAAGCACAAGTTCTAAAATCTGTTTTTATTAGATGAGCTTGTCCAGAATTACAGGTTTTCTGGAAAATTATCCTAGCCATTCTAAGGAGACCAGATGCTATGTTATGTTACTGTCTGTTCTGACTGTGCAAAGCTTGCATTTGCTTTAGCATTGGGAACTCTATGAATAAGTTGATAGTCATTCAAAAGGCATTCAGTTGAGTCAAAATCATACTCCTACTTTTTTTTTTTCCCTTTATTCTTCACTTCTGGCAAGAAAAAAAAAAAAAGTACAGTTTTCTTGGCTGCTAAAATAAATGTAAGATTTTAGAACTGCAGATGTATAATTACTCATGGGATGAAAAGCAAACAGAAAAATTTGGGCTTGTACCAATAGTCTTGGGCAAGGAAAGTCATTGTATTTTGTGTATAATTTCAAATTGCTTCTCTGTGTTGATGAAATTTATAAATCTAATGTAAAGCATACATATTTTTTAACAACAAAGCTAAATTTGCATACATACACATGCAGTGTGTGGAAAAAAATATATTTTGTTATATCTTGCAATTCTTATAGTATGTATTAAGGAATGTGAAATAAATATTTATGCAGAAATAAATTAGAAAAAAATTTTTAACCAGAACAAATCCAACTAATGAACGTACTGTAGAAAATTGTTACATTTTATGTCCAGACTCATGTTATATGGACAGCTAGTGGTCCTTTTATTTTCCACAACTGGAAACCTTAGTAGTATAATTTAAGTTGTCCTTGTTTTATTATCATTCCAAGATTACAGTTACCACACAATGGTATAGTTCCAGGTGTACTTTATTCAGTTTACCATTTGCTAAATATTTGGATTCAACTGTAAATGTTGGTATTCATGCTCTACTATATGCTTCTTGCCAAGCAATCATATACTTTCTTAATAAATTTTGAAAGTTAGATTATCATGTGTGTAATCTAAGTTAGAACAGTATATGTTAACAATTTGATTTCTGAAAATAACTGTCAACAGTTTACAGGCTGGTTTGGCCTGGTTCCATGACCAGTGCGGCGGAGGGATCCGCAGATCCGCACCTCCAGAAAAGAGAAAAAGGGGACAACAAAATAATTGAAAACAGCGGCAGAAATCTGAGGTGAAACAAACTAATTTCCTAAATATAGTATCAGCAAAATATAATGAGAGAGAGCGTGTGCAAAAGGTGGATAGGCCTCACCGCAACACTGAGGTGAGAACTGCAGTCCAGTTGAGACGATGAAGAAAAGCAGATGGAGAAGAGCAGGTGAAGAAGAGAACATCAGGTGACCTTGCCAGAAGTTGCATCTCCTCACTGACCACAAAGCCCCTAGGGAATGTCATAAAAAATAATTCCTAGTTTACAATTAACAGAAAACAAAGTGATGGTGAAAAAAAGGAAGACTTTCAGGTAGAGTTAGATCTTCCCACTTCTTCTAAAGGTCTAGAAGTACATGAATGCTGCTCAACATAGCAATACAGAGCAAGGTGCAAGGAAGGTGTGAGATTTTAGTGCAATAATTCTTGTGGTTACTCCAACATAATAGCAAAGCAGAAAAGCAAGAATACAAGACTGCTTCTTCCCTAATGCTACAGAAGAACTTTTAGAGTAGATTTGTTCTTTTTGTGTGATATGTAGTGATACATCTGGCCATATATATGGCTTTTAGGTGTCTTCAGTTCTTACAGAATATTTATATTTGAAAATAAATCTCTGTCCTCATAAATGTAGCGTCCTTTGTCTTTTAACTATGTCTTTTATTTCTAATCTAAATCTCTGGCCATTCAGTATCATATGTAGCGCCTTTTTTTTTTTCCCAATCTATAGTGCATTTTGCTTAAATTGGGCAGACAGTGCTTTAAAATTCAGTTCTAAATGATCTATCTAGGTCTTAAAGTTGCATTTAAGCACTCTGTAGTGATGGATAATTGATCACTTAAATTTCTACTGCATTTTTGTTACTGGTTTCCTAGAGTTCATTTGAAGGTAAAGCACCATCAATGAGAGATAATTGTGGGGTACTGTTTGAGAGTGGAACCTACCATAATTTACAAAATCTGGTGCTCTAAAATCCTGAATATATTTTAAGAGAGTTCTGTCAGGGTAACTAATATGTAAACTTATTGTGGATTTAGAATTACAGCCATTATATTGCATTAAAATCTTCACAGATAAAAGGAATGCACACATAGTTTAGGAAAAAATAACTACTTCTAAATTAAAGAAATGCTGTAGTTGCAATTTGCATGTACTGTGATCACAAAGAATAAACTGAAATATATTAACCTTTTTAAACAATTACAGGCAAGATTGCAGCATCTTGTACTGAAATTCTTTTTAGGAGATGCATGTAATGCATTTTGGATTCAAGTTTTTTAACTACAGCCCATTAAAAAAACATATTAAAAGAATTACTACAGCGTTGTATAAATTACTATAAGTTACCTTGATGACTTCAACCTTTTTTGTTGTCCAAAACATATTGTGGAGCTTGGATACTTTCTTCTACATTTTGTGGACAATAAATACATCTGATAATAATTAAAAAGAAGAATCTCTGTTTCTGTAAATAATAGTTATCCAAATTTAGATATCAAGATTCACTCAGACTACAGGAGTTTTAGATGCTATATTTTAAGGCCTCCACATGTCTGTAGTGAAAGAGAGTCCAGACTGGATTCCCTGTCACATTTATTAGATGGATAAATTAAGACGGTGGAACCACTAAGTTCACCTGGTAGTGAATCTGAATCCAACTGAGTTATCCATAGTTTCCCTGTGCTGCGACTGTCAAGCTAGTGCTCTCTTTTCTCATGCTTAGCTGTGAGTGCATCTAATCAAAGAGAGCTTAACCACATTTTTTTTTTTTTTCAAAATTGCCTTTTTTTTTTTAACACTACAGAAACTCTGGCAATCTAATGCAAGAACATCCAAAAGGAATAAGTTGAGATTGTTTCATTGATACAGTAATCCAAGATCTATGCCTTTATACATCTAGACGCTCAGCAGGTGAATTTACTTGCTTTTAATTGACCAATTAGGGTTTAGTGTTTTGTTTTTTAATTATGATTAATTTACTAATGTCCCTTTGCATAACTCCACTCAGAGAAGAAATACATAACATAATTACACAAAGTCCATTTCCAATGTACACTCCTTCCATCCTGATTCCTAGCAATGTTAACAAATATTACTGATGTTCCCCTTTTAGATATTCTATTCATTTGCTTGTGCACATTTTACTAATTTTTCATGTACAGAAACAGGCACAGAAAGTGCCTTCATCTGAATGAGTGGAAAACGATTTGTTAAATCAGCAGGGTCTGATTTTCTCATTTGAACTAATTTTCTCATTTGAGCTAATCTCTTTCAATCAGAACTGTGGAAATCCACTTATGTATTCTATGTTCTAATAGCCATTTTTAATAGTTAGCATATTCCATAATTTAAACATTCCCAGATGAATCCTGAAATGTTGTTCAATTTTCATATCCTGACATTTTATTAAGGAGACTGCAATAGCATTTAAATCACATCACAAAGGCTGAGGTGGCACAAGAAAATTGGTTTGCAGCAAATATAATAAAGATTAAGCGCTCAGCGATATTTTCTCTTAGTAAGATTTTCTGTTAGTAAGTGTGTACATGCAATAAGCATACAAAATCAAGACTTCTTATATTTTGGTAATTCTTTTGGCTGAGGAAGGTCTGTAAAAGAGATCTGGGAAACTAAATAGATGTTGATTCCTGTAGCATCTGTCATGGGCTGTTTACTAAGTCTGGCAAAACAGCATATATTAATTGTGAAGAATTTGCACTACATACTCAGACAAGATAGGCAACCATCCTATTAACTGGTAGATGGCTAGAGATAGTATCAATTTAGCAAAGACCTTCATTATGGATAGGTATACCTGAGACTTTTTGAACAATTTTTTTAAATAAAACCTTATTGTAATTATTTGAAGAATGAATGTGCCATTTCACAGAAGAAAAAGGAAAACGTGGATTGATCTGTAAAAATTATTGTATAAGCTTGAGATTTCCTCATTTGTGGAAGGAAAATAAGAGTAACAGTGTGTACTTCTTAAAGAGGTTCTGATATGGCAAAATATTTCGCTATAAATTTATTAAATAAATTTAATTTCCTCAATATTGATTAGATGTATTTTGCTTCCTTAGGGTGATATATGCAAGAATTTTTGTGATACCTTTACCTTTGTCATGGAGTTAACTAGATCAGTCCGTACTCTTGACAGGGGGACAATAAGCCACTACCCACCTCACACCCCCTCAGCAGTCCCACAAAATTGGAAGGAAAGGGGAATATGGATATGAAGATAGGAGCTGTTCTCAAGGAAGGGAAAAACAAAAACAAACAAACAAACAAAAAACTACAACAAAAAACAGCGGCAGCAATCTGTGGAGGAAAACTTATTTTACTAACTATGATATTGGAATGCAAGATAACACAATATAATGCAATCTAATTGAAATTGAGACTAATGAATCAAATAATATAGGGGAGAGAGAGAGAGAGAGAGTGTTCCTGAGACCGAGTCAAACCTGAAAAGCTTGGTATGACAAGAAAATCCCTCCAGCACCCCCTGCAAGGCAGTAAGAGACCGCCCAACCAGGAAGGGCCAGATGCCATGACTTCTGCAATGTAAAGGGACAGGTATCTGGGATTGGAGCATTATCATTTTAACTCCCAGTACACTACATGATGTTATGAAGTAGAGTTCTGAAAACTGAAAATCACAAAACTGTGACAACCTTTTAACAGTATTTGCCTGTTTACCCTATTGTACATCAATATAAATTTCTCACCTTTTATTATGTAGCTGAGGAATTCCGCAAAGAATACAGGGATGCCATCTGGCTTTTCAGATGTGGAATCAGGAAAGCCAAGGCACAGGCAGAACTGAACTTGGCAAGGGATATTAAAAACCATAAGAACAAACTCTACAGGTACATTGCCAAAAAGAGATGGATAAAAGAAAGTGTTCCTCCTTTGGTAAATGTAAAAGGAGATCTGGCCTCAGCAGATGAAGAGAATGCTGAGGTACTGAACGAATTTTTGGCCTCGGTCTTCACTGGCAACCAGGATACTGATATTTCTCATGTTCCTGAACCCTGCACCCCTAAAACTCTAAGTGGGGATTGGGGTACTAATTCCCCCTCGAATGTAAAGTTCAAGACTGCCTCATGAGACTGAATACATACAAGTATATGGGGACGCATGGCATGCATCCTAAGGTTCTGAAGGAGCAGACTGAGGTGGTTGCTGATCTGCTTTCCATCGTATTTGAAAAGTCATGGCTTTCAGGTGAGGTCCTGGGTGACTGGAAAAAGGGTCACATCACTCCCATTTATAAGAAAGTAAGAGGGACCTACAGGCTGGTGAGTCTCATCTCTATGCCTGGGAAGATCATGGAGCAAATACTCCTGGATGACATGCTAGGTCACACACAGAATGAGTGTGTGATCGGAGACAGCCAGCACAGCTTGACCATGGGAAGGTCTGGTGGCCTTCCACAATGGAATGACTGCACTGATGGACAAAGGGAAGGAGGCTGATGTCATTTACATGGACTTATGCAAGGCTTTGACATGGTCCCCCACCAAACTGGAGAGAGGTGGACCATCTAGTGGGTAAGGAATTGGTTCTATGTCCAAGTGGAGGCTGGTAACAAATGGTGTTCTCCAGGGGTCTGTCTTGGGTCTGGTGCTCTTTAGCATCTTTATCAATGACATTGATGATGGAATTGAGTGCAACCTGAGCAAGTTTGCTGATGACATCAAACTGAATGGAGAGGCTGACACAATGGAAGGAAGGGATGCCATTCAGAGGGACCTGGACAGGCTAGAAAGGTGGGCCCAGGTGAGTCTAATGAGGCCAGAGGAATTCCAGGCACCTATACAGACTGGAAGGGGTGGCCCTTGAGAGCAAACCTGCAGAGAAGGACTTGGGGGTCTTGATAGATGAAAATCTGAACATGAGCCAGCAGTGAGCCCTTGTAGCATGGAAAACAAATGATATCCTGGCTACATCAGAAGAGGGGTGGTCAGCAGGGATAGGGAGGTGATTATCTCCCTCTACTCTGGAAGCCAGGCATCATCATTAGGAAGGGTACAGAAAACAACGCGGAAGATAGTATTTTGCAGTATATAAAACTTTGATCTATCTCAAAAATTGTGCAAGGAGTTTGACATAAGAAATAAATATTTTGAGGTAATCTTAACTTTTACTTCTTGAAACAAATATAACCTCTGTCTCACTTTCCTGTTCTTTTTTACAAATACGGTCTGCTAAAAGCAGATAAACTGATATTTGTGATGATTAAATTAAACTGTGGGTTTGAAAATATTTCGATGTAGAGTAGAAAATATAGGTGATCAAAAGAACATGTGATAGTTGTGCTAAATATTTATAGGTATTTTTGTAAGTTTGAACACCAATTCAAAACAAAGATTTCTCTTAGAGATGCAAATGCTAATAAACTTCCCTAGATCATTATCTGACCAATGATATATAAAATATGTACAGATAAACTGAGAAATACATATAGAAATGTTCAAGAAACATTTTTATTCTAGCTCTAAATATCTTTCTGTAACTTCCCCTTAGAAGTCATTTGTTTACAGGCATTTCTTGAAGTCTGGCTATTCTGAGATGTTCTGTGCTCCTTTCTATGTTGTCAATACAAAATATCTGAACCAAATTGCAAATAGCTGTGTCTAGGAACAGCCACAATCACGTCGAGAGCTTGTGGGTAAAAATCAAGGATCGGTACAGTAAAAGGCATCTGGTGGTTGGGGTCTGCCACAAGCCACCTGATCAGGAGGAGGCTGTTGATGAGGCCTTCTTGCTAAAGCTGCAGGAGGTGTTGCAGTCACAGGTACTTGTCCTGATGGGTGGATTTCAACCACCCAGATATCTGCTGGTATAGTGACATGACGGGTGGCAGACAATCCAGGAGATTCCTGGAATTTGTCAAGGACAACTTCCTGGTCCAGGTACTAGGTAGACTGATCCAAGGTGAAACCTTACTGGACCTGCTCATTAATTCACAGGAGAGCGTTAGGTTAAGATTGGAGGCAGCCTGGGCTGTAGTGACTATGCCTTGGTGGAGTTAGTGGTCCTGAGGAATGCAGGCCTGGCAAAAAGCAGAGCTAGGACCCTATGCTTTAGGAAAGCAAACTTCCTGCTGCTCAAGGAACTGCTGAGTGGGATCCCCTGGGAAACTGTCCTTAAGGGCACGGACACAGAACAGCACTTTAAGGACACCCTTCTGAGAGTGAAACAACTCTCTACCGCACAGCAGAAGAAGTCGAGCAGGGGAGGCAGGAGACCATCATGGTTGTGCAAGGACCTGCAGCTTAAAATGAGGGAAAAGAGGGAAATGTACAGGAAGTGGAAGCAGGGTTGTGTAGCCTGGGAAGAATACAGGGTTGTTGTCCGTGTGTGTAGAGATAGGATTAGGAAAGCCAAGGCACAGATGAAGCTGAACTTGGTGAGGGATGTGAAAGATAACAAGAAGGGGCTCTACAGGTACATAGGCAGGAGGAGACATGCCAAAGAGAGTGTTCCCCTCTGATAAACAAGGATGGAGAAGTGTCTTCCTCAGACATGGAAAAAGTTGAGGTGCTCAGTAAGTGCTTCACCTCAGCATTCACTGGTGGTCAGGCTCCCCATGTCTGCCAGACCCCTGAACTTCTAGGTGAAGGTGAGAGAAGCAGATTTTGTTCCACTGTAATGGTGGAACAAGTTTGGGACCTCCTCACACAACTGAAAGTATATAAGTCCATGGGGCCAGATGATATGCATCCCAGAGTTCTGAGAGAGATGTCTGTGGCTGCTGAGCCGCTCTCCATCATACTTGAAAAATCATGGCTGTCTGGTAAAGTTCCTGGTGACTGGAAAAGGAGAAATGTTACTCCCACTTTTATGAAAGGGAGAAAGGAAGACTTGGGGAACTACAGGCTGATGAGCCTCACCTCTGTGCCTGGGAAGATCATGGAGCAGATCCTCATAGAAGCTGTGTAAAGGCACATATGAGATAAGGAGGTGATTAAGGACAGCCAGCGTGGCTACACAAAATCACAGAATCACAGAATCATAGGGGTTGGAAGGGACCTCGAGAGATCATTGACTCCAACCGCCCTGCCAAAGCAGGTTCCCTACACCAGGTCGCATAAGTAGGTGTCCAGGCAAGTCTTGAATATCTCCAGAGGAGGAGAATCCACAACCTCCCTGGGCAGCCTGTTCCAGTGCTCCTTCATCCTCACTGTAAATAACTTCTTGTGCACATTTGTGCGGAACTTCCTGTGCTGCAGTTTCTGTCCATTTCCCCTGGTTCTGTCTCCACACACTGCTGAAAAGAGTCTGGCCTCACCACTCTGCCCCCACACCTTAGATATTTATAGACCTCTCAGTCTTCTTTTCTCAAGGCTAAACAGACCCAGTTCACTTAGCCTTTCTTCATAGGGGAGATGCTCCAGGCCCTTCACCATCTTTGTGGCCCTCCACTGGACTCTTCCCAAGAGATCCCTGTCTTTTTTGTACTGGAGAGCCCAGAACTGTATACAATACTCCAGATGAGGCCTTACCAGGGCAGAATAGAGGGGGAGGATCACCTCCCTCAACCTGCTGGTCACACTCTTTTTAATGCACCCCAGAATGCCATTGGCCTTTTTGGTCACAAGGGCACACTGCTGTTCATGGCCAACCTGTCGTCCACCAGGACACCCAGGTCCCTCTCCGCAGAGCTCCTCTCCAGCAAGTCATCCTCCAACCTGTACTGGTGCATGCAATTATTCCTCCCCAGATGCAAGACTCTACACTCGCTTTTGTCAAACCTCATCTTGTTTCTTACTGCCAAGCTCTCCAGCCTGTTCAGGTCTCGCTGAATGTGTCAGCCAATCCTCCGAACTTTGTATCATCAGCAAACTTGCTGAGGGTGGCCACTATCCCCTCATCAAGGTCATTGATGAAGATGTTGAACAAGACCAGACCCAGCACCGACCCCTGAGGAACACCACTAGTTATAGGCCTCCAACCAGACTCTGAACTGCCAATGACGACCCTCTGTACTCTGCCAGTCATCCAGTTCTCAACCCACCTCATTGTCCACTCATCTATCCCACACTTCCTCAGCTTTGTTATAAGGATGTTGTGGGAGACAGTATCAAATGCCTTGCTGAAATCAAGGAAGATTACATCCACCCAGCCAGTGACAACATTGCAGAAGGCTACCAGGTTGGTCAAGCATGACGTCCCCCTGTGAACCCATGCTGACTACTCATGATAACCTCCTTTTCTTCCAGTTGTCTGGAGATGGCATCCAGCACAAGCTGTCCCATCACCTCTCCGGGGACAGAGGTGAGGCTGACTGGCCTGTAATTACCTGGGTCTTCCTTCTTGCCCTTTTTGAAGACCGGAGTGACATTGGCTATCCTCCAGTCTTCTAGCACCTTCCCCATTCTCCAAGACCTCTCAAAGATGATAGAGAGCGATTCAGCAATCACCTCCGCCAATTCCCTCAGCACCCGTGGATGCATCCCATCTGGTCCCATGGATTTGTGAACATCGGTGTTGCCTAGGTGCTCTCAGACTGCTTCTTCCCTGACTAAAGGGAAGTCTTCCATTCCCCAGACCCTCTCACTAACCTCCAGGGTCTGGGATTCCTGAGGGAGAGCTTTTTCACTGAAGACAGAAGCAAAGAAGGCATTAAGTATTTTTGCCTTCTCAGCATCCCCCATTACCAGAACACCCCCCTCACTCAGTAGGGGAGCCACATTCTCCCTAGTCTTCTTTTTACTGTTAACATACTTAAAAAAGCCTTTTTTATTATCCTTCATCACCTTTGCTGGATTCAATTCCAGGTGGGCTTTAGCCTTCCTCATCGCATCCCTGCAGGCCCTGACAACATTTCTATATTTTTCCCAAGTGGTCAGGCCCTTTTTCCACATTTCATGGACCTTCTTCTTCCCTTTGAGTATGTGCATGAGCTCCTTGCTCATCCACACAGGTCTCCTGCCACCCTTTCCTGATTTCTTGCTCACAGGGATGTACTGATCCTGAGCTTGGAGGAAGAGATATTTAAATGTTGACCAACTCTCACAGCCCCCCTTACCTTCTAACATGGATAGCCCACGGGATAGTGTTGCAGAATGGCTCAAGGAGCAGGGCCATGGCTCCCTGAAAGAACTGTACAAGCAGGGGCACAGCAGCTCTGAGTACATAGCAATGGAATAATACCAGATGTGGTAAGCAACAAAGTGACCTTGAACTAAGTAGCAAACAACTTAAGCGTAACTGTCTTCGGGTGGAATCAGAAAGCAAGATGTATGGACTTTTCGATGGATTAGGAATTGGCTGGCTGGACACAGCCAAAGTGCTGTGATCAATAGTTCTGAATCAGGGTGGAAGTTGGTTACGAGCGGCGTCCCTCAAGGGTCGGTCTTGGGACCAGTGCTCTTCAGCATCTTCATCAACGACATAGATTATAGCATCGAGTGCATCCTCAGCAAGTTTGCAGATGATGCCAGGCAGAGTGATGCAGTCAATACATTGGAAGGAAGGGACCTGGACAGGCTGGAGAAGTGGGCCCATGAGAACCTCCTAATGAGGTTCAACAAGGTCAAGTGCAGTGTGCTGCTCTTGGGTCGGGGCAATCCCAGGTACTTATACAAACTGGGGGAAGATCTCCTGGAGAGCAGCCCTGCGGAGAAGGACTTGAGGGTCCTGGTGAACAGGAAGATGGATGTGAGCCAGCAGTGTGCACTTGCAGCCCAGAAGGCCAACTATGTTCTGGGCTACAATAAAAAAGGGGTGGACAGCACAGAGATGAAGGAGGGCTGCAGCAATTCTCCTTAGAAAAAAGGTTGAGGGAACTGGGCTTGTTTAGCTTGGAGAAGAGAAGGCTCCAGGAAGACCTCATTGTGGCTTCATTCCAGTACTTGAAGGGAGCATATAAACAGGAGGGGGAATGGCTTTTCACGAGGGTGAATAGTATTGATAGGACAAGGGTAAATGGGGTTTTAAACTGAGAAAGGGGAGATTTAGTTTAGATATTATAAGGATGTTTTTCACTCAGAGGGTGATGACTCAAATGCAGAAGGATATTATGCTAACACAATTTTAGTTAAATACTTAATATCTTAGAAATTGGAGGTATAAATCATTATTTCAAATTGTATTTATACTTTTTCTGAGGTTTCTGGTTACTGGATAAAGAAAAATAATTTAGTTATTTCCTCTTGTCATTCCCATTTAAAAAACAAAACAAAACTTCTTCATTAGACATCCAGCAAGAATTCCTCTCGTGTCTTCTTTCTTAAAATTTTCAGATGCCGAGAATTGTTGTCCTTGTAGGAAAGTAAGCCTATCTACAATAAACTACAAAGAGATTCTATATTTTTCTACTGATACTGAAACAGGATTTCCAGGAAGCCTTTTATTTATTGGTCTTTCAAATTTGCCTGAGACAAGTGGTGACCTTTTGTGTGGCTATCACCTTGCTACAGCTGTTTCTGATATAAAGTGGTCTATTCTTTCAGCTCTCCTTTGAAAAAAAGTGAAGAGATCTGCTTTTCCACTTGGTTAATAATGGAATCAGAAGTTAATTAAATAATGTACAAGGCCAACTTTAAGCATGTTGTAGGGACAGGCTGCCCAGTGATGTGGTGGAGTCTCCTTCTCTGGAGATATTCAAAAACTGCCTGAAAGTCTACCTCTGAAACCTGGTCTAGGGAACCTGCTTTGGCAGGAGGGTTAGACTGGATGATCTCTGGAGGTCCCTTCCAGCCCCTACAACTCTGTGATTCCATGATTCCAACTTAAAAGTGGCTCAAATAAATTAAGGGGAATTTAAGAGAGAGTATAATGTCTCATTTAAAAAAAGCAACAACAGAAAAAAAACTTAAACAGTTACAACAACAAAAGCCAACAAATAGATGAGAGAAGAAATAGATTATTCTACTAAAAGATGGGGTAAAGAAACAGAAGAATTGTACAACATTTAAACTATTGCTGAATTGAAATAAAACCAGAGTTCTAGAGAACTCATAACTGCCACTCCTACAACTCAGCTTTTTCCAGTTCCATCATCCCCCTACCCCAGAATAGTCAGTCCAATGTGAAAAGCAAGGTTTTTTGACCAGGCATAAGTAGTAAAAAAGTTACAGACTTCTATATCTTCCTTGATCTGAATTTAAGATGTGGCCATTTTGGTAAGATATTGCTGAATTTTTTTTATTTTCTTTTTAATTATTATTTTTATTTATTTATTTTTTTTTAACAGTAGACAATAATGGATTAATATAGAACTGAATTTTGCAATTTTGCATTTCAAATAGTTGTGATTTTTCTAAACATTTACAAAATTTCTTCAAAAGTAAGCTCATTATTAAGAAAAGTGCAAACATTTATTTAAAACCTACATTAACAATGAAAGTTGTTATTACTGGAATAATAATTCAGGTCAGTCAGTGTTTTTCATAATTCATGAATGGTAGGGATAACACTTTGTATTCATTTCTGGTCTGTGTACTTTATAAAGGGAAGCCAAAAGAAGGATACGCTGTTATATTGTTAACATCTGTTATTATATTGTCAATTTTCCATCATAAATTCTACTTCAAGAGAGAACTTCCATTCAAATTAGTTTAATATTTTATGTAATTAGAAGTAGTAGCTACTCTACCTTGCCTTATCTACAAGAAAGTTAAGGAAAATTGAATGAATTTGCTTTGTAAGTTAGTATTTTCTTGTTTTCCCTTGCTGCAATTGCTCAGCAAGGAGAAAAAAGTGAGGATGTCAGACCCATGTTCTCATTAGCCTACTGAGAAACAGATGCAAAAGTGTTCTGTTGGTTAATTTTTCAGCCAGCAGGCATTGTTACATTTCTGCTAGCAGGCATAGAAAATAACAATGAAAAAAATTAATAACTATAGATCTGCTCTGTTGGTTAGAAGGTTATCAGCAATTCTCACAGGAAACTGATAGTCTAAGTAATGTGATGGTTATTTTACTGCAGTTAATTCAACCAAAAATAGGAAGAATCAAATTAAAAGGAAGTTGTTTCCACCAGATGGCCTATTAAAATAGATAGATAGATAGATAGATAGATAGATAGATAGATAGATAGATA
>JAPSGF010000052.1:208002-231280 GCA_035772895.1 Perdix hodgsoniae
ATAGATAGATAGATAGATAGATAGATAGATAGATAGATAGATAGATAGATAGATAGATAGATCTGCACAGATATTAGATGATACCCTATGCTAAATAATGAATCTTTAATATCTGTTATGAAAGACAAAAATAACTATCTAAATAACTAAATAAATAATCTAACCCCGCACCCAAAATCCTTTCACACAGCTAAGATACTTTAACAGATGTGTAAATACATTTGTATTTATTGACCAGTGAAGACAATGAAGATTCAGAAAATGGTTTCTGTTTTCTTCTCTTTCAGATCTAGGATTCGTTTCTGGTGGAGTCACTTTTGAAATGTTTAAACTCAGAAATAGTCTTTTGTTTTGAACTGCATGATAATGTTCCAAATTTCAAAGTTTGGCAAGTGCTTTCTGGAGATATCTATACTTTTGGGCATTTTTTTTACAAGAAACTGTGTGTACATACTGCGTGCACCAAATTTTGAAAAAATGCAGGCTATAGCTGGCTGTTCAGACATGGACACAAGCTGGAGTCGGTGGTAGATCTTATCAAGCTCGTACATTTCAACTTCCTTTATTCACAGTTCAGGACTTAGTGAGGAACAGGAATGAATCTGAATGCGTGGTCACAGATCAAGTCAACAACGTCAGGATAAATCCAGGGCATATAATCAGGTCAGACCAGGCAGACTGAAGATGATGTCTAGGACACTAGTAGAGATCCAAAGATCAAAATGATGCTTTCTTCACTTTGTAAATATTTATATTTATCTGGTAAAATATTGGAGTCATAAATAAATCTGAAAATAGATTATTCTTCTATGAAATGAAGTATAGACATGAGCCATTTTGAAACTTGAAAATACAGAAAGATGAGAATAATAATGTGCAGCAAATGATTAGTTCAGTACTTCAAACTATTTTATTAACATTTCAGCCAGTTCTGGAACTACTTTTAGATCCTTTACAAGTATAGAAAAATAAAAATAAGCCAGTACCTCTTACGCTACATATTTTCAATCTTCTCTAGTATAAAATGATGATGGAAAACAAAACAAAGCCACAAAAAGCAACGTATATAAAGGCAAAAAATAAAGAATCATTAAAAATTCCACAACCTGGATCCACTAAGACTCAATGTGCTGTTTTGAAACTCAGCAAATTTAGATTAATACAGAACCAGATAAGTAGATGCATTGTGAAATTAAGGTTCTGTTTTTTAGCAAAAGTCAACTGCAAGTACTAAATGTACCAAGGCATGTCCAATTTTCTTTGGGTAATTGAGCCAAGGCAATTTGTTCAACATAGCCAACTTCAGAATCATTAAGTGATGAGATCTAAACCAATAATAAACCTGGAGGAGAGAGAAAATAAATTTTAAAATTTACTAAAGATTCGCCTAAATAATATGTTACATTCTTACAAGAGAAAAAGAGGATTTGAAAAACTGTAAGCCATTATGTATTAAAAATAAATAAAAAATAGAGCTACATGATTTACTTATGGGTAATAGTGTTTCTTTTGTTCTTAGGCTAAAACTAAATCTTGTCACTGCTACAGAGTTGACATTTGATTTTCTACCAATTCTCAATTTTTTAATTCATACCTGCAATTAATGATTAAACATAATATTTGCAAATGTATTTTTCTAAATACTTTTAGACATTATTATATTTAGACATATTTACATTCACAAGTGTGTCAAAGGTTTATGGGCTGATTCAATCTGATTCCATGACTAGCAGGGCAGAAGGATTTTGCAAAATCCGCGCCTCCAGAAAAAAAGGAACAGGGGAACCTAAAATAATTAAAAACAGCGGCAATGATCTGAGGAGAAACAAATTAATTTACTAAATATATTATTGGAATGCAAGATAACACACTATAATGCAATATAATTAGAATTGAAGATAATAAATCAAATATAATGAGAGCTAGAATGTCCGAAATGTGGATAGGCCATACCACAACACTGAAGTGAGAAGTGCAGTCTGGTTGAGCAGCAGGGAGATGGGAGAAGAGCAGACAAAGAAGAGCGGACGAAGAAGAGCCCATCAGGTGACCTTGCCAGGAGTTATATCTCCTCTCTGTGACTGCAAAGTCCCCTGGGGAACGTAATTCGTCTTCTCTTCTGCGTAGGTACCCAGAAATTGAGCATTAACAGTTAAACTCCCAGTGCCCCACATGATGTTATGATGTGAAATACTGATAACCAAACATCATAAAACCATGACAGAAGCCATTTAAAACAATGTGTTTATACACTCAGTGGGACAAAATAAGATTCATGTTTACAATTTTAAACAAAATACTGAGTTCACAACCATTGTCTTGTATTGTTAAATATAAGAAGAGTTTAATTTTAAACATCCATTTCATGGATTCCATGAACTATTTTTAGCTGTTTTAAAGCTTTCTGTTTTCTTCTAATCTTAACTGATTTTCCTTGTTCCTTTCCATAGCTGTAGTTGTTCTGATTAAAACCCTAACTTTCTAAAGTAATCATGATGATCTAATTAAGATGTTGTGGTTAATCTCTCTTCTTTTTCTTCTTTTATTTATTTATTTATTTATTTATTTTTCCTTTCCTAATAAAGGCAGCTGTAATCATTTGTAGACTTTTATGAATGCTGATCTCTACCTCCTCTAATTTTATCTTCCTCCCATACTATTTTTCCTTTTCTCTAATTGTCTCTCAGTAATAAAGCAATTTACACTTATTCTTCCCTGCATTGTAAAGACCAGAAATTGTATTCTCACAGCAGAATGACCCTCTTACGACGGCAGAATCCTGGAGCTTTACAAAACGAGCTCTGACAAAAAAATGCAAAAAGGTTCAGCAATAAACTGTTTTTTCACTATGAATTCAGCAAGGTTCTACATTTCTTAGATGCTTTACATCCTAAATCTGACATCAGTACATTTACGTTCAGGTTGACACACTCTGGAGTTGAATGCCATCCTGTTCTTTTGCACATTGAAGATAGATACTTTTGAAAATATTGAATTAAATTTACTTTGGTAAAAAGTTAAGATTTCGAGAGATTAATTTCAAAGAGCGGTATAAGGTAGCACCCTCTATTAGCCACAGAACAAGAATATAGTTGTTTATTATCATCATCATCATCATCATCATCATCATTATTTTTATTATTATTATTATTTCCAAAATGTGCATGTTCAGAGAAGGGCAGAAAAGCTGGTGAGGGGTCTGGACCACAGGCCTTATGAGGAGTGGCTGAAGGAGCTGGGATTGTTAAGTCTGGAGAAGAGGAGGCTCAGGGGAGACCTTATTGCTCTCTATAACTACCTGAAAGGAGGTTGCAGTAAGCTGGGGGTCAACCTCTTCTCTTGTGTATCTAGTGATAGGACTAGAGGGAATGGCTTCAAGCTGTGCCAGGGGAGATTCAGGCTGGACTTTAGGAAATATTATTTTTCTGAAAGAGTGGTCAGGTAGTGGAATGGGCTGCCCAGGGTGGTGGTGGAGTCACTGAACCTGGAGGTGTTCAAGGAATGTTTGGACATTGTGTTGAGGGACATGGTTTAGTGAGAACTATTTGTGATGGGTGGATGGTTGGACTGGGTGATCCTGTGAGTCTTTTCCAACCTTGGTGATTCTATGATTCTTTGATTAGGGAAAGCTGGTGTGCATGACATGATTACAATACGTTGATGTTTTAGTAACGTTAACTCATAGTTAACTCATAGTAAATTTAGCACAAATTATGCTACATTGAGTCCTCACGTGAAGCCTCGAACATTTGATTACATGTCTAATGAAAACTCTGTATACAATAGTCAACAGTTTATGGGCTGGTTTGGTCCAGTTCCATGTCTAATGGGGAAGGGGAACCCATAGACCCACGCCCTAGGAAAAGGGGAAAAAGGTAAGGAGATGGGCCTAAAAACAAAACAACTGCAACAATCTGAGGAAGAAAGCTAATTTACTGAAAAGATATTGGAATGCACGTTAACATAATATAATACAATATAATACAATTGAGGCTAATAAGTAAAATGAGAGAGAATGTCCAAAAAAGCCAAAGGCCTTACTTTAAGTAAGCGGAGGCGATGTGGCACCTACAACAAAAGACAAGCTGGAAGATCAAAAGAAAGATGTCCCATATCTGGAAATTGATTTTATCTTTCCCTGAGTGGAAAACAGTAACAGAACAGTGAACAGTCCTCTGGAGGATGTAGTTCTTATTCTCTTCTGGGACAGTTATCCAGAACTATTCACAACTCACGGAACTGGATCATTAACTCTTTAATTCCCAGTGCACTACATGATGTTGTGATGTGGAATACTAATAACAGAAATCATAAAACCATGACAACAATGTAGATAAGATATGACGACTCAAAAAGGGTAGGAGGCAATGATGTCCCTCATATGCAAATGACACAGTATCACATGGTGCTGTCTTCTTTGGAATCATCACATTATCTTCACTGTTGAGTAATGTAATTGACTAACATTCTGATCTGATTCTCCAAACTGTGGAGAAAAATCTTCTGATTAGACGTTACATGGATTTCAATACATTTTACAGACCAAATTCTGTGTTGTTACAATGCACTTTTTTCTTTTCTTTTTTTTCCTGTAGACATTTATTTAAAAATCTCTCACTTGTTAAGTATTATCAATTCAATGACATGAAGATTCACATCCACATAAAATTATTCACATCATTCATTTTTTGGTTCATCTTAAACAACTGTTATTCAGAAAGGAAATTATCTGAAATTAAGAATGTATGTCTTGAATTTAATCTTCTAGAATGAAATTTAAATATGATTAGGAAAAAATGAAACGTGGGAGCGTTGTTTTTATATATTATGATTAGATTACAGAGTTGCTTCCATAAATCTCTTCTGCTTGAGACAAAAAGGGAAACTTTCTGATGTATGTTAACATCATTTTAATTTTGTTAACATCAGTATTCGTGTGTAAATAAACACATTACTATAATGCATTTGCAGAAAAGTGTGTGATTTAAATCTAAACCTGATGTAAAAAAAATCTCTGTTGAGTAGAATGGATAATATGAAAGGAAAGAGAGGAAGGAGAAGAAGTACCAGGTGAATTTACTGCAGGAATTTTATATTTGTGTTCAATTTTCTCACTTAAAAACATAAACTTTCACAAAGGTCTGTAACAAGGCTTGAAGTGATTGGTACATCAGACTGATACCCTGAAAAAAGAAAGCTAGTCAAAAGCACACCGGATGTTTTATCATAGAATTATAGAATCATCTGAGATGGAAGAGACTCTTATAGGTCATCTAGGCCAACTTCTCTCAATGAACAGGTGCATCTACAGCTAGATCTGATTGCTCAGAGCCTGATTCAGCCTGTGCTTGTATGTCCACCACATCTTTGCCAGCCTGTTCCAGTGCCTCACACCACCCTAATTGTAAGACACTTTTTCCTTATATGTAACCTAAATCCAGCCCTTTTTTAGTTTGAAAACATTTCCATTTCTCCTATCCCAACATACGCCGCTGAAGAGCCTGTCTCCTTCCTTCATGTAACTTCCATTTGGACATAGAAAGGCTGCTATCAGATTTCCCTGGAGCCTTCTCTTCTCCAGGCTGAAGAGCCTGTCCTCGGAAGAGAGATGTTTCATTCCTAGAATAATTTTTGTGGCCCTTGTCAGGAGATGCTCTAACAGGTCTTTCCTCTGCTGAGGACTGCACATCTGGATGCAGTACTTCAGGTAAGGTCTCACCAGCGCAGAGTAGGTGGGCAGGATTACCTCCCTGAACCTGATGGTCTCTCTTCTTTTGATGTGGCCCGGTGTCCTGGTTGGCTTACTGGGCTATGAAGGGCACATTGCTGTCTCATGTACAGTTTGCCATGCACCAGTACGCTCAAGTCCTTTTCATCTGGTCTATGCTCTGTACTTACATCCTTCAGCTTGTACGGATAGCTAGGTTTACCACTACCCAATTGCAAGACCTTAAACCTGGATTTGTTGAATGCCATGATGTTCATCTGGGCCCACTTCTCAAGCCTGATCTAGTTCTCTCTAAATGGCATCCCACCCCTTGGGCATGTCAACTGCACCACACAGCTTGATATCAACTGCAAATTTGCTGGGAATATACTCAATCCTACTATAAGTGTCATTGAGAAAGATGCTGAGAACTGGTCCCCTAATTGACCCCTGAGAAACACCACTTGTCACTGATCTCCATCCAGACACTGACCACTGAGCTACTGACAATGACTCTCTGAGGGTATGATCTCACAAGCAGTTCCTTGTCCACGGAAAAGTCCAACCATCAAATAAATATCTTTACAATTTGGAGAGAAACATGCTGTGGGGGACAACGTCAACACCCTTAGTGAATTCCAGACTGATGACATGAACAGCTTTTCCCTTGTCCACTGATGCAGTTATACCATCATAAAAAGTACTGTTTGGTCAGTTAGGACCTGCCCTTGGTGAAGCCATGCTGGTTATCCCGTATCAACTCTCCCTTTTCTATGTGCTCTTGCATAGCTTTCAGGAGGACTTGCTCAGTGATCTTCTTCGGCACAGAGTGATACTGACAGGTTGGTAGTTCTCTGAGTCATCCTTTCTACTGTTCTTAAAAATTGATATTATATTGCCATTTTTTCATTCGCAAGGATCTTCACCTGATTGCCCTAACTTCCCAAATATAATGGGCAGTTGTCCTATGGCATGGAATATCCCCTTATATCAGTTGGGGTCAAATGTCACAACTGTGTCCCCACTCAGTGTGCTTTTTTCACTTCCGTTTACTCTTGAGATGTAAGAGTTAGGAAAACTGAAAGCCTCGATGCTATGCAAGCACTGTCCAACTAAGACATTGGTGTGCTATCAACACTGTTTTAACCACAGATATAAAACACAGAACTATACAGACTGCTCTGAAAAAAGTTAACTATCCCAGACACAAGGTTAGTAGGTCTTACTCCATATGCTTTCAACAAGAGGTGTACTTGATATATATACATGTACTGCACTGAGACGTTTCCTGTTCAACGTGTTTATTAGTGATCTGAAGGAAGTTATAAAATGCACTCTCAAATATTTTGCTGATACCAATCTGGGAGGACCAGTAAATATGACCAAGGACAGGGTTGCTTCTCAGAGTTTCTTACACAAGATGGAGGAATGAGCTGATACTGAAATAATGAAACTCAGCAATGACAAACGTAATCCTACACCTGGGAAGATAGATCCTAATAGTGTTGTAGACTGGGGACAGAGGAACTAGAGTGCACCCTCGAGGAAAGTTCTGAGATCTTGTGAGAAAGTGATCAAAACTGATCGGGACAGTATTCTGGAAGCAGAGATGGCTAACAACATCCAGAACTGTGCTAAGTGGAACATATACAGCAAATCAAAGGAAGTGATTATCAACTCCTCTGCATTCATTAGACAACATCAGTTAAGAAGTATTCAGCTTTGGGAACCCTGAGAAAAAGAAAGCTGTCAATAACCTCAAGCAAGTTCAGCTGAAGACCATCAGAGCTGAAGTACTTGTCAATTTGAGGATAGATTGAGAGAGAGTGAAGCAGCAGCTTCAGGAGACCTAACATCTTCTGTATACCTACAGTGGTATTATATACTCCTACAGAGGTGATTAAGGAGACAAAGCTAAGCTCCCATGCATGGTAGGAGGATTAGAAGCAATAGACATACAATTAAACAAAAGAATTTAAGATTGGTTATGAGAAGAAGAAACTTTTTTTTTTTTTTTTTTTTCCCTGATAAGACATTAAGACAGAGGCTTGTATGTCCCAGAGAAATTAAGCAGTCTCCAGATTTGGAGGTTTTCTAGACTTGGTTAGCTAAAACCCTGACTTGGACATCCATAGCTGTATCTTGAGCACAAATCTATCTTAGGCATATACATCTCCTAACCCAACTTATCAATAAGATATTGATATCCTATGAAATTTGGATATTATATTTCATTCTTTAGGCACATAATTTGATAGAGTTTCTCTGGAGACTTTTAATAACAGTGAAAATGTTTGTGTGTGTAAAATTACTAGCACTTTTCTACCTCTCCTTAGAGAAAGACTTTATTACTGAGACAGAAGAAATTGCATTTTTTTACTAAGTTATTAAAATGAATATCATTATTTCTTACTAACTGAATTACGTGCTAAGTCACTTTGGGGTATATCTTTTTTGTTGTTTTTTATTTAAAATAGCAGCATCTAGTGATTGTCCTCCTCTATCTTTGTGAGCTTGTAAACAGGATGGAAATCACCTTTTTGCAGGATTTGATAGTGATAGAACAAGGGGGAATGATTTCAAATTGAAAGAGGTGGAATTTGAATTAGATGTTAGGTGGAATTTCTTTACTATGAGGGTGGAAAGACAATGAAACTGATTGTACAGAGAAGTGTGGATGCCCTATCCCTGGAGTTATTCAAATCCAGGCTGAATGGGGTCCTGGGAAACTTGACCTGATGGATGGTAGCTCTTTTATGGCAAAGGAGTTGAAACTAGAGGATCATTAAAGTTGCTTTCATGACAAGACATTTTGTGATTCTACCATTCAAATAATGTCACTGTAAAGGAGATGTCTCCTTAGTACTGATTTAGCGCCTCTGTCTAGATAATCCAGTAGATATTCTGAAAGCATTTTTTAAAATAAAATACACAATTAAATTTTCTGAAGACTAAAGGCTTAGAAGTTAGGGTAACTAAGGAGAATTGTAACATATTTTATTAAATGAGAAACTCTAGCAAGTCAACCATAGAACAGATTTATAAACCCTGTCCTCTTTATAAAAATGAGCATGAGTCCTTCTTGCAGATATTTTCACACTCTTAAATTTAGAAGTTCTTTTTTCTTAATTAAAGTCTTGCAAGCTATTAGTTTACTTATTACATTAATTATATTGGATCTATGTCAAATGAAAATTATAAATCTGGATATGTTTTGTCTCTAGTTTCACCATTTATAGCCTCATTATAATAATTAAGGCATAAAAGCCACAGTTAGATTTCATTGCTTTTGCTGATATGTGCTAAAATTTTAGTGTTAGTGCTAGAGAAATGCGTTATGCCAGCCTTTGTATATGCCATACCACAGCAGTGCATATCTGTACTTCTTGAGCTTAATATCATTAATGAGGGCATTAAAAACATTTCATGCATATCTTTTCATTCTAATGACATAAACACAACCAATCAGCATCATGACAGCATCAGCACTAAATATCATGTAATTAGATAAACTGTTTATCTTTCCCTACAACTTTGAAGAGCTATCAGGCAGTTAAAATAGATTTGAATGTAAATTTATACAGCTTCAATAATTTTAGCATGTTAACTTGTTTAAAGCTTGTGAAAAGCAAATGAACAAACAAAATACATGGATCAAGTCTGGTAAACTGGATATTGTTAAACTTAGCTGATTTTTTTTTTTTTTTCAATTATTAATGGCTAAAAATAGGTTTAAGATGAACTAGGGTATGCCAGCTTTCTGTTTATTTACATTACCTGTCAAATTGCTCTTTTATTAATCTACCTTAGGAGAAACTAGGAGCAACTAGGTCCAGTGTGAAGAGCTCATTATTTAACACACTTGATTATGCAGCACTTATTTACATAAGTGATTTTCAGTTGCAATGTTGGATTGGCATTCACCTTCAGGCCACGAATATCTCACTTAGGAGAATAAAAGGAGATGGCTTTATAGAAAACAGGATTCCAGTTCAGTAACTCTCAAACAGGTGTCAATTGCCTGAGGCATCCACATAGAACTGTCATGTATCATAGGAAACATACAGTTTACTAGAATTAAAGCTGGATCTAATCTTCCATAAATGATATAATTATACCTGGTACATAGTCACCCCCTATTTACGTGTGACAACAGGCAAGTGGTGTCTCTTACTGTAAGAATATGCCCTGTATTTGTCTTATATATGTATACGTATTTTGAACTACTAAGGTATCTCAAGCAAAAGGTGTATATATTTTCTTTCTCAAAACGTATTACTGCACACCACTAGTATTATTTATTTTTCCACCTCCCCACATTTCTCACCTGAAATATTTGGAATATATAGATACTAACCTGTTCTTTTAAAATTGGGTACAGCTAAAAGATGGTTCAGTATTCTTAGACAGATTCCATAGATAACTAATAGGTACATTCTAATTCTTAGATTAATCTCTCTAAGAAAAGAAGAAATTCTGAAAGAAGGATTCTCTTTTGTGCTACTGTCCAATATATTAACTTTTGTCAGGGATTATCCAGATCTGTCCATGACAGGGGGACAGCAGGCCCACAGGCCCACCAGCCCCAAAAGGGGAGGGGAGGGGGGATTGTTGATGGTTTACAGGCCAGTTTGGCCTGGTTCTGTGACTAATGGAGCAGGGAACCCTTTTCTCCTTTCCCTGGGAAAGGGGAAAGGGAAAGGGTAGGGAGATTGATGATGGACCTAAAAACAGAACAGTGGCAATGATCTGAGAAGGAACGTTAATTTACTAAATATTATATCAGAATGCACGATAGCACAATATAGTACAATGTGTGTTGGTGAGAGGTGAGAATGGGGCAAGAGGTGACTAAATTTTGCTTGCTGTTTATCTTTTTCTTTTTCTTTTTTTTTTTTTTTAACTGTATCTACTATAAAGGTTATCATGTTGTACCTGTTAGGGAGGTAAGCAAACGTGAAGTTACTCATAGAATCACAGAATGGCCTGATTTGAAAAGGACCACAATTATCATCCAGTTTCAACCCCCCCTCCATATGGAGGTCACCAACCATCAGATCAGGCTGGCTAGAGCCGCATCCAGCCTGGACTTGAATGCCTCCAGGGACGGGGCAACATGTTCCTGTGTGTCACAAACCTCTGAGTGAAAAACTTCCTCCAGTATCTAATCTAAATCTCCCCTGTCTTAGTTTAAATCTATTCCCCCTTGTCCTATCACTATCCACCTTGTAAACTGTCATTCCCCTTCCTGTTTATACACTCCCTTCAAGTACTGGAAGGCCATAATGAGATCGCCCCAGAGCCTTCTCTTCTCCACAGAACAGAAGGCTTCTAACATTTTGAAAGAAATCATTAAAAAGCTTATATATGTGTGTGTGCATATATATACATAGGTTCAGATTTTTGAGACCTTCCTGTAACTTTACCATACCCTTCACGCTAATGAAAATATCTGACATACATAACTATGTATGCTACAAAGCACTCTTTTGTCTGAAACAGTGGTTACAGTAAGTTCTGATAATGAACTCAACAACTGACTCTCTGGCTCAGATGATTATTTATATGCACAGTATTCTCTCTGAATAATGTATAGTTGCTCATTCAATTAAAATGAAAAGATCACTGCTACCTTCATACACTGAAAAAAGATAGAAACTATTTAATAACTCACAGAGTCCCAAATCATTTTCCGAATAGAAAAAAGACCTTAAGATCAAGACAGAAAGAGAGCTGAGGCATCCAAAAGTGTGTTCTGAAAATTACCTATGTGAAAAACTGAAAATCAATCTTAAAAGGTGCTTAAATTTATAGGAGCATGATTAAAAAGAAATCATCCAGAAGTTCCCAAGTTCTTAAGGTACCAAAGTCTCAAAGTTCACCCAAGCTCTTCTTGGGCATCCTTTTATGCCTGCTAGATTTACAGAGTTTGTTATTAACAAGTTCATCGTCAGCAAGTCTACCATCAACAAGTTCACAGTCAGAACTGTGCAGCAAATAGCTCCATTTGAACAGGGGTGTATTGGCTGGAGAGAGGCCATTCTGTCTCCACAGGGCTCCCTCCTCTGACCACATCTTCAGCCTTTAGCCTGTTGTTGTTGCACTGGTCTTATCTATTAAGTGTTAATCACTCAAGAGATCTGACAGAACTTGAATGTGAAATGTTAGTACAGTTTCAATACCCCATTTCTACAAAAAGTTACAACACATGAAATTTGCAAGGTTTTGTACTGAATTTGGCTAAGATGTAGTTAATTTTATTCACGGCAGCTGGTAGGCTGCTGTGTTTTGGATCTTTGACCAAACCAGTGCTTTAAATCCTTCCAGCTGGCAAGAGATTTGACAGGGACATAGCAAGGACAGCTGACCAAATTGGATAAAGAGTTATTGTACTCTGTACCATTTTTTGTTTAGAAAAAATGTGTGTAGTTTGGGGAAGGAAAGGGGGGATTATTTCCAGAGAAGCCACTGCATGGGTATCAACTGGGCAATCTATCTGCTGAGTGTGTTTTTTTTCTCTCCTCACTGGTTATATTGTAGTCATCTCAGCCCACAAGTTCTTGCACTGAACTGATTTTGTCTGGGATAGAGTTAAGTAACATAAAAGATACTGTGTTTTGGATTTGTGACCAAATAGTGTTGATAACATATGTATATTTTAGTTGCTGTTGAGCTGTGCTTATGCTAAGTCACGATCTCTTCTGCTTCTCATTTTGCCTTACTACTGAGGTGGCTGGAAGTGCAGAAGAGGCTGGTAAGTCACATAGCCAGGACAGCTAACCAAGGGGATATTCAATACCATATGTCATTATCAGCAATAACATCTGGGAAGAAAAGAGGAAGGGATGAGGGAGGAAGGGAAAAGGAAGGGAAAGGGAAAAAAAAGAGGAGAGAACAAATATGACATTATGTGTGATGGTATGTCTTCCCAAGTAATTATTACAGGTGATAGAGCCTTGCTTTCCTGGAAATGAATTAAACAAATTATTTCAATATTTTGTATTGCTTGCACAAACTTTTTGTTTTACTTATTAAACTATCTTTATGCTAACCAGAAGGTTTTTCACTTTTGCCCTTCCAATTATCTTCCCTATTCCACTCTGGGGGAGTGAGCAAGCAGTTGTATGAGTCTTAGCTGTGTGGGACTAGCCCACCACATAAATTTACTACTAGCATGAAACAAAACAAAGCAAACAAATAAATAGCACTCTAGAAGGAATTAGTGTAATTGTAAGCATATAATTCTGACTTTGGACTCTAATGAAAGGATATTGACTGTTATAAAATACCACTGAGCACCTGTAGAACTCAGGAAGGCAATGTGGGGAGTCTCTCTTTCCTTCTAGTTGCAGATGGTGTCAAAAAGCACACCAGTGTGAAGGGGCTTCAGTAGACAAAATATGCTATTTGGATTTTCTGACAATTTTCCTTACTAAAAGTTATTACAGAAACGAAAGTCACAGAAAAGCTTCAGAGTAAGTTAATGGTGCCCCATCCCTGGAGGTATTCGAGGACAGATTGGATGGGACGATAGGCAACCTGATCTAGTGTCTGATTGGCACTGAGTTGGCAGCCCTGCCAATGGCAGGGGAGTTGGAATTAGAAGATCTTTGAGGTCCCTACCAACCCAAGCCATTCAATGATTCTATAATAAAGTAGAACATCTAGGAAAATCATCTAGTTAAAGATCATAGAACTATAGAATGGAATCATAGAATTGCTTATGTTGGAAAAGATGTAAAAGATCATTGAGTACAACCACAGCTTAACCAAGCTACCCTAACTCTAACAACCCTCTATTAAATCATGTCCTGAGCACCATATCCAAATGGTTTTTAAACACATTTAGGTATGCTGACTCAAACACCACCCTGGGGAGCCTATTTCAGCACATAACCCTTTCTGCAAAGTAGTTTTTTGTAATATGCAACCTAAACTACCCTACCTGGTGCAAATTAATACAATTTCTCCTCGTCCAGTCACTTGTCACCAGTTAGAAGAGATCAACCCCGCTCTTGCTGTAAGCACCTTTTGGATATTGGAAGAGAGCAATAAGGTCTCCCCTCAGCCCCCTTTTCCCCAGACTAAACAGCCCCAGTTCCCTCAGTCAATCCTCATAGGGCATATTCTCCATTCTGGCCATCTAGCCAGTGCTTCACCCAGCAAAGTGTATGTTCATTCAAACAGCCTGCTTCTCCATGTGAATGTTGTAGGGGACAGTGTCAAAAGCTTTATTGAAGTACAGGTAGGCCGCATTGACAGCCTTACCTTCATCCACTAAGCATGTCACCTCGTCATAGAAAGAAATCAGGTTTGTCAAACAGGATCTACCATTCATAAACTCATTCTGACTGAGCCTGATCCCTGGTTGACCTTTAACTGGTTCATGATGGCTCCTAAGATTATTCATTCCATAATTTTCCCCAGCACTGAGGTGAGACTGATAGGTCTGTAGCTACCAGGATCATCTTTCCAGCCCTTTTTGAAGATGTACGTCACATTTGCCAGTCTCCAGTCCACTGGGACATCCCCAGTTAGGCAGGACTGCGAAAGAATGATGAAGAGTGGTTTGGCAACCACATCCACCAACTTCCACTGCACTCTAGGGTGCAAACCATCCAGCCCCATGGACTTGTGAGCATCCATCTTTTGGAGCAGGTCCAAAACCATCTCATCATGGATTATGTAGGGCCTATTCTGTTCCCCAGTCCCTATCTACCAGCACAGGGGGCCATGTTCCTAATGAGTAACAAGTCTTACTATTAAAGACTGAGGCAAAGAAGATGGCTGAACTCAGATAGTAAGCAGGTGAATCGAGCAATGTATTATTTCTGGTCTGCATGTCCAGCATCTATAGCAGGAAACAGTCCCAAATGCACTCTAGGAATCTGGCATGTCACTTGCACACCACTGTTTTCTTATCACATGTTCAGATAACTGAAGTTACCCATGAGGACCAGATTATGTTGGTCTGAGCCTTCCTTGAGTATCTACAGTAAGGTTTCATCAGCCTAATCATACTTGTTAGGAACTCAGTAACAGACACTTAGCATAAGATCCTCTAGATGATGATCCCTCTAATTTTGGTCGAATGGCATTTGCACAGCCACAGTATTTCCTTATCACTGGAACACTGTAAGATTGTCATCTAAAAGAAACTCTGAGGTAAGTACAGTGATGGTAGTAACTATAAAAATAAATTGAACTAACTTCATAAATGATTTCATGGAATTAATTGTGGTGGTGGTTATTGAATACAGATCCTGCTGATACAACTACTGAATTTTAAAAGATTCAGCTCAGAAGAGCAATATGCACATACAGAAGTCACAGCATGTGACTATTTCTTTACAAATGGCGAAACTCATCCAAACAAGCTGCATTAGTTATGAAGAGTTGTTTTACAAATGACTGTGCCATCTCATCCCAAATCTATTCCCTGGGGTGACAACCAATATGACTTGTAGTTTAAATAGACACAACTAAAGACTGAGACTAAGTGAGTCTGATTTAATCACCCTTTTCTTTTTAAAATAATGAAAATGAATTAAATATGTCCAGATACTCTGATTTGTTTGCATACCGGTTCATCTGAATATCTTAGAGTAGAATGACATCATGAAAAGAACATTACTACATCAGTTTTGGACCATGTTTCACAGAATAAAAGAAATGAAAGGCTGTCACCTGCTGTCAAGAACTCAGTTTTTCTTCATTCACATTCTTTAGCAAAGTCAAAGGCCAAACAGTGAAAATACATTTTTAATTGAATTTTAAAACTATACAGCCTAATTAAGTCAGTGAAGTGCATAGAAATCATATCCAATGCAGCTAGCAGCTTTGATTCACTTTGTCTTACAGCTAAAGAAGAATGTGTGCTCATTGTAGTATAAACATGGGTAATTATGCATAATTACAGAGCTTCCTTTACAATTAAGGTTCAATTTCTGTAACAATTTTATCCAAAAGTCTGTTTATTTTTTTTATTTTTAGTAGCAGTAATGAAGTTAACTTAAGGTAATAAGGATTCTTATGATAATAGTCAGAAAATAAATAAATAAATAAAACTGCAGTCCTGGGTAGTATGAATGCCTTGTTGTCAGCATTAAGTTTGAAACTTCAAACTTGCTTTTGCTTCACCACTTTAAACACTTCCTTATAGCACCATCATAGGTCAAAAAAGTGTATTCTTAAGTTACTTTATGTTAGAAATATTCTCTGCTAGAGTACTGAAAAAAAAAATTGTTTTGTTTTGTTTTGCATTTGATAGAAGAAAATTAGGAGTATTTGTAACTCAATTACTTATATATTTGCCAGTCCTGCAAATCTTGTTCCACCTGAATTCCTTTATTTTACTGCATATTCATTACTTTATGATCTTAAAATAATTCTCATTCTATTAATAAAAATAATGTTAAATTACAAAAATATAAACAATTATAATTAAGATTTCTACATAACATTCTTAAGAATTTTTTCCATAATAAGGGTGTTGGTCAGTGATTCAGTGTCCAAAAGGAGATCACTGATGAGGGGTGTAGATGACAACCAGAAACAGGTCAAGGATGGAGATTCTGCTTCTCTAATCTGTGCTGATTATACCTTGTATGGAGTACTGTGTGTAGATGCGAAGTCTTCAGTACCTGGGAGTTGAAGGTTGGAGAGGAGGGCCAAGGGATGAGGGATGATTTGACCCAAGGAGGAAATACTTACGTAATGTTGAGACGATTTTTTTTTCCTAAGCTTTTGTAATTCCATGGTCTTGTTGATATCAGTGTTTTCAGTTACATATGCACATTATTATTTCCATTATGAATTAAAATAGAACAGGTTAAATTTTATGTAAAATGAAATCTTCATGAAAAAAGGATTGTTCAGCATAAATCAAAATATATTTGGATGATTTAATGTATTTTATGTCTACTAGTGCATAAGCATAATTTTTTTTTGTTTGTTTCTAAGTGTAAGTAAATATGTAATTTCATACATTTCAGCATTTATACTTATATGTATATAATTTTATCAGGTTGTTTGATCATAATGGATTTTAACAACAGAAAACCTGGTATTTTCATGTGGAACATTTAATTAAGTTATTAATTAACATATTAATTAACATTAAATTTAACATATTATACCTCAACTAATAAAATAATTGTAAAGTTTCCACATATCTTTTTTGCTCTGTTGCATTTGTCTATTTGTGCAAGTAGGATTTCTAACAGTCTTATAATACAGGGTCATGACAGAAAAAAGATTAATACCTTTTATATGCAGCTATAGATATATGTATTCTGATCTAGCATTTTTGTGTATTGTCTATATTTAGATACAATGCCATGTTATGTATGACATTGCCTTTTTATGCAGGAATCTAACCCCAAAAGGAAATCTAGACCTGCAGATTTTTGCCAATATAGAATATCAAAGCCATAATATATATGAGGTAAATAAGGCCATAATTGATTCCAAAATTAGCAGCAGGACACAATTAACAAAAGTAATAGAATTGATAATCACACCTGACTGTTAATCTAGGTCACAGAAGATGTGACCCTTAATATTTCAAGAAAACATAGTTTCCTTTCCTACAGTTAGTGTGCATAATTCAATGTCTTCTAACATGACCATTGTTATATTAAAGATTTAAAAAAGAAGCATATTGCTTGGTTATTTATTGATAATACTCAGGTTGAGAGGAAAATCCTTTTTTGTTCCTTCATTTCTTTTTTCTTTCTTTCTTTCCTTTTTTTTTTTTTTTTCCCCTTTCTTTCCTTAACTTTTTTTTCTTATTTTTGTTTTCTTTTACATATATTTTAAAAGAATACCACCAAGGGATTACACCTTCTCCCTAACTCTTGGTTCAAAAAGGTCTACAGATTGAATGCTGATACTCATCCTGAGTGCAAATCAGCCATGGTGTTGCTATGCCTGTGTGCAGTGAATTGTGGAATATCTGCAGTGGGTATTTTTGCTGCTGACTCTCTAGAAACAGGTCAGTATGTATCAGATATATGAGTCAATCATTCTAGTTACTTGCAATAAAAATAAAAAAGGTTCTGATTGGTTGAAATAAATTCCTTCACTTTGAAACAATTACTGTTTGACCTTGTCCATCAGGAATTGCTTTTATATCTACTGGCAAGCCTCCGTTAAGATTTCCAGGTGATTACATATAAATGTATAACATATAACATCTTGAAAGTTGTTACAAAGCAGCATGAATGTACTGAATTATATTCTTAATGCTAGCCATGTGAAATTACTATCAGGTCACACACTATTTTTCATTCTGCAAATACCTACGTAAATTATGTAAAAGAGATCAACAAAGTTAGATGAATGTTAGATGAACATTTATTTACACAAACAATAAAAAATAATAACATGGTTTGGCATTTTTCATTTAGCCAGTTTGTAACTAGAACTAGTAATTTCTAAAATATATGAAAATTAGTCTGCGTACTACCCTGCCCACCTCTTGTTTTACTCAAAAATGACTGGGATTCTTGTTTTAATGATATTATGAAACTATGATGAAATATGTCTGAAATTATGATACAAATTTAAAGGTAACAAAAGGTTTTAGTCAAATTTCTGCTGGAGAAATGAAATTGAAATCTTAAACAGATGAGAAAGATTAGGGATGGTTAAAAATATATAAAAAAAAAGGAGATTGCATTAATTTATTCACTGTCAATGTAACACATTGGATTAATATGTTAGAATCCATTGTGTTGTTAAGTAAAAGCTTTGTTTCCTTCTTTATAGAACAAGGAGAATTTTTAGTACATATGAGAGATGTTCTTGTCATCATATCCTGTATAAGAGGAAATGACTGTGCCATGGTGAGACTCAATGGTGAAGCAAAGAAAGTATGAAAAGCACAGTAAAAGTCTAGGTGCGTTCATCAATTTTTTATGAAAATTTCATAGCATCTTATCACCTGGTAGTTTCACCTGGTCTGGTGTTACTATTGTATTATTATTATATTGCATTCTACTAGTGTATCATCTTGCAGATTTTTTTTTGTAAAAGACAGGACCATTTTGTTTCTGCTCAAAAGTTCTTAGGACATTTTTTTCATCTTGGAATTCCTTTGCTGCCTGTTTCTGGCTAAGAGCTCAAAAGCTCAGTCAATCATGCCCTTAAGGGCATTTTCTTGTGTCACCACAGCTCTTTCTACACTCCAAAGAAGTGTGCTCTTCAACCATCCAAACCATCCTTCCTATTAGACAAAATGACAGAAAGTCTTCAGTGGTAACAAGTATAAGAAATTCTTACACTACTCTGAAATATAACAAGCCAGATAATTAAGTTCAGTAACAGATTCATTATCCCCAGGCTAGAATTACCCTTGTGTGAGATTCCCTGGGCCACTGATAGCAAGCTGTTCCATACAGTAATGTATGATTTAGAATAGGGTGTGATAGTTCTAAGAACTAAAAAGCCAGTTGCAGATGTGTGACAGCTCTACCTGTACAGCCTGTAATACAGAAGACTACTGGTAAAAATGGTTTGTAAAGCAGTGAGAACATAATGACCAGAAAGCATGGTCTAGAATTTGTTTATCTTTTCCTGGTAAACATGTTCTGATTCAGTGACTCAGTCAACTTTGTACATCTCACTTTTCAGCTTTCTTAGTTGCATTAGTGTCTTTTTAAATATATCTAACATCTTTATAGGTTCATTACAAGGCTATTGCAAGGGAGCCAAATTACTGTATTTAAGAGCAACAATGTGGAAAGACTATAATACTTTATTAACACTATTCAGCAATAACTGTTGAGTGAACAGCTCACATTTTTCTGAAGGAAAACATGGATAAATTATGCTACAGCTTGCGGTACAAAGATTTTAATTTTGCCCAAAGAAAACTAGCCTTATTATGCCTAATAAGACACTATGAAATAACTTTTTTCTTTTTTTCTTTTTTTTTTTTTCCTATTCATTGTACACAACTTTAAAAAGTAGATGTAAAATATTGTGAATAGATGGAAGAACACGCACTTGGATATTGTATTAATAAATCCAGTATGTGCATGTTTTCCTTCAGTATCTCTTGCAGAAGTCCCGTCTTTGAGATTCTAACTTTCCCCAAACATATTAATTTTTCTGATTTGACTGTTTTGGAGCCAGTCCTTGAAAATGATCAGACTTCAGATTCTCATGATTTGAAAGTGATTCAAATATAATTATTGTAATTTAATAGATAATACACTGAAAAACAAGGATAGATCTATTTCATGTTTGATGAGTAAATAATGAAACAGTCTCAAGTAGTGCTGGGGCATGTTTAGATTGTAAATTAGGGAGCATCTCATCATGGAGAGAATGGTCAGACATTGGAATGAGATGTTCATGGAAGTGGTGAATTTCCTATCCTGCGAGGTATTCAAAATAGGTGTGGATGCGTGTCACGGAGTTAACTAGATCAATCTATGCCTGTGAGAGGGGGCAGTAGGCCCCTCCCTCATCCCCACCCCCCCCCCCCGTGGCCCCACAAAATGGGAAGGAAGGAAGGGAGGAAAAAAAAATAATTAAAAAACAGCGGCAACAATCTATGAGGAAAACAATTTTACTATGATATTGGAATGCAAAATAACACAATATAATACACTAATTTAAATTGAGACTAATAAATCAAATAAGATAGGAGGGAGAGAGCTCCTGAGACCAAGTCAAACCTGAAAAGCTTGGAACATCTAGGAAAGCACCCTCCAGCACCCACTGCCAGGCAGTAAGAGACCACCCCACCCGAAAGGGTCAGATCCCATGACTTCCATAATGATAGGGATAGGTACATGGAATTGGAGCATTAACACTTTAATTCCAGTACACTACATGATGTTTTGATGTGGAATACTAAAAACCAAAAAACATAAAACCATGACAATGTGACAATAAGGGACAGTTTAATGATGGACTTTGTAGGTCAAGATGTGAGTTGATGACCTTGAGAAGATTTTTTTCCCAACTTAAATGACTCCACGATTGTGAAAGTAATCTTAATGCATAGTGTATGAAAGAACTGCCATTCTGATATTCTGAGCAAAATTGTGAGGTATTTTAATCCTGAGGAGGAAACCTTGTTTTAAGGCACTGGGACATATGACTATCACATATATTTCACGGTTACGGACTCAGTTAATTTCTAACAAGTTTCAAAGCTATGCATTTAATGTTCATAAGAACCTGAGTATATCCAGGCCAGATAATACTGGATAGACAAATATATTTTTCTTTATGTCATATGTCCCTTCTTGTTCCCCACCCACAGACTATGGATTAGGCTCAAACGCTCTAATGCTGATAAATGCTAACTTATATCTTACCTACCTGGCTCTCTATTGGAGCACTTCAACTAACTATCTCAAAGAATAAGAAGGACCTCCAGAGGTCCTTTGCACTGTTGAAAAGCTCAATAGACCAGGAGCTGAAATGCTTGCAATTACATGTGTACTACCTAATGCTGTCAGTATCTGAAAACTGCACTTTTTAAAAATACATTTTGGTTTACTTTCAGAATCTGTTAATTCTTTCATTCCAGAAGAGAATACTAAGCAAACCATTTTTTATGCATCGTGGATGTTCAGAGGGTCAGGACCTTGGACTGGAAGTAATCATGCAGCAATGACTCCCACAAGAACTTGAATGATGAAGAGTGAAACATTATTTGAGGATTGAAATGTAATTGTCACCGCAGTAAAGTCAGAAGTCTTTTTCTCCTTTTCAGTCAGCAATTTTTAGACCCAAAAATATCATTTTTAACTTAAAAATATCTTTGCAAATCATATGAAATACAATTGAATTTTAAAATATATGTGATACTGCAGAAAAATAGTTATTTAAACATATTAAACATAATTTTCATTTTTAAGAATCTAATATTACTAATGATACATCTCTATTAAAAGACAAGCATCTAGAAGTCTTGAAGAAAATAATAAAGAAAATTTTATAACAAATTCTCTGTGTTTTGTTTGTTTCTATTCTAGTCTTTAATGCAAGGGATTAGAATTCATAGAATAACAAAATAACAAAATCACACACTCACAAAACTCATGGTGTTGCTCAGTGTCACAGAAGCAAGTTTATTTTGTTCTTCTATAGTATTCTCTATATTTATTATATTATTTATTAGTTATTGATTAAATTAAAACTTGAAAAAATATCCTTAGGTGTAACACTTGAAAAAGAGTTTGATCAAGAGATCAAACAAAAGAGTTTGGGGGAGGGCATCCCCCAAACTAGTCTTGTCTTGCTCTGTGGACATCTAATCACCTTCCTGCCACATGTCTCTGGGTTGTTCTCAAACAGTATCTTTATGAACTTCATCCCCCTCACTATCCCAGACCCAGTGTCTGCTGTCCCCCTTTCTCTAACGAGCTCTACATTCCTGCTTCTATAAACTATAACTATCCCCCTCTATCCCCCCTCCCCCTCTCACCCCTGTTCTCAGTTACTGTGAAATCTTCTTTCTGCCTATTACTTTTCTTATGGAGCCCCTTTTCCACCTTTCGGAAGGAAGGAAGGAAGGAAGGAAGGAAGGAAGGAAGGAAGGAAGGAAGGAAGGAAGGAAGGAAAAATTCACCTGGATTGCACCAAACTCTACTGTGATAACTTGTCCCAAACAAAGTTTTATCAGAGCCAGACTAAATTAAACCATAAATAAAAATAAGCTACCAAATCCATACCAAATGTATGGATTCAAATATTAGGAATAATTTCTCAGAAAGAATGGTTAGGTTTTGGAACAGGTTACCTATGGAAGAAGTAGAGTCACAGTCTCTGCGGGTTTATAAGGAACGGGTAGACAGGGACATGGTTTAGCAGACAGTATTGGCAGTACGTGGATGGTTGGACTAGATGATCTTAAATGCCTCTTCCAGCCTTAAAGATTATAGGATTCCATGAAATCTTAATCAAAAGCTATTATGTCCAAATTTCCTTTCCTATAGCAACGTCTTCCCTGAACTAGCAGTTATTATCATGATGTACTAAAAGAAATGACAGTCTTAACAACAATTACATATTCAATTGTCTATTTTTTTCTTCTGCCCTTCAGCACTGAATTGTCTAGGTTGCCAATGCCATGGCAAGGACACAGTGTTTAGGACACAGTTTATAAGGACACAAAATTTATAAGGACGGAAAACAGACTCATGAGTCAAAGCTCAATACCTAGAATACTTACAGAGAGGATTATCCTGAATGCTACTGAAATGCATTTAAAGAACAAAACCATTATCAGACATGATCAACATGTGTTCATGAAGAGAAAATCCAATTTATTAATTTTATCTCCTCCTTTAATAAGGTCACCAGCTTCATGGATAAAGGAGAAGCAATAGATGAAACCTTTCTGAATTTTAGTAAGGCCTTTGGTACAATCTCTCGGAGTATCATTCAAGATAACTAACTAACTATGAGATAACAGGTTCACATTACACTCTGTGGTGAGCAGGCTGAATGTCAGAACTCAAAGAATAATAAATGGAGCTACATCTTCTTGGTGTCATTGATCCTATCCTATCCTATCCTATCCTATCCTATCCTATCCTATCCTAT
>JAPSGF010000052.1:242068-262694 GCA_035772895.1 Perdix hodgsoniae
GCCAATAACTCAAACAGCTGAAGTTTTAGTTAAGACCACTCTGTTGATTCAGGTGTGGGTGAAAGATCTAACCCACCTTCCTAAGATGGGTGGCTGAAGCACAGTGGCATGATGGGTCGCCTATCTCAGCCAAAGGAGTAGTCTGTCTTCATCACCCTTGAAAGAAGAACTTGAGGCCCAGCGACGTATCATAGTGATGCACCAAAAGAAATATTGGTTGCTCCACCAGAGAAGAGTGCCGTTCAGGATGGAAAATATTCTATCCCTGAAGATGCCTGGTACACAGATGGGTCCAGCAAGGGCAACCCAAGCAAGTGGAGAGCAATAGCATACCATCCTTCCACCAAGATAATCTGGTTTGACAAGGGAGGTGGTCAGAGTAGCCAATGGGCAGGGACATGTGGTTAGATAGGTTAGTAGGTACATGGCCTACTGATATTGTAGTCAACACTCCGATCTTCATTGCTAAAGGGACTCCTGTCATGTCGCTATGGCAGATCAGAACACCTCCTTTGGTGCCTGATATTATTATGTAGCCGCAGACATCCAGCCAGAAGGTGTGGTACAGGCAGCCAGGACATGCCCCAGTACAAGCAGAAGTGTTGACCCAGGATAGAAATACAGCCTGTATCTTGTCCTGGAGAGCAAACCGTCCCCTCTTGGTACCTCTGAAACATCTGTATTACTCCCCATGAGTCTTTGACCCTCAGGATCACCGGAAGGAATGAAATGCCATCAAAGTGCTCCAGTGTTACTGTCAGATCATGTGCAACACCTGGTGATGGCCTGATGGGACTGATGGAACATAGGACGAACCAGCACCTCACAACTGTATGCCTCTAGTAACATCATCGAGCACTGGCCCATAGAAGAATATCAATGTTCACCGATCATCACTCATCTTGAATTTTACTAAAATGCGCCGCGATGGAAATTCTATAAGCGTCGCAGTATATCATATCTCTCTATTAGGAAAAGCTTATCGTTTAGTCAACCTAATCATTGGTTCACACTGTGAAGAGGTGGAATGTATGGGGACTGCTGAATCATGGCCTGAACCTCTGGCTGATCACCTGAGGTGAGCAATGAGTCAGCCACAGGAGCACAGGTGAATTGCCTTTACCTGCAGGTGATTCACTTGTGCTGCAGGAAGGGGTAGAGCCTGACTCCACCTCTCCTAGATGCATTTAAGAGCTGACCACCAGTGGGGAAGGATCTCTTCTGGAGATCCACTCCCCTTGAGTGTCTTATGTGAGCCCAGGGTATAGGTGAGTGTGACTACTATTTTTGTTTCCTACTTCAGTGTAATAACATTATAGCTAAGCTCTCTGTTAGTCTGTACTATCGGTATACTCATTAATTGTGCAACTGCTATACCAAAACATCAGTTTATTCATTCGTTATACAGACATCACTGTGTTTTTCCTCTATTTTATTTGCTTAAGATTATTCAAATTGGCTTTTGTTTCATTCATCCCCATTCATTCTTTGTAATCAAGTATTTCATACTCTATTCTTTAAGTTGTTTTAGATCTGATTCAAGAAGTTGTTAACTCTAGTTTGTGTTCTGTGATTGAGCAAAAAGTATTTCCATTAATATCACTTGCACATGAGACTGAATTATGTTCTTTAATCTTTTTGTTCTTAAAACTCCATTGTTACAAATGTCTACACAAAAGAACAAGCAGAGTTTGAAGCTAGTCAAAGCAAATGCATATGAGAGGAGTCAATATGTATTCACTACTTTTTAGCATTATTCTCATTGTAGGCTGCCAAGATTCCAATATTCTACTTGTTTTTTCAGTGGCTATGATTCAAATCATTCAAAGTTATTGATAACTTTGATATTCAGTCAATAAATGCAATATGAAGTGAATAATAATGAAAACATTTTGTATTAGTGACTAAATTCAGCAGAAAGACACACAAAAAAGAGAAAACCCATATGTTAGCATGCTCCTATTAATTTCTGGATCCATCATCTTTTTTAATGTTTATTTCTGAAATGCCAATTTGAAAAAGTACTCTGTTCTTTATCACTTAAGTTTGCCAGTCTTTAGATTTCTGTGGATTTGAGTTTATTTTCAATAGAGTATGTTATTGATTATTTATTCAAATGGCAAAAACAAACTTATTAGGAATTACACAAAATTTGGAGCCCAGGGTAGGATGTTTGTAACAAAAATGTGTTTCTTAAGGGTATTAGGGGGTAAGTCTTTAAAAAAAAAAAAAAAAAAAAAAAACCATTTAATCAGTTTGATACAATAATAAGATTTTTTTATTTGGAGGCATGAATTTTATTAATACTGAAGGGTTAAGATTAGACAATTATTTGATGTTTTGCTTTTAATGCTACTCATACTAGATTAATCTTACTTGCTGTTCTTTCCAGTTCTTTCAACAGAATCTGCAATAGAGCAGAGTCAGGGGTATACAATAAGCTAACCTTAAAATAGATATCTAGCAGTGATTTCTTAGAAATCTGTTATTAAAATCTGTCCAGGAAACAGTAAATGAGTACCTTTGGTTCTGTGAAGCTAAGAGGTGTTATGTCATTCACCCTTTTTATGGAAGAAACTAGATCATGGGTAGCCCAGTTTCATATATATACTTGTGAGCATATTGCAGTAACCTATATAGATATTCTGAATCTATATAGATATTCTGAAAAAAATATATCCTCTAAAAGACTATAATTTTCTGCATACAGCAAAAATTCCGCAATGTTTCTCTGGCATGACTGTTTCTTCCTATTGTCCTTAGCCTGCTTACTATATAATTTTGCTCATCTTTATTAATACTGGATCACTGAATTAGGGGAACTTTTTCCCTGGCTAGGGAACATGTTACTTTGTAACACTGTATTTCATGTGAAACATGCTGAAACTGCTGTCAAACTGACTTAATCTTTTAGGAAATTAAGCTGCATTATCTCACACAATGCAGACTTCTTATAAAAGCAGCAAAGCAAATCTAGTGTGTAGTTGTCAGGAGATAATCACCCCCCTTGGGAATTATAGATATTCTGTTAAATCCCATATCATTTACAATCTTAGGAATATGATTATATTATGACAAGTATACCCCTGTTGCAGCACTTATATTTTTTTTTATGCAAGGACTATCCACAATAATCTAGTTGAAATACCTTACAAGAGCATTTATTTGTGCTATTAAATTCCAAGTTTTAATAACAAAACTAATTAAGTGAGGAAAAAAAAAGTCAGCAATTTAGCTACAGAATTCTATAACTTTATTAATGGAAATAATCTTTCTGTAATGATATTAATGTTATTAAGTATTATAGTAAAAAATTTAAACAAGACCAATGACTGTCTACAATCAGAATCCTGTAAGCAATAGGAGAACAGTATTAGTAACAACAGAATTTATAATGTTAAGTCTGAAAAAATACTGAAATTTTAAACAGTATTTTTGGTTTTCAAAAATTCAAACATAAATAGCTAATTTCAAGATCAAGTAGTACCTCTGAGCTCAACAGAAAATGATAGTAGGAGAACTGAGAATTCTGGTACCGTTTTGACTATGACTGTGAGTCTGGGACTGGCAAGGGAAGTCTAAATCAACATGAGACAAGCAACCACACTTTATGGAGCACTTTACACTTGAAAGCATTTCTTCGTAGCTGTTTGCCTTCAAATGGGAGGGCGGAGGAGTGTATTGCTTAACTGTAATGCGAGTTGAAATACAAAGGGAATATTTTTCAGGGGCCTCTGTGAAATAATAAACAAAAGGCTCTTTAAAATAAAAAAGGTCTTAGTCTCTTTTTGATCATGGAGACGTAGTGGGACAAATCTAATGACTGGAATACCGTCATGGATGAATGCCTCGTCAGGAAAGACAGACCAGAGGGGCAAAGTGGTGGAGTTGTTCTTCATGTGAGAGGGCAACTAAAATGTATCAAGGTCCAAGTGGAGATGGATGATGATGAAGTGGAAAGCTTGTGGGCAAGAATAAAGGGACAAGCTAATATGTGTGACACTGTTGTGGATGTGTACTATACGACCTTAACAAGAGGAGGAAACTGCTCAAGTCTTCTACAAACAGCTGGAAGCAGCCTTACAATCCTGGATACAGAACAAAATCCCCTATCTGCTGATCAATTAGGACATAAGAAACATACAGGGCACTTCAGCTCCTATCACTTTTGTCCTACAGCCTATTTTAAACTCTGAAGGTCCTTCAACAGTTATTCCAAGACCGCCAATTCCTGCCCCTCTGGTGGCAACAGAAGGCATTTAGAGGATTTATTTATTTATTTCCAGTGTGTGTCCTTTGCCTCTTGTCCTGTCAGCAAGTGACACTGAGATGAGTCTGGCTGTATCTTTTACAGTAATCTCCATCAGTTTTTTGCACTCATCACTGAGACTCTTCTCCTCTCCTGGCTGAATAATTCCAAATCTTTCAGCTTCTTCTTATACATAACATTTTTCAGTTCTTTAATCATCTCAATGACACTGAAGTCTATTCTTAACAAAAATATTTACATGGTGACATGTTTCTGACAACTTTTATTTTTTAGTATATAAGTACAAATTCTACTACAAAGATTACAAGTTTTTTAATTATTTCCATTTTTGATCATAGAATCACTCAGGTTGGAAAAGACCTTGAAGATCTTCTAGTTCAAACACAACCTAACTCTAACAACCCTCCACTAAATCATGTCCCTTAGCATCACATCCAAACAGTTATTAAACCCATCCAGGTGAGTAAAGGGAGGACAAGATTAAGGTTAACCATTGTTTAGGAATATAGGTAAGCAGGATGTATGATCAGATAAGAAAAGGACATCTGGAAACTCTATTTACACAAGGAATGGGTCAGGATGGGATTACTTCTGTCAGAGATGATGGGTCTTCTCATCAAAGGAGACCCCACTGCTCATGGTGGGGCCATATGTCAGGAATGTAATGAATATGTATGCAAACTGTATTTGTTCGGCCTATATCTGTCCCAAGCTTTTGCCCTACGGTGTGCTTGTTAGGAGGAACTATCCCCCGCGCACCCAATGATACGTGTCTCATTGAATAAACGTACCTGCTTTATAACCTAACTCTGGGTTATAGAGTTTGATTCCGCAA
This sequence comes from Perdix hodgsoniae, assembly GCA_035772895.1. NCBI lineage: Eukaryota > Metazoa > Chordata > Aves > Galliformes > Phasianidae > Perdix > Perdix hodgsoniae. Next base: position 247,174 of record JAPSGF010000052.1, read on the forward strand.
ATAAATTTGGCACCCCAGATGGGGCAATCTCTGCTCGCCTGCAGGACCGGCTGAGAGGGGGGACGCCTTTGGTGTGCCCCGAGATTGTTCAGAAGGACTCCCCTTCCTCATCCGATCACTGCAGGAGCAGACAAGGACCATCTATCAGCGGACCAGGTATGTTTAGGGAAGGAGGGGAGCCTGTAAGTCGTGAGGAGACATCCTACGCAGGGTGGATAGCCTTTGTGCTGCCCCTGGGTTAGTGAGCTCACAGGTTTGGTAGGTTGTGGGCTGGGGTGGGTAGGCTCTGGCAAGCAGCTCCTTGGGGGAGCGCCCACAAACGGACCTTGTAAGTTGTACGCGGGGTAAGGGGACAGGATATAGTGGGTATCCTGTCAAATGGTTATCTGGGTTCTCCTGGTTGTGATAACAGGAGTTATAGGTTGTGCAATTGCTATTACTATCTGTTGTAAATGTTTGGTACTGTGTATCTGAATGAATACCATCAGAATATTTGGGATATCCTCTGAGGAAATTAGAACTGTGAACTAAGAGATTTTGAACTTCTATTTTGACTAAGCAGGTGTTGTGTGAATGTGGTGTGAGTAAGATGTAGCCAAGCTACGGAGCGAGAGCGGAGTCCCGATCCACGGTTTCGTTCTCCCGCAAGGGAAACGGCCAGAGATGGACGAAGCAAAAGTTGTTCTTTGTGTTACCTGTCTGAGTTTATAGATTGGGACAGTGATGGGAATTTGTACTTTATAAATTGGGAAGGGGGGGGCTGAGGAAAGGTGTGCATTCCACCTGGAAAACGAGTGTTGCCCCATTTATGTTATATGTTGTCTAGCGTGTGAAGAAATGTATCAGGGTTGGTGGTGCCACTCAGTGTCCTGAGTGTCACTGCAATTGGTATACGGAACACTGGGGGTTGTTCTAGGGAAGTTTATATGGTATTAAGGGTGTTTTATGGAAACTGAAGAATTGTGTTGTTTGAACTGTGGGTTTTGAAGGAAATGGGACAAACTGTTTTGACAGTATAAGAAAGTGTAATTGTGAATGGTATATGGATGTATAATTGGGATAAAAGTAGTGGAATAGGGGAAAAAGGATAAAAGAGAAAGTGAGTTCATCTGCTCTGGCATGACATCAACCCTCCCCCGCACTGCTTCCCTTGCTAGCAGTGAGCCGGGGCCAGACTGGTAAGGGAGGGGAGATAGAAGATAGGGCACTGGAAGTGTGAATAGCCCTCACCTGCAAGAGATCTAGGAAATCCCAGTGTTAGCACTGGAAACCTTTTGGAGAGGTGTCATGGTTTAATACTTTTGTAATTTTGCTATCAGTATTCCACATCATAACATCATGTAAAGTATGGATAATTCACAGAGGTTCAGCTCGCAGAAGAAGACTACGTTTCCCAGAGGACATCACGGGCATGAGATAAGTCACGGGACAAGGACAGTATATAATCTCACTCCCGTGACTGAAATCTCACACTCTCTCGGATCCTCGGAGCATGGGGTGTCTTCCAGCCGTTTCACCTAGAGCTTACAGTAGGCCTTTCGGTTTTTGGGACTCACTCACTCTCTCTCTCTTTTTTTGCTTAATTACAATTATATTGTATTATATTGTATTATCCTGTATTCTGATGTAGCATTTAGTAAATAAGTGTGCCTCCTTAGATTGCTGCCGCTGTTTTCTTTTCCCATTCCCTTTTCCCCTTCCCTTTTTGGGCCAGCGGCCCTTTTGGGCCAGCTGCCCCCCTGTCACGGGCACAGGTAGATCTTGCTTAACCCGCGACAGATTTTGGTGGAGAATGCGGGCATTTTGAGTTGCCGTTTTTCTGTTTTCTTCATCTGTTGCTCTTTTAGTTTTTAACAGAGCTGTTTTTTTTTTTTCTGTTAAGGAGCTATCTTAGGTTTGCGATTCTGAACCTGCGAGCTTGACCTTGAAAGTCCAGGCGGACTGCCAATACTCCGGGATATTTTATAAACTTTAAATTCCTGAAAATCTGGGCGGACAGCCAATACCCCGGATTATTAGTAAACACTTTTGAGCTTTGTCTTTTTACTTTTTCCCTGTCTATTAGAAAAAAAAAAGAAAAAAAAAATGTTCTCTCTAGTAAATTTGTTTTACACGGGACTGTGTTTCATTAGTTCCTTTTTTGAGATGCTCCAAACATATTGGACCATGTTTAAGATAGCCACTTTTTCCTTTGGAGCTGTACAAATGTATAATTGATTGAGAGCATGGATAGCAATGCTTATTTCGTATCTGTATGCAGCTCCAGAGGGAGCAGCTAATGCAACCAATAGTACAGAAATGGTGGTTTTTGAGCCCGTTCCTCCTTTTTCTTTTGCATCCTTTAATGACCTGTTGGCCCAGTGGGCTACACTGGAAATCGTGTCAATCTCCCTGAACTTACTGTTCATTATTTTGTTAGTCTCACTCAGCACCCGGAGGAACTCCCTAGAACCAGAGAATACTGAGTGGCAGGGGGTGTGGAGAGAGTTTGGAGAGATTTTTAAAAGACAGACATCTTTAGTGTCATGGAGTTTTACTCCTGAACACTTACAGAATCCTGAGAGTTTGATCGCATATTTGAGACGGAAATGTAGGGGCTCAGGCAGATCTCAGGAGGCACAAATGACTTGGGGCCTAGCTAATGCTTATCGGGCCTTATTTAATACCATTCCTGAGAGGGAAGTTCTTGAGACTGAGAGAGAGAGTCTCAAAGCTGAAAAGGAGACACTCCTAGCTAAACTGGACGCCCTCCAGTCCGAGCGCGACACCCTCCGGACCGAGCACCACACTCTCTGGTCCGAGCTATGCGTCCTCCGGGGTGAACTGAATGTACTAGAATTTGACCAATTACCGAGGGCACCAGATACAATGTTGGTTGCCCCTGTAAGAGGGCGAAAGACAGAACGAGTTTCGACTCAGTTGGAGAAAATGCAGAAGGAGTCAGAAGACCAGAGGAGGTTGGAGGAGCAGAGGAGGTTGGAGGAGCAGAGGAGGTTGGAGGAGCAGAGGAGGTTGGAGGAGCAGGAAAATTCAGAGTCAGAAGAAGAGGAGCCAAAAGATAGATTTTCTTTACGAGAATTTCTAGATGGGATGGCCTCATCAACACAGTTGCCACCATCAACACCTGAGACCCTTGATAGAGCAAAAGACGAGCCAAGTATTACAACCATTATTGATCGATCTTTAAAACTGAGTGAAATTCAGGATCTAAGAAAGGATTTCACACGCCAACCAAGAGAACATATGGTCACTTGGTTGCTACGATGTTGGGACAATGGAGCCAGCAGTGTGTGGCTCGATGGCAGTGAAGCTCGCCAACTGGGTAGCATTTCCAGAGACTCACGTGTGGACAGAGGTATTGGCACATGCCAAAATCGGTCCTTCACCCTCTGGAAACGGATGTCAATAGTGGTAAAAGATAGATTCACCTTCAAACGGGACTTGGAGCCTGAGAGAAAGAAATGGACTAATATAGAAAAAGGTATCCAATTTTTGAGAGAAAGTTCCCTGGTGGGAATGCTATACAGCTCCCACTTCAACCGTAATGACCCAAACCAATTACATGATCCTGAGACAATCCGTGTTCCACGACAAATGTGGCGTGATTTTACAAGGGCTGCTCCAGAAAAGCATGCCAGTGCACTTGCATTAATATATGGCAAAGGGGAAAGGAAACCCCTTGTGAGTGAACTAATTGATAGACTTCAGGAACTTGAATTATTTATAAGCGCTACACAAGTTAAGCTGGATAGTCCAGCCATTGACAAAATAGTGGAAAGGTTAGATGAAAAGCTGGATAATTTAGCCATTGACAAAATAGTGGAAAGGTTAGATAAAATGGAGGATAAATTGGATAACGTGTCCGATAAAAATGATCACCTATCGAGAAAGCTAAACATCGTAAGTTCCTCCCGACCCATATCATCGAAAGTCTCAACCATAAGAAAGAGATGCCCTCGTGTTCAAGCAAATGACAACAGTAAGACCATGCGTTTTCTTTTGTTGCACTTCCTGAGTAATCATGGGGAAAATATGAGGAAGTGGCATAATTCACCCATTTGTGCACTTCAGGCACGAATGAAAGAATTACAACACAAAACAACTACCAAGGTGAACCCTTCCAAGAGGGGGAAAGTTCCAGTTGCTGCAAGCCACCGAGGTAACCAGTAGAGGGGCCCTGCCCCCAGCCAGGGGGGGGAAAGGGACAATAGAGTATACTGGACTGTGTGGATTAGGTGACCTGGCACATCTCAACCGCAGAAATATAAAGCCTTGGTGGACACTGGTGCACAATGCACCCTAATGCCCTCAAGCCATCAAGGGACACAACCAATACATATCCATGGAGTGACTGGGGGTTCCCAGGAATTGACTATGTTGGAGGCTGAAATAAGCCTCACTGGTAAAGACTGGCAAAGACACCCTATTGTGACTGGTCCAGAGGCTCCATGTATATTGGGTATCGATTACGTTAGGATGGGATATTTTAAAGATCCCAAGGGATATCAATGGGCCTTTGGGATAGCTGCTATTAACACAAGCGGTGTTAAGCAGCTGTCAGCTTTACCTGGTCTGTCAGATGATCCTTCTGCTGTGGGGTTGCTCAAGGTAAAAGACCAAGAGGTACCAATTGCCACCAAAGTGGTCCACAGACGGCAGTACCGCACCAATAGGGACTCATTGCTTCCCATTCACAAGCTAATTCGCCAATTAGAGAATCAGGGAGTGATTAGCAAAACTCACTCGCCTTTTAACAGCCCTATATGGCCAGTTCGTAAAAGCAGTGAAGAATGGAGGCTGACGGTGGATTACTGTGGCCTAAATGAAGTCACACCTCCATTGAGTGCTGCTGTACCAGACATGCTAGAACTCCAGTATGAACTGGAGTCAAAAGAAGCTAGGTGGTATGCCACCATTGACATTGCTAATGCCTTCTTTTCCATCCCATTGGCTGCGAAATGTAGACCACAGTTTGCTTTTACCTGGAGAGGTGTTCAGTATACCTGGAACCGTCTACCCCAAGGGTGGAAGCACAGCCCAACCATTTGCCATGGGTTGATCCAAGCTGTCTTGGAACAGAATAATGCTCCTGAGCACTTGCAATATATTGATGATATCGTGGTGTGGGGCCATACAGCAGCAGAGGTTTTCAAGAAAGGAAAACAGATAATCCAAATTCTTTTGAAAGCTGGTTTTGCCATTAAGCGCAGCAAGGTGAAGGGGCCTGCCCAAGAAATCCAGTTCTTAGGTATAAAATGGCAAGATGGGCGTCATCACATCCCAGCAGATGTGATTGACAAAATCACAGCTATGTCTCCGCCCACCACTAAGACAGAGACCCAATCTTTTTTGGGAGTAGTGGGCTTTTGGAGAATGCATGTCCCAAACTACAGCCACATAGTGAGCCCCCTCTATCAGGTAACACAGAAGAAGAATGATTTCTCATGGGGTCCTGAGCAGCAGCAGGCTTTTGAGCAGATAAAACAAGAGATAGCCCGTGCTGTGGCCTTGGGGCCAGTATGGATGGGGCAGGATGTGAAAAACATCCTCTACACTGCTGCTGGAGAGAAAGGTCCCACCTGGAGTTTGTGGCAAAGGGCCTCAGGAGAGACCCGAGGCCGACCCCTGGGATTTTGGAGTCGAGCATATAAAGGGTCTCAGGAGCACTACACTCCAACTGAGAAGGAGATCTTAGCCGTGTATGAGGGGGTTCGAGCTGCTTCTGAAGTAGTTGGGACAGAGGTTCAGCTTCTTCTAGCACCTCGCTTGCCAGTAATAAACTGGATGTTTAAAGGACAGGTTCCCTCCACCCATCATGCTACTGATGCCACTTGGAGTAAGTGGATTTCATTAATTACACAACGAGCTCGAATGGGAAAACTTAGCCGTCCTGGAATCCTAGAAGTGATCATGGACTGGCCTGAGAGTAAAAAAATTGAAACATCACCTACAGAAGAGGTATCACGTGCTAAAGAGGCACCACCATACAATGAGCTACCAGAAAATGAAAAGGAATTTGCCCTATTCACAGACGGATCATGTCGTATTGTGGGGAAGTATCGCAGATGGAAAGCTGCTGTATGGAGCCCCACACGACAAGTTGCAGAGGCCACTGAAGGCAAAGGAGAATCAAGTCAATTCGCTGAGGTAAAAGCTGTTCAGCTGGCTTTAGATGTGGCTGAACGGGAGAAGTGGCCAATGCTTCATCTTTATACGGATTCATGGATGGTGGCAAATGCCTTATGGGGGTGGTTGCAGCAGTGGAAAGATAATAATTGGCAATGAAGGGGTAAACCTATTTGGGCTGCTGAACTGTGGAAAGACATTGCTGCCCGAATAAGGAACATTGTTGTAAAAGTGCGCCATGTAGATGCACATGTGCCTAAAAGTAAGGCTACTGAAGAACATAAAAATAACCATCAGGTTGATCAAGCTTCCAAAATTGAGGTGGCTCAAATAGACTTGGACTGGCAGAACAAAAGTGAATTATTCCTAGCTCGGTGGGCCCATGAGACTTCAGGTCATCAAGGAAGAGATGCAACATATAAGTGGGCCAGAGACTGAGGGGTGGAATTATCCATGGACGCTATTGCTCAGGTTATTCATGACTGTGAAACATGCGCCATAATTAAACAAGCCAAGAGGATGAAACCTTTTTGGGGGGAAGGGCGATGGCAAAAGTATAAATATGGAGAGGCATAGCAGGTTGATTATATCACCTTGCCACGATCTCGCAATGGTAAGCATTATGTACTTACCATGGTGGAAGCAACCACTGGGTGGCTCGAAACATATGCAGTACCCCATGCTACCGCCCGAAACACCATATTAGGTTTGGAGAAGCAAATCCTGTGGCGGCATGGCACTCCAGAAAGAATTGAATCAGATAATGGTACTCATTTCAAAAACTCTCTTGTAACCACTTGGGCCAAAAATCATGGCATTGAGTGGATTTAACATATTCCCTATCATGCACCAGCTTCTGGTAAGATTGAACGATTCAATGGGTTGTTGAAAACTATGTTGAAAGCAATGGGTGGCGGAACATACAAAAATTGGGAGAACCATTTAGCAGAAGCCACCTGGTTGGTCAACACCCGAGGATCTAGTAATCGTGATGGTCCTAACCAATCCAGCTCCCTACGTACCATGGAGGGAGATAAGGTTCCTGTAGTACACATAAAGAGCGTGTTGGGAAAAGCAGTTTGGGTCCTTCCAGCATCTGGAAAGGGCAAACCTCTCCGGGGTACTGTTTTTGCCGAGGGACCTGGGTGCACTTGGTGGGTGATGGACAAAAATGGGAATGTCCAATGTGTACCACAAGGAAATTTGATGCTGGGGGAGTGCCGCCAATGATTGCTTGTATATATGTATATAGGTAGAGTCTCAGAATTATTTTTTTGTTTGTTTTTTGTTTTTTTTGGACAAATGTCCAGTTAGGTACAAGACTTAAGATAGAGTGGATTAATGTTTAGGAAACACTTTCTGTATACCTTAATTAGGCATTCTGTAAGCAACTTCTCCATCTGGGCTCTATATCGTGCACTGGCCATGCATGTGTAGAGCACACATGGAAAGAAGTATAAGTCAAAAGGAGATCTGCTGTGGTGGTTGAGAAAGGATGAGTGCACCTTGATGTGGGGGACGCCCTACTAGCGCTACCTTTCTCCTCCACCGCTGATATGTTTTCCTTTTTTTTTTCTTTCTGGCATTTTTTTTTTTTTTTTGCCATTTCCTCGAAATTAATAAATAATAGTAAGTTAGGTTATAGAGTTTTGTTCTCAACCTAGGTAATTGTATGGAATAAACATAAATTGTTAAGAAAATAAGGTTGCTGATTACTCACAACCATACATATAAATGTGCATGTGTGTATAAGCATAATGTATTGATGTAGAATAAGGGGTGGAATGTCATGGTTTAATACTTTTGTAATTTTGCTATCAGTATTCCACATCATAACATCATGTAAAGTATGGATAATTCACAGAGGTTCAGCTCGCAGAAGAAGACTACGTTTCCCAGAGGACATCACGGGCATGAGATAAGTCACGGGACAAGGACAGTATATAATCTCACTCCCGTGACTGAAATCTCACACTCTCTCGGATCCTCGGAGCGTGGGGTGTCTTCCAGCCGTTTTGCCTAGAGCTTACAGTAGGCCTTTCAGTTTTTGGGACTCACTCACTCTCTCTCTCTTTTTTTGCTTAATTACAATTATATTGTATTATATTGTATTATCCTGTATTCTGATGTAGCATTTAGTAAATAAGTGTGCCTCCTTAGATTGCTGCCGCTGTTTTCTTTTCCCATTCCCTTTTCCCCTTCCCTTTTTGGGCCAGCGGCCCTTTTGGGCCAGCTGCCCCCCTGTCACGGGCACAGGTAGATCTTGCTTAACCCGCGACAAGAGGAGGAGGTGAAACTGAAATATAATGTTAGTAGTTTATGTAATGATGAGAGTTTGGAAAGTGAAAAAGTTAGGGAGAGACACAGGCTGAGAAAGGCAAAGATGAGCAAGGTGTAATGGATGTCAGGACCAAGGGGAAGTGAGTGATGTAAAATAGCAGCAGCTGTTACTGTTGCAGTGCTAGAGTAGGGCTGTAGGACCCAGAGGTTCTCTCAGAAAGAGGTAAGGGGTGGGGGGGGGGCTGGAAGGGCCCAGAAGGGTTCCGCCCCCATTGAACAGAAAAGCAGTTAGTGCAGAAAAGTGCAGAAAGGATTTGGTACCAGATGCAATAACAGTTAAGGATGGAGAAAATTACGCTAAGGAAGGAATTGCTGCTAAGTGTGGAATTTTTAGTAATCACTGGAGTCTCTAACTCCAGTAAATGATGAATTTGTAACTGTAAGGGAAACCACTGGCCAAAATTAAAAAGGCTTACTTTGTTAAGCCTTTGCAATTTAGTATAGGTAAACAGGTAGGAATATACAAATTTTTGTCTAGGACAAGATTTACTAGAACAACTGGAAGTTGAAATAAAGTTTAAAGGAAGATGGGAGTCTAGGGTAAAAGAACAACAGTTAATAGAGGTGCTTAGTTTAGCATTGATCACTACCCCTCCTGGGATTGGGATTTCAGAGGAAGTAGGTGATCAGGTTTAGCCCGGGGTGTGGGTGGTAGGAACCCAAGGAAGAGCTAAGAATGCAATACCAATGGCATTCAGAATGAAGCAGGGAGCTCAGCCAGTTCAGATTAAACAGTACTCCCTCAAATTCAAAGACAGGAGAGGAATCTGGCCAATAATGACTGTTTTCAGAAACTCATGTTGTTAGTGGAGTGTGAGTCAAAATATAATGCACCCATTCTCCTGATTAAAACCACCAGATAGTATAGGAATTAAGGGCTAAATTATCAGGGGAATTGGCATGCTTTACCGTTCTGGACCTAAAAGATGCCTCCTTTGTCTACCGTTGAGTCCAGAAAACCAGCTAATGTTTGCCTTTGACTGGGAGAATCCTGATTCAGGAAGAAGAACATAACTTACATGGACAGTGCCTCCAAAGGGTTCAAAAACAGTCCCACTCTTTCTGGGAACCAACTTGCCAAGGATCTGGAGCAATGGGCACAGTCCCCGGGAAGAACATAACTTAACAAAGGAGGCATGCATAACAAGGACAATTAGTTAATGACTATTGAGTTTCTCCACAGAAAAAGCCAAGGTGGCACGGTGACCAGTAACCCATCTGTGTTATGAAATTGCTACCAGAACAACGAGGAAGGAGCAATCGGGGGCCCCTCCATCAGCAGCCAATGTGCTGCTCACCACGCCCTGCTCCCAGCTTGCCATGGACAACGGAATGACAGACAGCATCAAGCCCCTTTGTCTTCCTTATCTGTATTTGCAGAGGCTACTTGATCGTCCTTGCATTCCACAGCAATCCATGGGACAAAAGGAGCGCTGGGAGGAAGTAAACGACCACCCCAAGGACTAACAGTGCACTATAAGGCTGTGTCTTTTGGGCAGTCACTGGGGGTGGATAGGATAATGAATTTGGGAATGTAACTATTCCTGCATGAGATGCAGTTCGATGCTGGAAGTGAAATACAGACCTGGATAAGCTAATTGAAGGGGTTTGGAAAGCATACAGAAACAGGCATTGGAATGAAAGAAAGAAATTGGGAAGAACAGTACTGAGAAGTAAAATGGAGCAGAAACGGAGGACATAGAAGTGCATGCTTTGGTCTCAGACGGTAAAATTCAAATTGAAGGTAAAACTAAGACTGAAAATTGATAAAGGACTTGAGGGGGCAGGTGGGAAAAGGAGGGTGGATTAGGGTTCCAAACAAAATAATAGTTCCCACCTCCCTATTATGGGCCATAATCATGGCTGAGTGTAGGAAAGCTCACAGGAGAACTGAGGCTCTGCATAAACACCTGAGCCAACAGATTGTGGCTTGGAAGTTATACACCACCATTGAACAGGCAACACAGCAATGTGAGGTTTGTTCACAGATTAATTCTAGAACAGGTCACAAGGTTCAGTTAGTGACTTGTGGAAATCAGAGTCTATAACCCAGAGTTAGGTTATAAAGCAGGTATGTTTATTCAGCGTTGCGCAGACGCCGGGTGCAAGGGGGATAGCTCCACCAAACTTGCACACCGACTTGTAAAATTGTGACACAGATATAGGTACACCTAATACATAGTCAATGATTTCTTGGACTTTAGATACATATTCAATAGTTCTTTAGCATGCAGACCCCCTCTTGTTATCGCCCATCTTATCAGGGAGATGCAACTCCTCTTCTGGTATTTACAACCTCTAATCCCCTCCTCGCCTGGTGTTGTCAGGGAGGTCTCACTCCTTATCGGCATCCCTCCTGCTCTCCCAGACCCACTGTCTCCATTCTTTGTTATTCTGACTAACTAAATCATTCCTCTACAAACTACATTTAACTGTCCCCCTTTAGCCCCCCTTCATTCCAAATTCCAGCAGAGCCTCTGCTTCTTGCTTCACTGTTCAGTTAGGACAAATAGGAAATGGAAACTATCTAGGACAACAATGGCAGGTGGATTTTTTGGAACTTTCAAGAAAAGAGGAGTATAGATGTGTCTTTTCAGGATGGCCTGAGGTATACCCTGGCCAAACTAAAAAGGCTTGGGAAGAAAAAAAAAAATAAAAAGTTTTGTTACAAGGGATAATTCTGAGGTTTTAGGTGCTGGGAGTGATTTCATCAGATCGAGGTCTGTCAGATTAACACATTACTGGGAATTCATTGGCAATTAAAAGTCAGCCAAGAGGCTGGGATACTAAGCCTTGAACCATGGAAGGGTTAAGTCCATATGAGATTCTTTATGGACAACTTTATACCTCATAGAAGGGAATTTATGGAATACTGAGTAAATATGTGACCAGCTTAACAAAGCAATTAAGGGAAATAAAAATGGTATTTGGCACCAGAGCGTGGGGCTTGGATGACCAGTGCACAGTATATTGCTTGGAGATTATGTGTATGTTAAATCCCCCTCAGATTCTCCTCTGAAACCAGGGTGGAAGGACTGATACCACGGATACACTACACCCGCCTGAAGAAGACTATCTGACTGCAGTAGACCGTGAAGGGAGAAAGGCCCCTTCGACTAACAATTAAGAAAAATGTATAAACTATGCATTGTAACTAACCTTATAAGACTTGCTTTTGCCTGGGAAGGTAATATGGCCCAGAGGGCTCCCCAGAGGAGGGAGGGTGCCAGTGCTTAATTGGACAATTCCGAATTGGGTGGAACATGGGAAAAGTCTCAATGAAACTACAAGGTGGAAGCAGGGCATAGGGTGTGATAAGTGAGCTGGAGAAAGCAATTGATAATATTTCGGCCACTCTAGAGATAATAGAGAATGCTACCACTGATGCAATCAAAGCATTAATGGCACTGGGTCTCCTAACAGCCAGAGAGGGAAGGGTTTGTGTGGTAATTAATCAGAATTGTTGTGCTTATGTTGGATCTGCAGGCAATGTGGGAGCACACTAAAAAAAAAAAAACAAAAAACTTACCAACTGGTTATCTAATTTCGTGTGGCTAAAGCAACTCTTTGTCGCTCGTATTATTCTCATTTTTATATGTGTATTGTGATGAGATGTGCATTATGGATATGTAAAACTTCCGGGGGTAGTTATGAAGAGTGGAAAAAGCACAAGACAGAAAGTGGAAAGTGGGAGTTATTTCAAAACTTCCCTCTTCCTGAATGAAGTGATTTAGCAAAAGAATTTGCTAGGTTCAAGAAAAAGGGGGGAATTGAGTAAGGGGAGGACAAGATAAGGGTTAACCATTGTTTAGGAATATAGGTAAGCAGGAAACTCTATTTACACAAGGAATGGGTCGGGATGGGATTACTTCTGTCAGAGACGATGGGTCTTCTCATCAAAGGGGACCCCACTGCTCATGGCGGGGCCATACATCAGGAATGTAATGAATATGTATGCAAATTGTGTATTTGTTCGGCCTATATCTGTCCCAAGCTTTTGCCCTACGGTGTGCTTGTTAGGAGGAACTATCCCCTGCGCACCCAATGATACGTGTCTCATTGAATAAACGTACCTGCTTTATAACCTAACTCTGGGTTATAGAGTTTGATTCCGCAAATCACACGGATGGTTTTAAAAACAAGATTTAGAGAGTAGAAGAATGAAACAGCATCGGAAGAAATCATGAAATTAATGGTGCAGTAATGTAACCCAAACAATGTTATGAAAAAAATCTAATAAAGAACTAGAAACTACAGTGGATAGTTCATTAACACCATCAGATCTCTTTTACGCTATGTTGAAATTTGTCAAAAGTTGAAATAAGAACTAATGATGTCAGTGCTGAATAAATTCCAGTAACAATTAGGTTGCTATAGTCTCTTTTGAATTAAAACAGGTTGAAGTTCCAAATATGAGATACCCACTCTAAGTTATTTAAATGCAATTTCTAAATGAATATCAAAGTATCCTCTTAAATGTAATTGATGGGAGTAGCACACACCCAGTATCACTTTAGCTAGGAATAAAAGATATGCACAATTGAACTGCAAGCTGTTGGTCAAATGGAATGTCCTTTTTTTTTAGATTAAGATTCTCATTCATACATCTCCTATCTTAGTTAATTTTTCCACCATAGTAACAAGCTCCTTTACTCCACAGCTACCTCTCAGCTATGGATATACACAATGAAGATTTCACAGCATTAGAATCAGTATCAAAAACAAACTCAAGCCTAATGATATCTGTAGGATTCAAAGTGCTATATTTTTAAGGGAACAGTACATCCTACTGCAGCGAATGGTGATACAAGTGCTTATGTTGCTTTCTGTTTGGAACTAGTTTAGAATCTAAATACAGTAGCTAATTTGTGGTGTTTTTTGTTTGTTTTTTTTTTTTTTGTTTTGGTTTCAATTTGTACTATCTATATACACTTAATACTCTATTTCAACTCTCTCTGTGTAGAGAAGAAGGCTGCTCAGTCTCCAAGACTAACTGTAAACTGATTTTGCAACACTTCTTTAAAAAAAATTTACAGCTATTAAGATCCCATACAATTTATTTCAGTTGCTATAGAGATCTCTACAGGAACACACGCACATAAGTAAAATTAATCTACCTCATAGCTTTGTTGCCTAGAGTGCACCCCCTACAGGGAGAGTGAAATAATTAAACCTTGTTTACAGTTATTTCCATTAACTTTTGTTGTTACTGATTATATCATTGCCTGATTGATTTTTCAGGTGTGGAAAACAACAGCAAAAAAAATTGCTTTAATCTTAATGAGCAAGTGACACATGCGTTGTGAGCTGCAACACAAAATACTTCGTGAACCAGCTGGAGGTTTTCTTCTTGCTCTTCATTTATTGTATTATTGAACCTATTTTGAGACAGAGGAAATTGCTTCTATCCAGTTTTTTATTTTGTATATGATCAGTGTAAGAGAATGAAAAGATTTGTTCTTAAATTACTGTTACGTTACTCTATCACAAAATAACAGCAGAATTATTTTTCATCACCAGGAAGTGTGTTTAAGGAAAACAGTGGAATGGATTTTACACTGTACTAAATTCTAATTTGTGGTAATAAATCAAGCAAGATAACAAATTGATTTCACAGTATATCTTACTACTTCATTAAAAATATTTTACATATGCCTTTACTATAAGAAAGGGCATGCATTCTGTACATCAGATTTTTTTAAGCTCAACTGTTATTTGCAATATAAAATTTATTACCATATAAATACTTTATTCAGACAATAAGAGCTAGATTTATTATTACTTTCCTGAAGGAAAAGACATGCATACTTTTAAGAGATTTCTAGAAGATATATACGTTGAAAGTACTTGAAAAATAGCTTAAAAAAACTTTTTAAAAAATATAATTCTAATTGGAATTGTTGGAAAGCAATACAAGATAATATTTTATGTAACTAAGTAATAGCTGTTATATTCCTTTCTCTGTATTCTGTAGGTAATGCATTTTGTTTTCTATCCACTGTAAATACTGTTACACCTTTCCACTACATGCAGCATATGTGCAGTTGCAGGACAACTATTTTAGCAGATGATGTTCATTTTACATGCTTAATCATAAATTTTGTGGCAACTGCATTTAAAGTTCAAGGATATGTTCAAGATCTTCACACCAAAATCTTCAAGGTGACTGATATATTTCAGAATTTCTAAAGACGAAATTGAAACCAGTCACTTGGTCTCAACAAATGCATATGTAAGAATGGGCAACTCAAAAGAAAATATAATTAAAAGGTATGTCTCCTAGAATTCTTCAAGAGCTAGCCTTGTGAATTCAAACATAAGAGGTTATACTTTTGTTATACAGCTCCTCAATTTAGCATAAAGAGTAGGCAACACTTGTGTATACATCTCATACAAATAAGTATCTTTCATAATCATTGTGGCCTTCCAGTACTTGAAGGGAGCATATAAACAAATTTTAAATATTGCTGTGTAATACAATATGGAATATTCCCTTTGTCTGAGTCATCTGTCCTGTCTGTGTTATCTCATAGCTCCCGTGTTGATGGCAGGGCAGCACAAGAAGTATCAGATATGCCCAAGAAGTAATGCCTCCTGTCTTTTTATGTTGGCCCACAGTATCAGAGGTGGATATCAGAGGTATAGAAGTACAAGTTGATCCTTTCAGCCAACAACTTAAATCTTGTTGCTGCATTATGGATAACAGCAGAGGAGTCAGAAGTCCGACAAACTGCTGCCTAACATGTAAATGCATGTGAAGCAAGTAAGTGTAATTGACTTCCTTTTTTCTTCCAGAAAAAGCTGCACCCATTGCCATTCCTTTTTGCCTGCTGAACATTTACTGATACCAAACAGTGGATGTGAGCAGTGTAATGCAGTGGGTAGAATGTTTTGTCAGTGACAACAGCAACAGTTGGCCATTTCCCCTGATGCAAATTTTGAACAAGAGCTGTGCTCCCAAATTGCTGGTGAAAATGCACAGCTAATGGTGGTGACTATGTTGAGAAACAGTGTCTGGAAGCTGAGATCTTTTTCTGTCAAATAGTGCTGTTATG
>JAPSGF010000052.1:267694-293147 GCA_035772895.1 Perdix hodgsoniae
CAGTGTCTGGAAGCTGAGATCTTTTTCTGTCAAATAGTGCTGTTATGCTCTTTGTATCTGTTGTAGTTTTCATGGAAATAAACAAGAATCATTATTTCCGGAGTGACCTACAATGAAAAGTTCTTGCCTCGGTTTAAGCACTGCTCTGTAATAACAAAAGTATTAGTATGCTAATGGCATTATTTTCATCAAAAATCCAAAGCACAGCATCGTGCAAAACTGTCCTTTTAAACAAAATTATCTTTATCTCAACCAAAACCATGATACAATCCAAGAGAATAAACTTTCTAAAGTATGATAGGGCAAAGTATTGAGTGCCTCTCCTAAAAACAGAAACTGAGAGAGCCAGGCCTGTTTCTCCTAGAAAACAGACTCGGGGATGATCTTATCAATGTCTATAAACACCTGAAAGCAGTGTACAAAGAAAATTATTATTACTCAGTCTCTCTTTTGTTAAAGTGAACCAGGCACAATTTTGCATGTCATTCCTCTCTCTAGCTGTTTATACAAACTAAAATGCATATTACTTATGAGCATTATGAGCAACAAGATAGAAAAATGCTGCTGTTTTCTTTCATTTTAGCATTATTTTCTGCTGTGTATATGCAGTTGGATTTTTTTCTTATTTGTATTATTTTTATTTTATCTTTTAAGTCTCTAATAATTCAAAAAAAATTAGCTGAGAAATGAAAGATCAGTATCTCTTCACCAAGCCTTGGATATTATGTTATATTTCCACTTTTCTGAGTTGCAGTGTTCTCCAGTTTTCTGTGGAAAGCCATTTTGTTGAAGTTGCTTATAGATTTCGGAAGCTGTAATTTTAAGTATGCATTCCAAAATACAGCAAAGACATACTGACATTAGAACTTTATTATTTTTTCCACATGAGTCTACTTTAACTGCAACAAACCAAAGTATTAGTTTTGATTCTCTCTAAAAATACATCTTATGAAAGACACTAGGATAAATTACAAATATGAAATTTTCACTGTATGCTCAGATTAATTTAAAAAATACAAGAAAATATGAAAATGCAAATGAAATAAGCTGCTGTGCTTTGATAAGTGATTCGGAACAAGTTCAAATATTTCTATTAAAGTAAGTCACTGTACTTCTTGCCGCTGACACACTATCTATTCCGCCTCTGAAATGCAGAGTCCTTCTTGTTCTGTGACACATAATACTTGCCTGTAACAAACATTTTTTTTAAAATTTATTTTGTTTTCTTTTGTTAGCAGTAACAGAAACAAGGAGCCAAAACTTGCATTAGCAATTGTTTTATCTCCTAAAGATGCAGAAATGGTACAAATACCCATTGTGGCAGTAAATATTTGGTGTTTTAGAGCAATTAATTTTTTTTCCATCATATAAAATATTAGTGTCTAAAATGATTAACACAAACTTATAGGGTCAAAAACAAAAGCCACGCTTTTGTCTGCTATTCTCATATGTACAACAAAATC
This sequence comes from Perdix hodgsoniae, assembly GCA_035772895.1. Taxonomy (NCBI): domain Eukaryota; kingdom Metazoa; phylum Chordata; class Aves; order Galliformes; family Phasianidae; genus Perdix; species Perdix hodgsoniae. The sequence continues at coordinate 269,158 of JAPSGF010000052.1, forward strand.
TATCTGTTTATTTTTACATTAGATTTCTAGCTTGGATTATTATAGAACTAAACTTTTTTGTTGTTGTTGTTCTTGTTGTTTTGTTTAATTTTTATGGCATTTAAGTTCTTGCCCTCATCTCACTCTGTACTTCATTGGATTTTCCCTCAAATATTGCATCTAATTTCCAGTAGTTGTCTTGAGATATTTACTAATTGAACCTAAATACAATCTTGACACTTAATTGTTGTGTTTAAACTCAATTCAAAAATCTTTTTTGACTTTAACAATCTGACATCTTGTTTTGAACCCAACAGCCTCCATTAACAATCTCCACTTCTTCTAAATTGTCTTGTAAGAGAGTTAAAAAAAAAAAAATTGTTCAGGAAATGAATCATTTTAACACCCTTGTTAATGCTATAACCCTCATTATTTAAGCACAAGTTTATATCCACAACCCTGACGGTTATTAAGTCAGTGTAAAAGTAAATGTTAAATCAATCATAAGTAAACTATCAATCATCTACATTATCATGTGCAATATTTCTTATTAAAATGTCAATGATTTAAGGGCTGGTTTGGCCTAGTTCCATGACTAGTGGGGTGGGGGAACCCACAGATCCACACCCTCGAAAGAGAAAAGGGGAAAATTTACTAAAGGTATTGGAATGCAAGATAGCAATACAATATATTACAATATAATACAATGTAATTAGAATTGAAGCTAATAAATCAAATTAAATGAGAGAGTGTCCAAAAGCCAAAGGCCTTACTTGAATGCTGTGACAAGACAGCACCCACAACAGAGACAAGAAAATGATCAAAAATGGAGTAAAGTCAAGTGACCTATTAGTGGCCTTTATCTTTCATTCTGAGTAGAAATGGTAACAGAACAGTACACAGTCCTGTGGGGGATGTAGTTCTCTTCTAGGACAGGTACCTAGAACTGGAACATTAACTCTTTAGCTCCCACATGATGTTATGATGTGGAATACTGATAACTAAAAACATAATACCATGATATCAAAGTATTCCAATATATAATATGTACATATGAATTAAATGGATAAATATAGGTATTTTCACTTACTTCTGGACTTCTTTTTATCTTCTTGTGCACTTCAAGGTGCATAAGTACATGGAACCTGAGGTGACTTATCCATGAATTCTGAAGGAACTGTAGGATGAAATCACCATGCCATTATCTGTCATTTTGGAAAGGTCATGGCCACTTGATGAAGTTACCACTGACTAGAAAAGGAGAAATGTAATCCGTGTAATGCAAGTTTTTCTTGTTTTTCCCTTTACATATGTCACATTGTTCTTGACTGTGACTTCACAGATTTTCAAATGAAATCTTATCCTACATGTACTGTCACTAACGTTTCTCTATCCCCACTGAAATAAATCATTGTATGTAATGGTAAGTTTGTTTCCCTTTGGTGGCTTCTTTTATTTTCTCTGATGTCTTCTTGTCATCTACTTTTGCCTGATGATTCCAGAAAACAAATCGTATGAATTCTAATCATTCTTAAATGACTATTTTTGAGATAATGTAACCTAATTATTCATTATACTTACACATTCAACGGATAAGATATCTGCTTGAGTCTAATATGTTGAATGTATTCTATAACCTTGGTACAGACTGATCTGCAGAATATATATGATTTCTTTAACAAATCTGGCCATATTTTGAAATCAGTAATTCTAGTATGTAAGATTTTGTCATATGACAATGATTTTACTTTTTCTTAAGAATGTTATCAGTGATAAGACAGAACAAGACATTATCAGCAAATATGTTATCCTGCATGACACATAATCTCTGATGTATCCACACTTACAAGTCAGATTCTGAGAATAGCAGGAGGATAGTTTGCTTTAGGGCTTTTCTGTGTGATTGGCATAATTCTGCTATTGTGGAAACTGCTACCTTCCTCCTTGGAAGGAATTTAAAAATCTTTCATGGCATTATCTTAAACAGCATCCTAATTTCAGTATATGAGTTTTGTCCAGTAAAAAAAAAAAAAAAATACCAGAATCATAGAATGGCTTGGGTTGTGAAGGACCTCAAGGATCATCAAGTTTCTAAACCCCTGCCACAGGCAGGGCTACCAATCTTCAGATATGATATAGACGAGCCTGCCCAGGGCCCTGTCCAACCTGGTCTTGAACATTTCTGGGAATGGAGCAATCAGAACTTCTCTGGACGGCCTGTTCCAGCACCTCACCTGGACAGGCCCAGAGAGACCAATCCTGTGAGACAGTGCTTTAAGAGTAATGAAAAAAGACTCTAATAGGTACAGAATGGATACAGTTTTAGCTCTGAAGTATATTTCTTGGATGTTGACGACATTAACAGTCATTGCCACTGTTTTATGAACTCTTGGAGAGACTAGGAAACGAAATGTGTGATGTAGATTCTAAGATTGCAATCTAGAAAGTAATTGGCATACTCAGAATCACCTTTCTCCTATTATAAGCCTATAAGAAATGGTAAATATTTTTCTTACATTTGGTGTAGATCTTATTGGTAATTATGGTTGCTTGTTTGTCTTTTTCTTAAGGGGGGCTCAAATTTTCATTCTAACATATTTTTCAAATGAAATATGTAAAGCCCAAATTCCATTAGTAAAAGACCTTGGTACAAAAAAAAAAAAAAAAAAAAAAAAAAAAAAATCAATTAAAAAAATTTAAGAGTGGCATACTAAATCCCTTCTATTAATAATGCCAGATGTCAACCAGGTTCTTCAAAAACGATTCCAAAGTAGTAGATTTAACACCTGAAATTGATCTAGTTTGCAGAGTACTTTCTGCTCTCCAAGCCAAAAGGTACAGAATCACTAAATGCACAGACAACATAGTATTACAAGAAAAGCCTGCTCAAGTCTATCCCGCACACTACTTGGCCTTTCATATCCTCACAGAATCCCTAACTCCCATAACATTAAGGCACAGTAGTTATATTTTGAGTCTTTTTGTTGGTTCAAAGTGCTTTAAATCATGTGAAAGTAATACTGCATCTCTCTTTAAGTCACATCTAATACCAGCAAACTGAGAGTATGTATGCTATGCTCTGGGATGTCTCATTGAGTTTGGTAGATGTACTTCAGAACCAGAAACTCACTGGAATTATGGTAACTCTACAGACTGAAAGAAATCAAACATTTTTCTGTTTTTTCTTCATGCTAATTAATAGAGAAGGTTTATAAACTTGTATAATTCAAGCAGGAGTTTTAAACATGTATAACGTAAAGCATGATGTTAGTTTTGCCTTCGTTCAGTTCTAAAGGGTAATAATTCTTCATGAACAATCTGACATTTAACTACAAAATTGAAACTTAGAAAGAAATCTCACTTAAATTTCTTTATCATTGAATCACAAAGAATCATAGAATCACAAGGTTGGAAACAACCTAGAAGATCATCTAGTCCAACCATCTTCACAATAACACTGCTACCACAAGCACTAAACCATATCTTGCAGCTCCTTATCCAGGCGCCTCTTGACACTGCCAGGAACAACGACTCCACCACCTCCCTGGGCAGCCATTCCAGTGCCTGACCACTCTCTGAGAGAAAAAGTTCTTCCTCATGTCTAACCTAAACCTCCTCTGGTGCAACTTGCAGCCATTCCCCCGGGTCCTGTTTGTTGCCTGGGAGAAGAGGCCAAACCCATCCTCATCACAACCTCCCTTCAGGAAGTTGTAGAGTGCAGTGAGGTCTCCCCTGAGCCTCCACTTCTCCAGACTAAACAATCCCAGCTCCCTCAGCCTCTCGTCATAAGACTTGTGCTCCAGACCCGTCAACAGTTTTGTTGCCCTGCTTCTGACAAGCTCCAGGGCCTCAATGTCTTTCCTGCAGTGAGGGATCCAAAACTGAACACAGTACTTGAGGTGCTGCCTCACCAGTGCTGAGTACAGGGGGATGATTACCTCCCTGCTCCTGCTGGCCACACTATTTCTAATGCAGGCCAGGATGCCGCTGGCCCTCTTGGCCACCTGGGCACACTGTTGGCTCATGTTCAGCCAACCATCAACCAACACCCCTACATCCCTTTCCTCTTCACAGTCACCCAGCCACTTGTCTCCAAGCCTATAACGCTGCATGGGGTTGTTGTGGCCCAAGTGCAGGACCTGGCACTTGGCCTTGTTGAACCTGATCCCATTCACCTCAGCCCAGCGATCCAGCTTATCTAGATCCCTCTGCAGGGCCTCCCTACCCTCAGGCAGATCAATACCACCTCCCACCTTGGTGTCATCTGCAAACTTACTGAGGGTACGCTCAATCCCCTCAATAAAGATATTAAACAAGATAGGCCCCAGTACTGACCCCTGGGGGACACCACTTGAAACAGGTTGCCAGCTGGACTTAACTCCATTGACCATCACCCATTGGGCACGACCCGCTAGCCAGTTTCCTACCCAAAGGAGTGTGTACCTGTCCAGACCACGGGCAGCCAGTTTCCCCAGAAGATGCCTGTGAGAGACCGTGTCAAAGGCTTTGCTGAAGTCCAGGTAGACTATATCAACAGCCTTTCCCTCATATGCCAGTCTGGACACCCAGTCATAGAAGGAGATGAGGTTGGTCAAGCATGACCTGCCTTTCATGAACCTGTGCTGGCTGGGCCTGATCCCCTGGACACCATGCACATGCCGTGTGATCTCACCCAGGAGGATTTGCTCCATTACTTTCCCCAATACCTTTATAAAGTTATTATTAAGATTCTATGAAATTTTTAAAGAAAAAGGTGAATGAAATCTTAGTTAGGATACTTCAGAAAAACATATGCATATAAATGAAAATGTACATGCCTTCATGTATTTTAGAGAGATACAGACAGAAAAAAAAACAGAAACAAAAACAAAAACAAACAAACAAAAAAACATAGTATCTAATAAATTGTTAATTAGGTTTGAACATATTTTCAATTAATGAAAATAACTATGAACTTAGAAAACTGTAGTCTCTAATTTGGATGTGCAAATCTGTCATTTATAGTTTGTCCATCATCTCCTGACATTTCTGTTATTCAGGCTTTGCAACTTTTCCTGTCATTCTACATATCAACAAATTTGTATAATCAGCATTACTTTGCTCTAGATCAAGTTCAGACTACAGAATTAGTTTAGATTATTCTGTTGTAATTGCATTCACTATTTTACCCAAAGTGTTTGCAATGTTATTAACATAAATAGTCATAAAATTGAATTAATGAATGCTATGAAACAAAAAGCAAACTGAAATAAGATAATTATCTCTTTCAAATACATTTTGCCTTTCCACTTCTTACTCATAGCTATAATTATTTTCTTGGAAAGGCTTTTGATTTCAGCAAATTCAAACATTATCACAGAGAAGTATTGCTTTCCTCACTTCAGCTCAGTACTGAGCAGCACTAACTATTCATAACAGGCTTACAGTAGTGTTGTATGAGGTACTTTTCAAGAGGTAAGTTGTAAGATCTCACACAACAAAGTAAAAATTAATTTTGATAAGTGTACTCTGATATTCTATCTTACTAGTGGTTATTCCTAATGAAAAAAAAAAACAAACCTTTTCTCTCAATCTATTTGATGGTTTCTGTGGATATAGGTCAGGTGTATGGGATATAGGCTGTCATACTTACATATTTAATGATAGAAAACTGTTTTGGATTAAGCTCTTGTATTATTATTATTATTATTATTATTTTATTATTATTATTATTATCATTATCATTATTACTATTACTATTATTACTATTATTACTATTATTATTATTTTAATGCAGAAGATGCATTACACCTCTCTGTTTCTTTTCCTACATAAACAACTTGAGTAATCCCAGTCTATAGTGATATAACTAAGAGAAACCTAAGACTTGATATGATTTTGTAGGTCAGTTACTGAAGAAATACAATAGCACAGTTGCAAGTTCTTACCAGAATTTTGATGATTGTTTAAAATATCTAATAACGCATTTTTGTCCAAATCACACTGCTAAATTTGGGATCAAATGCCTTATGGAACTGCCAGAGATTTTTCTAAAAGCCTACATGCTGTTGCTTGTTTTCTACTAATACATTTACAGCATTTATTCATACATGAGTATATGTCATGCATCCACATAAGAGGAAGTTAAATATTTCCATCTTTCTGTATGAAGATGGTGTATCTAAAAAAATTACACCGGATAAATACGGCAAATGCTACAATTTATGCTGTCCTCATTTGGCTCATCCAAGTTGGTCACTGCTAAGAATTTGAATATAATCTGAGTACTATAAATGCTTTTTCTTCGTTATCTTAAATTTGCAACAGTTATAGTAAATTCCCAACTTTTAAATTGAATAAGATACTATGCCGTCCTTAAAGTACTAAAAGGAACATAAAACCAATAACACAGGGTTAAAATGGATTTCTGTTTTGCACATTAAGCCAGATTTGTAACTTTTTTTTCTATCTGCTTGGAGAAAGAGTTTCATTTTCTGGTTCAGTATAAAATACAGATAATATTCATACAAATCTCTTTGTTGGTTGAGATAGATAATTGGATTTTAACCTGTGATGAGATTCCCACCAAACTTGGGATAGCTTCACAATGAATATCTACAGTTACGTAAGTCATTTAGATTTCATTTAAGTTAATAGATGGAAATAGACTCTTTTTTTTTTTAAGAATTATTAGTCCAATCTTTCTTAGAGTTCTCCGTCTGGCTAACATGACTTGAATTTGAGAAGTATTCCTTTCTCTTTCTGTCATGGTTTTATGATTTTTGGTCATCAGTATTCCACACCATAACATCATGTAATGCATTGGGGGTGGGGTTTGATATCTGCCGAATGTTCGTTCTTCGGAGAAGAACTACATTTCCCCAGGAGACTTTGCGGTCAGCAAGGGGATATAACTCCAAGCAAGGTCACCTGATTTTTCTTCTTCGCCTGCTCTTCGCTGTCTGTCAACGGTTTATGGGCTGGTCCGGCCCAGTTCCGTGACCAGCAGGGCGGAGGGATCTGCGGATCCGCGCCTCTGGGAAAGGGGAAGCAGGGGACCCCAAAATACTTGAAAACAACAGCACTGATCTGAGGTGGAACAAATGATTTTACTAAATATAGTATTAGCAAAATACAACGAGAGAGAGAGAGAGAGAGAGAGTCTGTTTGAATTGTATAGACCTCACCACAATGCTGGGGTGAGAAGTGCAGTCCAGTTGAGTGACTGAAGTACAGACGATGAAGTGCAGATGGCGAAGCGCAGGCGGCGAAGCGCAGATAGCGAAGCGCAGACAGCGAAGAGCAGGCGAAGAAGAAAAATCAGGTGACCTTGCTTGGAGTTATATCCCCTTGCTGACTGCAAAGTCTCCTGGGGAAATGTAGTTCTTCTCCGACGGACGAACATTCGGCAGATATCAAACCCCACCCCCAATGCATTACATGATGTTATGGTGTGGAATACTGATGACCAAAAATCATAAAACCATGACATTTTCTCTCTTGATTCCATCTCAAACAAGACTATTTATGATTCCAATAGTCACATGGAAGCTTCCTGCAAACATCTCTTAGTGAGAAGAATACATTTATTTTAGATCACATCACATCAGTAATAGAATAAATATAAACTACATTTACATAGGCTTGAAATATTTGTGTTTAATTCTATGGAATATGTTGACTGGTGAAAATATTAAAACAGCTGTTTGGCTGTCCACCTGAACGGAAAGTCAACAAGTCTTAACACTGCAAAGAGATTTAGAAATATTGATGTTCTTGAAGGTGAAAATACTGGCTTGACTGCTTCTTTCTTTTTAAACTTCATAGAATCATAGAATCATAGAATCATACAATTGCTCAGGTTGGAGAAGACCTTCAAGATCATCGAGTCCAACCACAACTTAACCAAAATACCCTAACAAACAGCCCTCTGCTAAATCATGTCCCTGAGCACCACATCCAAATGCTTTATAAACACATTCAGGGATGGTGACTCAAGCACCACCCTGGAGAGCCTATTTCAGCACATAACAAGCCTTTCAGTGAAGAAGTTTTTTCCTGATACCCAACCTAAACTTACCATGTCACAACTTAAGGCCATTTCCCCTTGTCCTGTCACCTATCAACAGTGAGACCAACCCTGCTCTCACTGTAAGCATGTCACAGCATTAACTAGATCAATCTATGCTCGTAACAGGGGGCAGTATACCCCGCCCCCCCTCCCCCTCCCCCTCCCACGCCCCCCGCTCCCCCCCTCCCCCCTCAGCCCCACAAAATGGGAAGGAAGGAAGGGAGGAAAAACAGTGGCAACAATCTATGGAGGAAAACTTATTTTACTAACTATGATATTGGAATACAAAATAACACAATATAATACAATCTAATTGAAATTGAGACTAATAAATCAAATAAGATAGGAGGGAGAGAGTTACTGAGACCAAGTCAAACCTGAAAAGCTTGGAATGGCTAGGAAAGCACCCTCCAGCACCCACTGCCAGGCAATAAGAGACCGCCCCACCCGGAAGTGCCCCACCATGACTTCCATCATGTACAGGGATAGGTACATGGAGCTGGAGCATCAACACTTTAGTTCCAGTACACTACATGATGTTTTGATGTGGAATACTGAAAACTAAACCCTCAGTCGCTCCTTGTAGGGTATTCTGCAAGCCCTTCACAAGTCTTACTGCCCTCCTTTGGACCTGCTCCAACACCTCCATGTCCCATCTATACTGAGGTGCGCAAAACTGAACACAAAATCACAGAATCACCAAATCACCAAGGTTGAAAAAGACCTACAAGATCATCCAGTCCAACCAATTCTTGGCCACCTGGGCACACTGCTGGCTCATGTTCAGCCAAGCATCAATAAATATCCCCAGGTCCACTTCCTCTACACACTCTTACAGCCACTCTGCCACAAGCCTGTAGAGTTGCTTGGGGTTGTTGTAGCCAAAGTACAGGGCCCAGTGTTTAGTCTTGTTGAACCCCATCCCATTGGCTTCAGCCCAGCTATCCAGCCTGTCCAGATCCCTCTGTAGGGCCTCGCTACTCCCAGGCAGATCGACACTACCAGCCAACTTGGTGTCATCTGCAAACTTACTGCACTCAATGCCCTCATCCAGGTCATCACTAAAGATATAGAAGACAGTCCCCAGCACCAACCCCTGGGGAACACCACTCATGACCAGCTGTCAGATGGATTTAGCTCCATTCACTACTACTCTCTGTCCCCAACCCTCCAGCCAGTTCCTTACCTAGCCAAGAGTGTACCTATCCAAGCCATGGGCTGCCAGCTTCTGCAGGAGAATAGTGTGAGAGAGAGTGTCACGCAATGCTCAAAATGCCGCCTTGCCAAAGACGAATACAGGGGCAGGATTACTTCCATTGTCCTGCTCAACACACCATTCCTGATTCAAGGTAGGATGTCATTGGCCTTCTTGGCCACCTGGTCACACTGCTGGCTCATATTCAGCCAACTGTCCATTAGTACACCAAGGTCCCTTTCCATAAGGCAGTTTTCCAGCCACTCCTCCCCAAGCCTGTAGAGTTGCCTGGGGTGGTTGTGACCAAAATGCAGGACCCGACACTTGGCCCTATTGAAACGCATAGTTTACTTTGGCCCATCAATCCAGTCTATCCAGGTCCCTCTGTAGTGCCTTTTTCTCCTCAGGCAGATCAACACTCCCAAGTTGGCGTCGTCTGCAAACATACTGAGGGTGCACTCAATCTCCTCATCAAGACTGTTAATACTGATGTTAAGTAGAAGCAGCCCCAGTACTGAGCCCTGGGGGACACCACTCATGACCAGCCGCCAACTGGATTTAACTCAATTGACCACAACTCTTTGGGCCCGGCCATCCAGCCAGTGTTTCACCCAGCAGTGCATACACCCATCCAAACCATGAACAGCCAGCTTCTCCACGAGAATGTTGTAGGGGACAGTGTCAAAGGCTTTACTGAAGTCCAGGTAGACCACACTGACAGCCTTACCTTCATCTACTAAGAGGGTCACCTTGTCATAGAATGAAATCAGGTTTGTCAAACAGGATCTACCATTCGTAAACCCATGCTGACTGGGCCTGATCCCTTGGTTGACCTTTAACTGTTCCCTGATTGCTCCTGAGAGCAATCCATGGAATTATCCATTCCATAATTTTTCCCAGCACTGAGGTGAAACCAATAGGTCTGTAGCTACCAGGATCATCTCTTCAGCCCTTTCTGAAGATGGACATCACATTTGCTGGTCTCCAGTCGACCAGGACATCCCCAGTTAGCCAGGACTGCTGAAGAATGATGAAGAGTGGCTTGGCAACCACATCCATCAACTCCCTCAGCACTCTGGGGTGCAATCCATCTGGCCCATGGACTTGTGATCATCCAGCTTTCAGAGCAGATCCCAAACCATCTCATTGTGGATTGTGCAGGGCCTATTTTGTTCCCCATCCCTATCTACCAGCACAGGGGGCTGTGTTCCCAAGGAGTAACAAATCTGACTATTAAAGACTGAGGCAAAAATGGCATTAAGTACCTCAGCCTTACCCTGATCCTTGCTCACCAAGTTGCCCTCGGCGTCCAACAAGGTATGGAGATTCTCCCTAGCTCTCCTCTTGCTGTTGATGTATTTAAAGAAATATTTATTGTTGTCCTTTACCTTAGTGGCCAAGCTCAGTTCTAGCTGGGCTTTGGCTTTTCTAATTTTCTCCCTGCACAGCTTCACTACATACACATAATCATCATAAGTAGCTTGCCCACTCTTCCACAGACCATGAACTTTCCTTTTGCTCTTGAGTTCTAGCTGGAGAACTCTGTTCAGCCAGTCCTGCCTCCTTGCCTGTTGGCTCATCTTCTGTGACTTGGGGATGGTCAGCTCCTGCACCTTTAAAATTAGTTCCTTAAAGTATTCCCAGCCTTCCTGGGCTCCCACACTCTTCAAAACTACCTTCCGAAGGACCCTCTCAACTATGGTTCTAAAGAGGTTAAAGTCTGCCCTCTGGATGTCCAAGGTGGCAGTTCTGCTGACTCTCCTTGGTGGTTCAACAAGGATCAAGAAATCTAGCATCTCATAATCACTAAGTCCCAAATGGCCTCCAATGTTTACATCCCCTACAATACCTTCTCTGTTAACAAATAGCAGGCTTAGGATTTTTCTTCCCCTTGTTGGCTCCTTCACCAGCTGTGTCAGGAAGTTATCTTCCACACGCTCTAGGGACCTACGGGACTGTTCCTCATCTGCTGTATTATAAATCCCACACAAGAACAATGGGCAGATATCTAGAGACCTCACCCAACTGTCTATAAAGTGTCTTGTCTGCCTCTTCATCCTGGTTGGGTGGCCTGTAACAGACTTCCATGATAATTTCAGTCTTATTGGCCTTTGATTTTATTCTGACATTGTCACGGTTTTATGATTTTTTGGTCATCAGTATTCCACACCATAGCATCATGTGGTGCATTGGGGGTGGGGTTTGGTGTCTGCCGGGTGTTCATCCGTCGGAGAACATTTCCCCAGGAGACTTTGTGGTCAGCAAGGGGATATAACTCCAAGCAAGGTCACCTAATTCCTTCTTCTTCGCCTGCTCTTCGCTGTCTGCGCTTCGCTATCTGCGCTCCGCCGCCTGTGCTTCGCTATCTGCGCTTCGCCGCCTGCGCTTCGCCACCTGCACTTCGCCGTCTGTACTTCAGTCACTCAACTGGACTGCACTTCTCACCCCAGCATTGTGGTGAGGTCTATACAATTCAAACAGACTCTCTCTCTCTCTCTCTCTCTCTCTCGTTGTATTTTGCTAATACTATATTTAGTAAAATCATTTGTTCCACCTCAGATCAGTGCTGTTGTTTTCAAGTATTTTGGGGTCCCCTGCTTCCCCTTTCCCAGAGGCGCAGATCAGCAGATCCCTCCGCCCTGCTGGTCACGGAACTGGGCCGGACCAGCCCATAAGCCGTTGACAGACATATAAGCTCTCAACCCTATCATCACTAGCATTAATTTCCATACATTTGCATTCTTTCTTAACATAGAGGTCTACACCACTGCCTTTCCTGCCTTGCCTATGTCTTTTGAAAAGTTGATAGCCATCCATCACAGCACTCCAGCTATGTGAGTCATTCCACCATGTTTCCTTGATGGTGAATATATCATAGCTTTCCGACTGCACAATGGCCTCCAGCTCCTCCTGTTTATTACCCATGCTGCATGCACTAGTGTAAAAACACCTGAGTGGAGCCTCCTTTTGAGTGGCAGTAGTTCTAATACCTTCATGACCATACTAAAGTGCTTCCATAGCTACAAACCTCACATCCTACAAAAAGGTGAGTTGTCCTCCTCCTTCACCAAGACACAAGTCTGTGAGATCTCACTAGCACAACCCTCTCCTACAAGCACTGGGACGTTACATACAGGCTCTGTTCTAGTGACCCCAGTTACATTCCCACCCCCTTTCTACCTAGTTTAAAGCTCTTTCCATGAACCTTCCCAACTCCTTTCTAAAAATTTTTGTTTCCACTGGTGGGAGAAGCTAATCCTATCACTTGCCAGCAGGCTTGGTCTCGTGTAAACAGAGCAGAGGTCAAAAAATCCAAAACCCTGCCGGGCACATCAGGCTTGGAGCCAGGTATTAATCCATTGGTTCTTCATATTTAGTTCCTCATCATCCCCTATAACTGGAGGGATAGAGGAGAACACAACTTGTGCTCCCGAACCCCTTTACCTTTTGCCCCAAGTCTCTGAAGTCCTTTTCCATAGTCTTTAGGGAAGTTCTTTCTATATTATTGTTGCCTAACTGAAACAACAACAGGGGATAATAATCTGGAGGTTGAGCTTGGGAAGGAATTTAACCCAGACTTCCGAGAGGCAACAAACCTCTCTGTACAGAGGGTCTGGTCTACATATTGGCCTTTCTGCTCCCTTCAACAGAGAGTCACCAATGACAATTACCCATCATTTTTTCTTTGCCAACAAGGTTTTAATGCTAAGTGAGGTCTGGTTACACCACCACTGGTGAGAAACATCATCACAACCATTATCCAGTTGTCCCTGCAGAGCACTGTACCTGTTCCACAGGGACAGCTGGCAAGGCAGGAGCCTTTTGCCACTGCCCCACACTCTCTGATTCTTTGCTATTTTTGTTAAGGGGAGGAGAGGACAGGGGGTTCATGGCATCAGGAACACTGTCTGCCTGCTGGTTCCTCTCTATCACCTGTTTGTAAGGTGGCAGGGGGGGACGTGCTCTATGTGGAGCCTCAGCTGGCTGCCAAGATCTCGGGGTCAATAGTGTTTGGCCCTAGCAATCAATCTCTCTCTCACATTCCCTTATGCTCCTCAGCCTCTCCACCTCCTCCTTCAGGTCAACCAGAAGGCTTAGTAAGTCATTTAGCTGGCTGCATCTTACACAAGTGTTGTCTCTCTCACCTGGCAGTGCAAAGGCCAGGATCTGGCACTCAATACAGCCAGAGACCTGCCTACCAGCATCTTGTTTCGGGACCTCTATCTGGGTCTCCACATTTTTCCTACTAGTAGCCTTCTGCCAGGGTGCAGCCTTGGCAAACCAGCAGACTTACCATCACTATTCGGATTGTCTTAATGAGCTGCGATGAGCAGACTTGCCCTGCTGCCAGTAGTGTTGGCACCACCCTCACCCCATTACCAGCCTGTTAAAATGTGACCCCACACTTATCTCTTCACAATGATAACAACCTTCCTCACTGTGTAGTCATGCAAAGAGGTGGCTTACTGTTTCTCCGCATGTGAATGGCTCACGTGATTCACACACCCTGACTCCTCCTATCCATCCCCAAGGCTGTTTTAAGGCAGTGGACATGGATGCAGAGCTGTTGCCCTGATGGTGCCCACTTCATGTCAGCTGCTGTCACAAGAACTGCCAGGCTGCTCTGTTATCCTGGGGTTCCCTGGATGAAGGAACCAACCGACCCCCCCCCTGTACCTCGCGGTCAGTCACTAAGGCTCTGGCCAGGACAGCTCTGAAGCAGCAAACCTTGGCAATTCAGTGACAGAACACTGTCTAGATACTAGTTTTGAAACACAGAATCACAGAATTGTATGTGTTGGAAGGGTTCTCCAGAGATCATCGAGCCCAATTTCCCTGCAAAGCAGGCCCCCACAGCAGGATGTGCTGGTAGGCATCCAGATGGGTCTTGGATATCTCCAGAGAAGGAGAATCCACAACCTCCCTGGGCAGCCTGTTCCAGTGCTCCGTCACCCTCACTGTAAAGAAGTTCTTGTGCACATTCATGCAGAACTTCCTATGGCCTTTATGGCCATTTCCACTTGTCCTGTCCCCACAGACTGCTAAAAAGAGGTTGGCCATGTCTCTTTGACTCCCACATTTAAGATATTCATAAATATTAAGAAGATCCCCTCTCAGTCTTTTTTTCTAAAGTCTGAACAGATCCAGTTCACTCTGCCTTTCCTCATAGAGGAGGTGCTGCAGGCCTTTAATCTTTGTGGCCAAATGAGATGTACTGGAGATCCCACAACTGGATACAGTACTTCAGGTGAGGCCTGAACAGGGCAGAGTAGAAGGGAAGGACAACCTCTTTTGACCTGCTGCTTTTAATGCACCGCAGGATCCCATTGCCCTTCTTGGCCACCAGAGCACACTGCTGGCTCATAGCCAACTTGTCATCCACTAGGACCCTCAGGTCATTCTTTACAGAGCTCCTCTCCAGCAGGTCATGTCCCAACCTGTACTGATACTTGTGGTTATCCCTTCCCAGGTGCAAGACTTTGTACTTTCATTAAACCTCATCTGGTTTATGGCTGCCTAGCTCTCCTGTCTATACAGTTCTTTTTGAATAGCAGCACAGCCTCCCAGTGTGTCAGCCACTCCTCCAAGCTTTGTATCATCAGTGTACTTACTGAGGGTGGAAACTGTCCCCTCATAAAGGTCGCCAATGAAGATATTGATCAAGACTGGACCCAGCACCTATGCCAGGGGAACATCTCTTATTACAGGTCTCCAACCGTATCCTGCTTCACCAATCACAGTCTTCTGAACTCAGCCAGTCAACCAGTTTTCAACCCACCTCACTGTCCAACTGATCCTGTTTATTTCCCCTGCTACCCACATTTGTATGCACTTAAGGAAAGCAGCAGGTGCAGTTACTCCTAGAGAGACACAAGAAGATTTTGGACAGGGCATCGACAATATGGGCTTTTCTGAGGAGTCCTCGCATGATCCTATGGGAAAATTCAGAGGTTTTTCCTTGTAATCTCCAACAGTGACAACACCCCTCAGCCCTTCTCTGTCTCATCTAACTTCATTCCCCTTCCCCTATGGACCTAATTTAAAAGTAATCAGTCCATAGAGTTTGCTTCCCAGAACACTTGTGCCCCCCTTCACAGAATCACAGAATCACAGAATCACAGAATGGCCAGGATTGGAAGGGACCTCAAGAATCATGAATCTCCAAAACCCCTCTGCATTTCCACATGCAGAGCCACCAATTTCCACATTCAATACTAGACCAGGTTGCCCAGGGCCCCATCCAACCTGGCCTTGAACACCCCCAGGGACGGGGCATCCACAACCTCTCTGGGCAGCCTGTTCCAGCACCTCACCACTCTCTCTGTAAAGAATTTCCTCCTGACATCCAACCTAAATCTCCCCTCCCTCAATTTCAAATATTTCCCCTTGTCCTGCTGTTATCTACCCTTTCAAATAGTTGATTCCCCTCCTGTTTGCAGGCTCCCTTTAGGTACTGAAAGGTTGCACTGAGGTCATCCCACAGCCTTCTTTTCTCCAGACTGAACAAGCCCAGCTCCCTCAGCCTGTCCTCATAGGATAGGCTCAGTTAGAGCACCTTGCTCAGTCAGAGTCCATCAAGAGCCCACATACCACTCCTTACTTCATGTTTTACTTCACTGTAAACTCTACCACTGAAATTAGTATCTTAAATTTATGACACATTTCTTATTCTCTGTGTTGCCAAATGACATCAGTTTCTTGAATTTATCTTTGGAAGTTCAGTAAGAAAAAAATATCTTACTAAAAAGAAAACAAAATAAACATGCATAAAAGAAAAATCAACATTAACAACAGCAAAAAGAAAAACAAACCAAACCAAAAAAAAAAAAAAAAAAACAAACACCAAAACAACATAGAAACAACATATGTGAAAACATAAAAAGCAATAACAATCTTTGTCAGTTATAGCTAATAGCAAATAACATAGTTATAAAAAAGAAAAAAATGAATGTAACTGTCCCATCTGATGCTGCAACTGGGGTGTACAATTTTTTTTTTTTCATTGAGGATACTGAAATATTCTTTTTTCAAATAATTTAATACTTATTTCTAATCTTAACCAATGCTACGTTATTTTATTTATGCATACATATATATAGTTTTAATGTAAATTTTATTCTGAAATTCTTTATGTTTGTCTTAACATTTAACATTTTGGGAATAGAAATAATATTTGTTTAGGACTTTTTTTTACTTTTTTTTTTTTTTTTCCCATGAGCATAATATTTTCATATTGATAATGTGTAAAAGGGATATTTAAACAAATGCAATCTATGCATGAATTTTCTGTGGATTGGATGGATGCTACTCTGAAGAAGCGTTTTTTTTTTTTTTCCACAGGAGTAGGAAGTAAAATGAAAACATGAGATTCTAAAAGTTAACTGGATAAATACTATCTTTGGAGAATCCTTATAGGATTCATAGTGTAGGATAGCTTTTGTTCTATTTCTACATTAGAAATGCTTATTAAAATATATATATATGTATTTGTGTGAAAGAGAACAAAGCTGAAAGCTGATGTATTTATAATAATATTTCACATTTTATTCACATTAGCATGTACCATCTCCTATGCATAGACACAAATCACAGACCTCCTGGGAATTTGTTCATTGTGATTGTGTTATTAATTTCTGCTTTGTATAACTGCTGTACAATGAAAGCTGACTTAGAAACTGATGATAAGACTGAAAAAAACAACTATGAATGTAGGAAATTCTCTCGTTTAATCCCCATTGACTACATAGCCAAGGGACAGGAGGGATTTTAATCTATTTGCACTTCTCATTACATCTTTGCATTTAATACATGGATTTATAATTAGAAGAAAGCTCCCAGGGAAAGATGACAGACCTATTGTGTATGCTTAATGCTGTTTAGCAATTTCTTGCACATCTGACAGAAGAAGCAATAGTAGCATCAATTGAAGTGATACATAGGTCAGTAACATATAAGGAGAAAAATTTAAAATTTTCAAATTAAGAATTATAGAAAGACTCAGAATAATAGGAATGGGGCTTAGGAAGACATCTCCTACATTTTAAGTGTTGTTCAGCTTTATTAGTTCTTTTTTCAGCTTTTACATTTTATGTTTTTTCAGCTTCTTACTTGGAAGAGTAAATGGTTGTTCCATAAGAAATCTTTTAGCTCCATCAGTCCTAATTTATTATAAAAAATAAAGTTTGAAATCTCACATGGACTCCCTTTGGATAAGTAATATGCTCAAAAAAATGAGTCCCTTTAAGTGTTTTAAAATAAATTGCCTCCTGAAAATGTATATTTCTGTCTATACAGTAGAAGATTATGGTAAATGGCTCTGATTTGTATGTATACATATTTTGACAAATGTATGCATGTGTATAAATATGTATTTTAAAGAAATACTGAATAGTATGAAAATATGTAATTCTGTAATTATTTATTTAAAATTATAATCTAAATAAAAACAAGTGTCTACTTATGTTCTATCTTATGTTCTAAGGACAATAGTCCTTAGACTATTAGGAAAAGTGTGAGTCAGTGAAACTGTAAATATATTCATATTTAATTTTGGTGTGGTCCACTGACTAATTTATCTCAGCATCACACTGCACTCTTCTGTATTAAATTCTTATCATTCCCTTTCCTATGATATTCTTGTGATTTGCCACTGGTCTCATACCACTTAATTAGGCAAAGAAATAATACAAATTTTCTCTGTAAATTTGTGCCCTTACTTGTCCTGAAACATACACTGTGTCAAAATTTTCTTCATTCACAAATTATTCATTCACAATATTTTTTCCATAAGAAGAGGTCTGTCCTTGCAATGGCACTGTCCATGACCACAAAACGGGGTGCTAAGTGATTGGTGTGGAAGCTGTAGTGTGTTCATTCCTCTGTCTTCTGCCAATGTGGTTAGTGCTTCCTCTCATCTGCGTATTAGAACAGCTGATAGTTTTACTGTTTTTTCACAGGATGATTAAGCTTCTTCCTAAGGCTAAAGTTCTAGCTCTCTTATGAGGTGAGGTGCTCCAGTTCTTTCACCATCTTTCATTGGATGTTTCAAGTAGCTCAGTCTCTCACTTGTGCAGGGGCAAAGGGGGTAGGGAAGAACTGGACACAGTGTTCCAGGTATGGCCTCATTAGCACTGAGGGGAAAGATCACTTCCCTCTCCTTGCTGGCACTACTTTGCCTAATGCAGCCCAGGATACACTTACTTTTCTAGTAATAAGGGCACTTTGTTGACTCATGTTCAACATGATGTTCACCAGGACACTCTGGTATCCATGTTAAGACATGTATGAGACAAGGAAGTGGTCTGAGAGAACCAGAACAGCTTCAGAAGGACAAATCATTCATAATCAATCTGGTGGCTTTCTACAATGGTGGAACATCACCAGTAGACAAAGGAATGGCAATTGATGTCACCTATCTGAATTTCTATAAGGCCTTTGACATGGCTCCCATCACATTCTTATCTCTAAACTAGAGAGGTATAGATTTGAAGGCTGGACTATTTGGTGAATAAAGAATTGTTTGAATGATTGAAGCCAGAGGGTTGTTGCTGGTGGTTCTATCTCCAGATGGAGACCAGTTAAGACTGGTAACCCCCACAGGACCATGTTGGGACCAGTGCTTTTCAATATCTATATCAGTGATATAGATAGTAGGATTGAGTGCATCTGCAGCAAGTTAGCTGATGACACCAAGTTGAGTAATACAATCAACAAAACAGAAGAGAGGGATGCCATCCAAAGGGATCTGGACAAGCTGGAAAAGTGGGGCCACATGAACCAAATGATGTGGAACAAGACCAATTGCAAGATGCCTCAGTTGAGTTCAGGCAATCCTGGATATGAGTACAGACTAGGAGAAGAACTTATTGAATATCCCTGCAGAGAAGGACCTGAGTGTCCTTGGATGAAAAGCTGATCTTCAGCCATCAGTGTGTACTTGCAGCCCAGAAGGCCAATAGTATCCTGGGCTGCATCAGTAGAGGATTGGACAGTAGGAAACAGGAATTGACTGTATGCTTCTAATCTGTCCTTGTAAGGCTCCACTTGGAGTACTACATCCAGGCCTGAGGCCGCCAGAATGAGTGCATATCTGTTGGAGCGGGTCCAGAAAAGAGCCATGAAAATGATCAGAGGGCTGGAAAACCTCTCTATTGAAGAAAGGTTGAGAGAGCTGGGCTTGTTTATCTTGGAGAAGAGAAGGTTCCAGGGAGAAAGCATCATAGCTTTTAAGTACTCAAAAGGAGCTTACAAGCAGCAGGGAGACTGACATTTTGCATAGCCTAATCATGACAGAACAACTTGGGATGGCTTTAAAGGAGAAATTTAGATTACGTTATTATTTTTTTTTTACTCAGAAGGTGGTGAGGCACTGTAACAGCTTGCCCAGAGAAGTTGTGGATACTCTATCCCTGAAGGCGTTCAAGAGCAGGTTGTATGGGCGTCCCGGGCAGCCTGATTTAGTGGGTGGCAACCCAATCTAGTGGGTGGCAATACAGTTCCAGGAGGATCTGCATCATGATCTTCCCGGGCATGGACATGAGATTCTGCTCTTACAGTGAGAGTGATTTTGCTTCCTCAAACTCTACCTAGAGTTTCAGGGACACAAGAGTTGTGGTAAGCCTGAGTGACTTTGAACAATTTGAGTACCCCAACCTTCACCATGTCTGTTGAAATTCAGCTCCATCTGTGCCTT
The DNA here is from genome assembly GCA_035772895.1 of Perdix hodgsoniae. Classification (NCBI taxonomy): domain Eukaryota; kingdom Metazoa; phylum Chordata; class Aves; order Galliformes; family Phasianidae; genus Perdix; species Perdix hodgsoniae. The sequence goes on from JAPSGF010000052.1 coordinate 289,075, forward strand.
GGTTTTCCTGATCCCATTTCTATCTAAACATCATCTTTGTATTCCCAAACCACATTCCTTATTCCACTGCCTGTGTATTTTCTTCTTATCCCTCAGTTTGACCAGCAGGACCTTGCTCAGCTATACCAGTTTCCTACCTCCTCTGATTTTTTATGCTCAGAGACGGAGGGATTTACTGCTCTCAGAAACGTGCCCTTAAAGAGCCGACATTTATTTTACATTCCTATCTTCCTAAGGAGAGTCTCCTAGGGCATCATGTGAAATAATCCCTTTAACAGCTTGGAGTTTGCTCTCCTGAAGTTCAGGGTCCTGAGTCTGCTCTTCACCAGATCAATATTTCTTGAGATCACAAACTCAACCATGGCATGATTTTCATAGCCCAGACTGCCTACAATCTTAACATCTTTAATTATCTCCCCCACACTGATGAGCAACAGGACCAATAAAGCTTCACCTCTGCTCATTCTTATTCATGGCTAGGGTTGGAAGGGAGTTCAAGGATCATCAAGTTCCAACCCCTCTGCTACATGCAGGGCCAACAACCTCCATATCTAATACTAGACCGGGCTGCCCATGCCCCATCCCACCTGGCCTTGAGCATGTCCAGGGATGGGGCACCCACAACCCTTCTGGGCAGCCTGTTCCAGCACCTCACCACACTTACTGTAAAGAGCTTCCCCCTAATATTCAACCTAAATCCCCATCATGTTTTTATGATTTTTGGTTATCAGTATTCCACATTGTAACATGTAATGCACTGGAGGTTTGACTGTTGATGCTCAAGTTCTGGGTGCCTGTCCGGAGGAGGAGAACTATATTCCCCAGGGGGCTTTGCGATCAACGAGGAGATGTAACTCCTGGCAAGGTCACCTGTTGTTCTCTTCTTCACCTGCTCTTCTTCGCCTGTGCTTCTCCGTCTGCTCTTCTTCACCTGCTTTTCTTCATTGGCTCAACTGGACTGCACTTCTCACCTCAGCATTGTGGTGAGGCCTATCCACCTTTCGCACACACTCTCTCTCACATTATATTTTGCTGAGACTATATTTAGTAATATAGTTTGTTTCACCTCAGATCGTTGCCACTGTTTTCAATTATTTTGGGGTCCCCTGTTTCCCTTTTCCAGAGGTGCGGAGCTGCAGATCCTTCCGCCCCGCTGTTCATGGAACCAGGCCGAAACCGTTGACAATCCCTCAACTTAAAATATTTCCCCTTGTCCTACCATTATCTGCCCTTGCCAAGACTTGACTCCCCTCCTGTTTATAGGCTCCCTACAGGTACTGAAAGGCTGCAATGAGATCACCCTGCAGCCTTCTTTTCTCCAGGCTGAATAAGCCCAGGTCCCTCAGCCTGTCTTCATAGGGGAGATGCTCCAGCCCTCTGATCATCTTTGTGGACCTCCTCTGGACCCTCTCCAACAGCTCCCCGTCTTTCTTGTATTGGGGGACACTGACCTGGATGTAGTAAATAGTAGAGAGGGACAATCACATCCCAGTCTCTGATGGCCACCCCTCTTCTGGTGGAGCCCAGGATACCATTTGCTTTCCAAGTTGCAAGAGTACACTGCTGGCTCATGTTAAGCTTTTCATACATCAAGACACCCAGGTCCTTCTCCACAGGGCTGCTCTCAAGAATTGCTCCTTCCAGTCTGTATGTATGCCTGGGATTCCTCCGGTCCAAGTGCAAAACCTTGCACTTTGCTGTGTTGAACCATGTTAAATTCACCTGGGCCCACCTTTTGGTCTGTGGAGGTCCCTCTGAATGGCATCCCTTCCTTCCACCATGTCAGCTGCGCCACTCAGCTTGGTGTCATCAGCAATCTTGATGAGGCTGAACTCAATTCCATTATCAATGACTTTGATGAAGATGCTAAAGAGTACCAGTCCAAAGATAGACCTCTGGGGGAACACCACTCATTACTACCCTCCACCTGGACATAGAACCATCAATGACCATCCTCTGTCTGCGGCCTTTCAACCAATTTCTTATCCATCAAGTGGTCCATCCATCAAATCCACTTCCCCCCAATTTGGAGATAAGGATGTGGTGGGGGACCATGTCAAAGGCCTTGCTCAAGTCCAGATAAATGACATCAGTCACATTCACTTTGTCCACCACTGCTGTCAGTCCATCATGGAAGGCCACCAGACTGGTTAGGCAAGACCTTCCCCTGGTGAGCCAGTGCTGGCTGTCTCAAATCACATGCTCATTCTTCATGTGATCAAGTATGTTGTCCAGGAGGATCTGTTCCATGATCTCCCCAGGTACAGAGGTGAGACTCACTGGCCTGTAGTTCCCCTGGTCCTCCTTGCTCCCCTCCAATATGGGAGTGACCCTTCCTCCAGTCATCTGGGACCTCACCTGACAGCCACAACTTTTCAAATATGATGGAGAGCAGCTCAGCAACCACCTCAGCCCACTCCTTCAGAACCCTGGGATGCACGCCATCCAGCTCCATAGACTTGTACGCATTCAGTCTCATGATCTCGGACTTGCTCTGCCCTTACTCTGTGAGGGACGACTTAGTCCCTAAACTTAGAGTTATAGGGATGCAGGACTCAGGGAGGCAAAAATATTAGAATCCTGGCTGCCAGTGAAGACCAAGGAGAAGAACTCATTCAGTACCTCAGCCTTCTCTTCGTCCACTGAAGCCAGTTCTCCTTTTATGTTTACCAAAGCAGGTACACATTCTTTGACCTGTCTGTTCTAGCCAGTGTACCTGTAGAATGATTTACTGTTTTTCATATCCCTTGCCAAGTTCAGTTCTGCCTGTGCCTTGGCTTTCCAGATCCTCATCTGCAAGTCTGGACAGCATCCCTGTTTTCTTTCCATGTGAGTACGTACCTGTATGTACCTTTCTTTGCCCTCAGTTTGCCCAGTAGGTCCTTGCTAAGCCATGCTGGTTTCCTGCCTCCTCTGCTCGCTTTCTTATTCAGAGGGATAAGTCTTCATCTACACATCCAGGACTCTTTTAGAAGTCTTGCACCTCAGTTTGTTGCTTTTCCCAGCACGCATCTTGGTAGTTGAAACTCCCAGTCTTTAAAGAGAACTGACTCCAAATTGCAGTCTTGCATAACCACACTAGTGACCAGATGCCATCCTGATGTAACTCCATTTACTGTAACCCTTTGATTCTGACCCATCAACCGACTGTTCACCCATCACCTTATGCTTTTGTCTATATATACACTGGACATTTTCTCCAGAATTATGCTGTGAGAAACAGTATTATAAGTTTTCCTGAAATTCAAAATGATCAAATTGACTTCCCTTGTTTAACTAGATGAATACCTTGTTACAAAAGGAAATCAAATTAGTTAAATAGGAATTTCCCCTTGTGAACCCATTTTGACTATAACCAGTGACTGCAAACAAATCTGATTTTAAATGAAAGAAAAAATAAACAACCTTAAATACAATTGTAATGTTGAATAACAAATGAAAATAAACTTAATATAATTTTGGCTGATTAAAATTTATTTTAGTGCTGAGTGTAAAAGCACAGAAAAAAATGGTTAAAACAAAACCTGAGGTGTTTCAGTGATACTTAAATATTTATCCTGAAGTAGTAATGCATAAGTGAAAATATTCCTATTTTGTTCATAACAAACTAAATGCACATTCCTAGCAATCTCAGCAAGGAGACTCCATTGACTCCTTGTCAGTACGTGTACAGTTCCATCATCGTCTGAGGTAACAAAGCTACATGAAAATAAATTGAGTGGAATCTTTAGTATCCGTCAATGGTTTACGGGCTGGTTCGGACCAGTTCTGTGACGAACGGGGTGGGGAGACCCACAGACCCACTGTCTGGAAAAGGGGAAAGGGGGAAAAAAGGAAAGGGTAGGGAGATGGGCCTAAAAACAACAGCAATGATCTGATGTGGAAAGCCAATTTACTAACCAAGATATCGGAATTCAAGATAACAAAATATAATACAATACAACACAACACAACACAACACAACACAACACAACACAACACAACACAACACAACACAACACAACACAATACAATACAATACAATACAATATAATATAATATAATATAATATAATATAATATAATATAATATAA
>JAPSGF010000052.1:293699-321662 GCA_035772895.1 Perdix hodgsoniae
AATATAATATTTTATATATATAAAACCATTTAATTCACTCAAAACAATACACTTTTATATATTCAGAAAACACAGTAGTTATAATTAAACTTTCTTCCAGGAATTGTCACTGGAGCATTTTAACACCTAAACTCCTGGCAATAATTTAAGAGAGTACTAGCCAAAAGGACAAAAACACAAAGTCACTAGAACTGAACATTGCAGGGATCATGTTTAATTTACTAAAAAGAAAAAAAAAAAAAAAGGAAAAGAAAAGAAAAAAAAAGAAAAAAAATAGAATATTAAATTTGTATAGACTACCAAACAAAAATAGGAAACAAAAGAAGGGCAACAGATTGTACTGCTAGGTAGATGACGGAAAACTTGAGTAAGGGCAGCCTATTGCCTTTAAGAAATTGCTTCTCAGACATTGGGAAGTTCACTCTGACTTATCTTGAATAGCTACCTCCACAAAAAACTTTAGCTGAGAAATCTGTGGTCACCATTTGCCATCCTCTCTATAGTTACCAGTAGAAGGGCTTTGGTTTGTTTCCTTAATGACTGGAGAAATACTGAACTATTTAAATGACATTATCTGTGTTACACTAAAGTCATAGATATGCATAATTTCAACTAATATTGTCATTCAGGTAACATCAGCTTTGTACTTTTAATTTAAAACTGATCCTCATAGCTAAATCGAAAGAATTCTGAAATCAATGAAGCTATGAAGCTCAATAATGATTAAATAAATAAATAAATGAATAAATAATTTTTTTTCTTATAGGCCAAGTTAGCATATTCAAGTAAATGGAAATGGATATTGAAAAGTGATGGTTATTTTCCATGCAAAATTTCAAAGGATGCTGTAAATAGAAAAACATTGTGGAAAATGTAGTCTTTTTTTTTTTTTTTTTTTTTAAGAAAAGTATGTTGATTTCCATTTTCAGTTAACAAGTTTTTCTTTAGTTACAGAAGTTTCATCAAATAAAACTTTTGAGATTTGAAAGGAACAGTAATTTCTCCAACTTAAACATCTACAAGAAGCAGAAACTCAGCCTGTCGAAAACCAAGAAAATCAGGGAGCTGTTACTTCAGTGGAAGATAAAGCTGAAGCACAACATCAATTTATTCAAAAAGCAAAACATTTAGCATCTATTTAAGAAGGGAAGTGGTGGAGAAGCAAAGGATAGGAGGACTTGTGCTGGTGCTTGCCTGTAGATATAGTCAGCAGGAGAGTTCTTTCTGCTGAGGTAATGAATAATTAAAATATGCTCAGAACCTAGCATATAGAGAGACAGGATGTTATCAAACTAACTGTTGGAAGCAACAGAAATGGCATCCTGTTGTCTACTAATCTGGAAGCATGGAAAATACTGGAATTGAAAGCATTACAAGAGAGCTGAGAAATCTGAGGTTAGGGCTTTATTTTCTGAAGTCTATTATAGCAAGCCAAGCTATGAAGGTAACATTATGGTAGACAAAAATTCCCACCATCATGGTGACTCAGAATAGTTGATACTACCTTGAGATAGAAAAATAGAGTAGCTGATATCTTATTGTTTCTTTCAAAACTTTATATTCTTTTCTCAGTGAGAATTGAAGAAATAATATAATTTCTTTTACTTTTATATCCACTCTGGTGCCTGAGAACAAGAAACATTAAATTTTGGCTGATACATATGTTAATATATTCTCTCTCTCTCTCTCTATATATATATATAATATTTTTCAATTGACATTTAGAGACTTGTAACTATTAATCATAACAAACAGATAAATATCATGTAAGTGCAGACAGTTGGCTTAATTCTCTGATGAACCAGCAACATAATGTTCTGCTGAATCTTAGCATACAAAATTGACACTGTTTAAATAACATTACATGAAACACATTTAAGAAAGACATTGATCTACCCTTTATCAGTCAACTTATTAGAGAATTACAAATGCTATTAAGAAGGATATTGACGGATATGACAGAACATAGAAGTGCTTCCTGAAGCTTCCTGGAAATCTTTAAAATTATAAGGTACTAAAACTGAGTATAGTTTGCGTAGATATTCTGGAATATTCTGAAAGAGTAGTCCTTCAGAATTCTCAGGCTTCAGGGTGATTATATCCTGATTAAGCGGAAGGACCTTAAGGCTGGAAGTGGTTATGATAATCGTTTAGTTGGATTCATTACATTATTCGTGAATTATTTGTAGAATGGTAGTTCTCTGACCTTTATGAAGGTTTTGAGGATTTTCAGAACATAAAAGTCTAATTTTTGCAAATTTGGAACAACTCCCAGGTGGAAACATAAATCTTCATTGTGAATGAATAGGAATAAGAAGCCAAAGTGAGACTCAGTAACATGGAAATGAGTATCAGTAAAGAAATACAAATTTCTGAGAAACAATTTCTATCAAATCTGATTGAGTCTGATTCATTTGAATTGTTTTATTAACACCTCTCCTATATCATGCCTTATTTTCTTATTCTATTCTATCGTTAATATAGAGAAATTCTACTTTTCTCAGGCAATGGAAAATGGCATTTCCCACTTTACCAAATAAATTCTAGCAAATAAAATTAAAAAATGTGATTATCTTTGCAATGGAATGTTGTACATTTCATTTAAGTTCTTCCCTATAAAGCTTTATTATTACTATCTCATTTTGTTAATATTTGTGATTATTAAAAAGTGTCTGAAACTCTGATGAACAGTAGGAGTCATCTCACTTAACTTTTTCCATTTATAAATCCAAGCTAGTTAACTATATCTTGATTCAGTTGTAAAAATAGTATTAGTGAAAGACCCTGGAGAATCCCACTCAGTTTTAAATTACTTCTCCAGAAATACCAGTCTTCTGTACTGTAACTCATAGCCTCATGAAGATATCCAAGTCATCTCCTAGCTGCCCAGTCCACAATTTCTCAGTTTCTACATGTAACTGATGTGGGAAATGGTTTCAAAAGCCTTTCCAAAATTGAGACAAAACTACCATGGTCTCTTCCTCCTTACAGTTCATTATTTAAATAGTCAAGCAAGATTATCCTTGATAAATTTGGTTACCTTCTTCTCTGTTATGCATTTGGGAATGGATTCTGAGATCTTTCTAAGAAATGAAGTGAGGCTGAAATGGATTTAAGTCCTCAGTCTTCCTTCTTTAAAACTGATATAGCATGATCCTTTTTCCCAGCCTTTGGGGACCAATACCAAATGGCATGTATTTTCACAAATAAATGATATCAATGTTGAAGTTTCATTAGCTCGTTCTTCTAAATAACTTCAAATGATGAAACACACACACACACACAAAATAAATTAAAAAAAAAAAAAATTTTCACAAATTCTGTACAGATCTTTTATTTCTTTGTAATTTAGTTCACTAAAAAGTTTCTTGCTTTATCAAATATACTTTCTGCCAAAATTTCCAGATCTCTTGAGTGCTTGCCCTTCATCAGATGATGAAAAACAATCTTCTGACCACAGTGTCCTCTCATCTTAATCTCTATATACAGAAAATATACCTTAGATTTCATACGGCACCACTACACACCCAGAGAGCTTTTTTACATGGACTGTAACTCTCTCACCTCTTCTCTACTTATACTTCTTCAACAGTCTAAAGTCATAGAATCATAGATTCAGAAACTGGCCTGGGTTGAAAAAGACCTCAAAGATCATTTAGTTTCAACACTCCTGCTATGGGCAGGGTAGCCAACCCCTACATCAGGCTGCCCAGAGACACATCCAGCATTGTCTTGAATGACTCCAAGGATGGGGCATCCACAACCTGTCTGGGCAACCTGTTCCAGTGCATCAACACACTCTGAGTTAAAAACTCTTTCTCCTAATATCTAACATAAAGCTCTTTTGTCTCACTTTAAAATCATTCCTCTTGTCCTATCAACCCATGCAAAAAGTTGTTCCCTCTCCTGTTTATATGCTCCCTTCAAGTACTGGAAGGCCACAATGGGGTCTCCCTGCAGCCTTCTCTTCTCCAATCTAAACAAGCTCAGTTCCCTCAATCTTTCCTCATATGAGAGGTGCTCCAGCCCTCTGATCATCTTAGCGGCCCTCCTCTAGACCTGCAATAAGAGCTCTACATCCTTCTTGTGTAGATTGTGTGTACTTGATGCACTACTCCAGATGGGGCCTCACAAGAACTGAGTAGAGGAGAACAATCACCTCCCTCTCCCTGTTGGTCACCCCTTTTTTAATGCAGTTCAGAATATATTTGTCCTTCCGGGCTGCAAGCCCTTCAATAGTTTCTTGAAAGTCCTAAACTCTGATTCCCATCATCACACAGCCTTGTGTCAGCACAAGAATTTTGAGTTCTTTCTCTTTGATTCTCTGTGTTCTTTGTATCAGTATAAGAAAAGCTTCTGAATGTCTTTCAAAGAGGAATGTGAAAGTTTCCCTTAGTCCACAAGAACCCCTTCTTTCATGCTTCATCCTTAATTACTCTACCTATGCATCCATCTTCCAGGCAATGTTAAAGCTCTTCTCACTAGGTTAATAAATAATCATTCTATCTTTATAAGATATATTTTCATTTACAGTCACTAGAGCATCTCCTTCAGTAAGCTGTATGTACAATTGTTGTATAGGCTAAAATCATGTTCACTGACACCAGAGGGTGGCTTGCTGAGAGAGCTGCTCTTACCTTAGTATTCCCTCTAGTCTGAAAATACTGTCCAAATAAATAAATAAAATCAGTTCTTTACATGTTCTCCTTTCTCAGTTTCAAGATCCTTGTATACGTTTTCTAGTGAGTTACAGGTAGAAAGCAAACCTTTCTATCACTAGCAAAATTAACCAGCCATTTGAGGGAGCTTTTTATATCTTTCCATCCTCTGTTATGGGGCTTCACTGCCTCTGTCAACTCTTTTTGGAGATTCTGTTTATTTTCTGTCATTCTCTTGGGTACAAAAAAGAATGCTAATACTTTCTTGCAGTTCTCTCAGTTCCTACTCATGTTCCTTGTCCCATCCCAGGGAAGATGAGTAGGCACACTATAGCTGAAGACATGGTCAAGAACATCTAGCTTCAGGACTTTCTCCTCCACTTTTCTTATGCATTGAAGAGATGTGTGCTGTATCAAGAAAATAAAAAAGGACAAATTTGCTTTGAACATTTATTGAAAATAATGTTTAAATAACATTAAATTCCACTGAAAACTCGTACAGACCATCTTAAAATCTTGGTACTTTACATGCAAAAATTAAATGCAAAATTATCTTCTTTTAATTTCAATTGCAAAGTTGAATGAAACTTTTTTTTTGAGACAAATGTAAAAAATTAAAATAACGTTAATTATATATAAATAATATAAGAGGTTAATTCAATCAATTTCATTGTTAGACTACATAAAGTAAAACAACAAAAAATATTTTTAATAGAGACTACTTGGGCTGTTAGCTGTGGGGAATGTTAGCAGGTTGATGTTTGGTTGTTCTCAAAGTCAATTTAGTGAAGCCGAGGAACTATGAGAGCTGTAGAGGGATATTTTCACATGATATCAAAGAAGTGAAAGTTTTCTCCGTTCCTAGAAAGGTGAAAATTGTAGTGAGAGGAAGAGAAAAACAATATTGCATGTGAAGACTATTAGTAAATACACTTACTTCGTTTATGTTACCTTTAATGTGGATTTCAATTATTTTGGAATTATATTGATAGAGTTTTACAAGGTAAAGAGGAAATTGGTGAAAAAATGAGATGAGTACATGTGAAAAGCATATATTTGAAACCAAAGCAGAAGAAAGATAGCACTAAAAAGTCATCTGGTAAATCTAAAAGAATAATTAAAATATTTCTTCCCGTCAGAATGTCTGTTTTGCACAATTTTCCTAATAACATTAAACAAGTAATTTTTATTCAGCTATTATCATCATGCTTATGTTTGTTTAGAAAGAAAAGATATTTTAATAAAAAATATATATTTTTTAATTGTTAACATTCTATTTGAGTAGTATATAGCCAAATTACTGTTACTCCACAGTCTGCAATAAATGTAAATCAATTTATAGCGAAAATAAAAACTGTGTTTTTAAACTTCTACATATTTGTAGCAACATCTGCTGGAATAGTAAAATATCACTTCAAAAAAACCCTTTTTTAGAGTTTTGACAGGTAGAGAGTATCAATTTTGCCTGAATGAAACAGAGTCAATCAAATCAACATATTTGAAAAATATATCACTAAAGGACATACATTTGCTGACATTTCTCCGTTGTTTTTGTTTGCTTATTACAAAAAAAAAAAAAAAATCTATGCAGCTCTGAGAAGACTTTTCTTTGTAAAAGATTCATGTAACAAACACAAAAATTAACAAAAATTGCCACTGTGTGTGGGTGTGCTTCACCGGTTTGTTCTTTATTCTTGTCTTTGTTGTTTCCTTCAATCTTTTTTTTTTTTTTTTTTTTTTTCCCCCCCACATTTTATGCATTTTCTTTTCAATAAGCTTCTTTTGATTCCATTCCCTTTTTTATGCAATTTTTTCCTCAGTGCCTATCACCACTATTTCCAGAAGCACAACATACAAATTTATGGAAATGAATGACTTTAGTCTAAATATTCTGATACGCTCATGAACACTGGCCATATAAATTCTCCTTATGAACACTGTCTGCTTTATCTCTGCATATAAATATTTTAAATAGCTCCATGTTTTTCCTCCTTCTTTTTTTTTTTTCCACAACAATTAGTAGCAACAACAAAATGTCTCATGATTATGGAATATCCTAATATCCTTTTCCTTTATTTTATTTTATTTTATTTTATTTCGTTTTATTTGTTTGTTTGTTTATTTGTTTATTTGTACTGGTGATTTTTACAACCTTTTATTGAAAAGTAAACCTAGTTTGAAATTCAGTTTCTCCTTACTTCTCCAGGTTTCCACTGGATTCCTGATAAAATATGTCACAGAGAAATAATGATAGTTGGCAATAGTGAAATTATATTTACAAAATTCTCAAAATGGCATCCGATTTCTTTAGGCTAAGCAGGAAAATATAGTAACTAGCTAATTATAATGGCAAAGTAAGGAAGATATTTAGTGCCTGATACATTTAGATGACCTGTCTGGAATTTTGATATATTCAATATATTAAATTAAATCAAGGGTCAGATTAATTCTATTTTATATCTGGATATTATTTGCTTTTAATTTTGAGAAAAATATAAATCAGTTCTTAGCTTTGAATAAAATCGTCATTGTATGTCTTATTCAGGATACAGCGTGGGAAGCCTAGATACTGAATGCATTCTGAATTCCACTTATATATGATGACTGCCTCCCAGCAATACCTGATAATTCAGCATTTTCAGTTTTACTCCTTTTTGAATCGCAAGAAACTGTAGTTCCTCTAACAAAGTCAGAAAATGAATTTATTCTTGAGCTTTATAAAGCCTAGGTCTTTATCTTCACAAGCCTAATTTAAGTATTTTAATTAATATTTTAATTGTTGGTAGATAGATTATTTGCATGAACTTATGGAAATAACAGATAACTGATTTACAACACATTATACCAACCAATATTTCAAACGCTTGTTCAGAAAGGCAAGTTAATTCAGTGTTACTGAGATGAATATTGTAACTGTGGTGAGATTTTAACAAAATCACTACTGTAAATGTTGCATCCATTTCAACACAATGTCATCTAATTTGTAAGTATATGAGGCTGCTCCAAATGTAATGCCTCCTATTTTATTATTTGGCTTATTATTTGGGAGAATTTGCCCCATCAAACTGTAGTATTGTTCTCTTTGTATCATTTACAGCTTCCATGGAAACAAATAGGAGCCACTGTTATGTATACAAAGTTCACACTGACATAGACTGTGAAATAATTCATATGTTTTCATTAGCTATTCATACAAATCACTATTTAATCCTCTATTTTTCATCAAATTATTGCATTTTGTACTGACACAGACTATAAAAATTAAACAATTATCAAAATGGTTTTGAAGATAACAGTGGGCTTGGTTTCAACCCAAATATTCCTTCCTAGAAACCAGGGATACCTGGCATCATGAAAGTGAGTATATTATTAAGACAGTAATAGGAATCACATTGGTATTTTGATGGAATTTTGTATGGTAATTCCTCTAGTTTGTTAAGTGTAGTTTATACTCATAATTTCATCATATTTCAGTCACTCAGCTAAATTAGAAATCCTATGTAACATTTACTATGTCTAATACACACACACATACACACATGTATTAAACTTTGCACCCTCTATGCACAGAACACCTAAAAGTAGCTGGTCAGAGAATCTGGGACACTGATACTGCAACCCAGTAACACAAAGGAATTAGTCAAATAACACCCCAGTATTATGCTTTTGTTCCTTTTTTTTAAAACAAATAAACAAACAAAAAAGCTGTTTTAAGAAAAAAATTGTGTTGTTATTGTTGCTGCCATACTTAAGATATTGTATATGTTATGAGGGCTTCTCTGAAAGTAATGCCTCCTGTTTTATTATGTTCACCCATGACATCAGAGGCAGATATTGGTGACATGGCAGTAGAGGCTGAACCTTCTCACCAGTATTACATTACATCTCATCGCCATGAAAAAAAGGGCAGCAGAAGGGCATTCTGATAAAATGGTGTCTGACATGGAAGTGACTATGAAACAAAGGGGTGGAACTGAATTTCTCCATGCTGAAAAAATTGCAGCCATTGATGCTCATTCAGTAATGTTTGTGACAACCAAACAGTGCATGTGAGCACTGTGAGTCAGTGGTGGTGCACTTCAGCAGCGGTGACAATGACAGTGGGTCACCTCTGCTGGTGCAGATTTTTGAGCGTGGCATTTAGGGATTTGTTCATCACTGGTGAAAATGCATAGGTAATAGTGGTGACTGTGTTAAAAAATAGTTATTTCCAGATGAGAATTTGTCCTATCAAACAGTGTAAATGTGCTCTTTGTATTGGTTGTAATTTCCATGAAAATAAAAAAGATGCGTCACTTTTGGAGAGACCTTTGCATATGTGACCCAAAATAATTCTTGTTCATTCAATATGGCCTGGGCAAGCCAAAAGGTTGGACTCTCATGATCTACAGCAATCTGCAGTGATACAACTAGAGAGACTGGACAGAATAGTTAAGAATCTTAAGATTGCATACCTAAGGCATAAGTTATTCCTAAACAGAGTCATCAGTTCTTTATGAAAAATATTCAGGGAATTTGGTAAAATTCCAGGGTGAAAATAAAATAATTTCAACAAATGTCAATATTTCAGTAGGAAACTTCAGAACTGTTTAAATATTTATTCAATTCATGGTCTTAACTGTCTTAGGACACAATCTAATTTACCTCTTGTTGGAAAATTCCTTTGATTTATTGCCTCCACTGTCATGGCTGGATTTTCAGAGCATTATTTCTTCTCTATATTATTTAAATGTGTATTTCATGGTGTACTGAAAATATGAATAACAACTTAGATTCTTTCTGTTCGAGATGCTTTCTGTTTTTTTGTTTTGTTTTGTTTTGTTTTTTTTTTCTGTTAACGTTTCCTTGTCTATAACATTTTCCTTAGTATTTATTTTCCATTAATATTTTTGACTTCCTAGTTATCAGCTTCAAGGTATGAGAATTAAGTAATAAAATTTCCAAGAAATGTTGAATTTAAAAGCTTTCCATAGTATAGAAATAGAGAAATAAGATATTACATGAGCAAATATTTTAATGCAGACAAATTATTCTCTCTTTTGAAATCATTTTGCAAAGAAGTTAGCTCTGGAGATGTCCCAGTGAAAATAAGGAAAAAAACCTGCTACTATTAATCAGGAGTGATTTCCAGATAAATAAGCAGGAGGTGTAGATATTCTAAAAAGGAAGCCATACACATTAACAAATAATTACTTAAATGTCAATCCCTTTGAATACTTCCTTGCGGATAGCTCATAAAAACTGTGATTAAGAGAGTACATATAACTTCTAAAAGTATGAAATATTTTATTATCAGTTGGGACTCCTGATTCGTATTGCCATCAGTAATTGTGGTTTAACCTGGGAGGTGGCTAGGCACCATACAGTTGTTTGCTCACTCCCTCCATACCCTTCCCAGTGGGACTTGGGAAAGAACAGGAAAACTCGTGGGTTGAGATAAAACTGTTTAACTATTTACTATGATAGAGAAAAGGAAAGGGATAATAGTTATGATTATATATATATATGAATGTATATAACAGGTGATCCACAAGCAATTGTTCACTACCCCCAAACAAAGTCCAGCTACTCCACCAACCAGAGGAAGAGTGAGATGAATTTCCTCACCCTACAAAATTTGTTCTGCATGTCCTACATTATGTAATACGCCTTTGGCCGCTTTAAGTCAGTTGTCCAAATTCTGCTCTCCTCCTCTTCCTTACCCCCCACAAACCAGTCCTTGACTGAGAATGGTCTTAGCTCTGTACAACACTTCTCTTCATAAAATGTATATATCATACCTTCCAAGAATATACAGGGGAAAAAAAAGAGATTGTAATTCAGAGTGCTGGAAGGCTATCTTTGAGATATTACCTGTACTACATTTAAATTTCCATTGATGAAATGTTATTTTGAATCAAGAATATGGGCTTGTGAATATTTCAGGAGTATTTTTTTTTTTTTCCCTATCTGATTTATGTGTATGCATGAGGATAACAATTCACAAGAGATGTACAAGTAATTTATTTCCAACAACTGAACAAAAACTGGACAATAATTCCTTTGATTTTTGATGTGATGCTGTTGCTAAGAAATAAATGACATTCAGTGATACTTAAGAATTGTCATTTGGTATTTATCCTTGGCTCAGAGCACTTAAATATCTATTTTTCTTGCAAGACCCAATTATTTCTCCTTTTACACATATGCAAAAATACAGATCAGATATTAAATGAAAACCAAATAAGCAACAGTCATTGTTGATTTCTTTTATTTAAATTGGACTGCTACAAAGCTGAAATCAAAAAAGACCACAAATATGATAGTGTTATGAGGTACTCTGCACAATTTAATGCTGTTATTATCCTTGCTACTCTTTATAATCAGTGTATTTCAATCTGTGCAGAATTTAATTTATTTTTTCTCTAGAAGCAAAGGACTTCAAATGCATATTTTCTGATTTTATTCAGTATATTGGAATTACATATTTTTGCATATCAGTTATACTATTTGTTTTCCATGAAATATTTTGTCAAGGATGGATTTAATTTCTTCGCAGTTGGACATGCAGTGGTACACTTTGCATTTAGATCATATGGATGTTTTAGCTATTGTTAAGCAGGGCTACATAGAGTCAAAGTCTAATCTTCTCATGCTGTCCTTTCAGAGAAGAAGCTGGAGATGCACAAGGATCTGGGAAGGGACAAAGCCAGAGCAGGTGACCCTAGTGGATGAAAGGGATATTCCATAGCATACAATGTCACACTCAACAATACAAACTAGAGATAGAAGGAGGAATGGGTTGTGTTCAGTTATGGCATTTGTCTTCCCAAGTAACCATTACACATGACAGAGGTTGGCTTTTCTGGAAGTAGCTGAACATCTGCCTGCAGGTGGGAAACAGTGAATTAATTTTATACTTTGCTTGTATTCATAGCTTTTGCTTTACCCTGGATAACATGCAAAAATCAATCATGAAAAATAAAGAGTTCCTGTGCTTCTTGCTCAGCCAAAACCGGTGACTCCTAAGAGGGTCTGTGAACATTCAAAATGACATCTTAAAATGAAACAAAGTAACAATAACTGCATTAGAAGTTCAAAGTCATTCAGAATATCTGAACAATTTTTATTGGGATCCCAATCCTGAAGAGCGTCCAGACTAGATACTAAGTGAAAAATTCTACTAAGTCAGGAAGAATTATTCACATATAGTGCTCAGGGAGTTCTGGTTAACAGGAATCACTGCGTTTGGCTGAGATGAAGATATTTTCTAATGTGCTGTGTGCTGCTGTGATTTCTAATAACTTGCCAATATATTAGATATTGATGAACAGTGCTTGCATGCCATCAAGGCTTCATCTGTTTCTTATTCTACCTCTGCCACTTGCCCCTCTCCAAACAGACAGAGTAAATAAGAGGGTGCACAACAAAAAACTGAGAGAACACTACCAGGATAGCTGTTCCAAGCTGACCAAAGGGATATTCCATATCATGTGACATTGTGATCAGAAATAAATTTTCAAAGAAAGAAGAAGGAAGGGAGAATATTTATGGTTCTGATAATTTCCAAGTAAGTATTGTGTGCTGTGATTCTGTTTTTCAAAAGCAATTAAATGTCTGTCTTCAATTTTCTTACCCATGCAGGTTTTTTTTTGTTGTTGTTTTTTTTTTTTTTTAAATCTATTGAATCATTTTTCTGTCAACCTATGAGTCTCCTGCCTTCCTTTTTTTTTTCTGTTCAACCTGCAGAAGAGGGGACTGAATGAAAGACTGTGTAGATATCTGGTTTCTGCCAGTGTCAACTCACTACACACTGTGAAGGTTACAATTCCCTTCTAGGTTAATTATCTGTATTCTATTCAGATGGCATTTTTCCTTACCCTGAATATCTAACATGCATGAGAAGAGTCATTCTCTGGTGTATAGAGACTGTATAGGTTTACTAGAAAGTTAGCATAGTGTACAGTTTGATCGTACTTTAATTAAGGATAAAGTAGTTGAAGTATCTTAATTCTTCTAATATAGCAATCTTACACTCAGGATATAGTACTGAGATTAAATAGCTAGTATGTTTAATTATTGAAAAAAAAAAGGACGAAAGATTTATTTCCTCTGATGTTCACAGCAAGGAGCATTAGCAAGCTTACAAACGAGAATATTTGAGATAGATGGTTTTATAATGTGCAATGAAGATTATATTAAAAATTGCGGGTATCTATCAGATATAGCAAAAAAAAAAAAAAAGGAAAAGAGAAGTTAATCAAGAAACTAGAAAGAAAAACAGATAACATGAATTGTACTTCTCAAAACTTGGAGCAGGGGTATATTTGGACATGCCATAGGGGAAGGAAAAGCAACAGCTTTTGATTCTACTCAGCATATTTGAACATTAGTTTGTATTGGTAATATATAGTAGGAGTTCCTAAGAACTCCTATACATACAGCAGGAGTTCCTAAGAAACACTGATTCTTAATGAACATCTGTCCAATCCAAGTGTTCCACTACTTATTATCAAATAACTTATTTCCCAGGAAAAACAGAACACTAGGCCAAGTATACAGTGACAGATAGTAGTGTTCCCTGAGATTTAATGAACTTCATAGGCCCACGAGAATCAAAATTTTTCTGAACTATTGTTGATATATTTGCATTGAAAAGCTCTCCAAGGTTTCTTTTTCTGTATTTGTCTAACTGCATACTGAACACTTACTGTGTTTACACAACATAATCTGTTTCATTGCTTAACTACATGACCGTGCAATTTAAATTTCTTACTAGTATATTAGCCTTATGTAAAAAGGTTTTGGTAGTGGAAATCCACAGAGGTGGTCTCTGTGAGAAGAGTCCAGATGCCCCAGGTTATATAAGAGTTCCAGATTTCCAAAAGGTTTCTTAAAGGAAACCACCACTCATCAAAGCTGAGCCAGTGTGTGATATCGTTTGCACCTCTGTGATAGCTTATTTAAGAAAGCACAAAACTCTTGCCCCACAGTTACTGGAAGAGAGCAATGAGGAGATACAAACAACCTTACACCAAGGTCTGTGTAGGAATAGAGGGAGGAGGTGCTGGAGAAGACACTTACCTGCAGCCTGCAGAGAGGGAGTGAAGTAGTGGTGCAATGGACCTTAGGTGTTTATTAGTATTAAACCATTACAATTTGAGAGTTTCACATTTTGGCCTCCAGTCCCAGTTCTGAAAATTTGTTTCATTTGGAAATAACAATTAACAAGATAAATTTGGTAGTAATATTAAAAATGTACAACAGAACAAATCAAGATATCTGCCGTAGTAGTAATAAACACACACATAGAGATTACAAGAATTTGATGATAATAAAGTATATGAAAAGGCATAAAATAGGAAGAATAACTGAGGTAACTTGGTTTGTTCAGCTTAGAGAAGAGGTGACTGAGGGATGGTCTCACTGCTCCTCACAAGGGAGAGGCACTGATCTCTGTATGGTGCCCAGGGATAGGACTCAAGGGAATGGTAGAAACCTACACAACCATTTGTTGTATCACCAGCTGCTCTTCATCTTTTGTTATCTGCAAACTTGCTGAGACTGTACATTATGTAGGTCAAGTTGCTCCATTCCATGTTAGGCTGTAAAGCAAAACAAAATTTGATGATGGGTTTGGAGATTATTTGCTCCTCACTGCTACTCTTCCCACTGGTAGGTACAGAGAGGTTCAGCAAAGCTGAACATGTTATTTTGTAAAGATAAATGAAAAATAAACAGAACCAAACTTGTTCCTTTGCTCCATCTGACCAATTAGAATTTACTAGTGAACATGAACAAAACTTCATGCTTGAGATCATGACCAACACACAGCCATGAATCCCTCAGACCTTTAAACATACTTATATTTTGTGCAAAATTCATGCTCAGAACTTAGGCCCCAATATACAGTCTTCAGTTTCAACTTCATATTATAACATATTCTGGTCTCCTGTTACTCCCTGGCTAATACAGCTTGAATTAGAGTTTCAACCTTTTTAATTACAATCTTTGTATATCTTTTTGAAACAGAGATCTCAGGCACAGACTTGGAAAAACTGTCAGATTTAAACAGATAACACTGTTTAGAGAAAATCATTTTTTACTATAGTGGTACCAAATTCTTAAAGGAGAAAGATTTTCTAAAGGTTTATCATTTCTACATTATTTTAAAAGATGTTAGTGTGATGTCTATTAAAGCACGTAATACTGCCAGCAGGATCTGTATAATTCATATTATTGCTAATAACAGCTATGCACATATATCTCCTCTGATCTGAAGGAATAAATGATTTTGAGTTTTTGAAAATATGTATTACTTAAACAGCAGACTATAATGAGTCTTCAGAAGTCATAACACTTCACTGAATAAATTCCTATTTAAGCATTTCATGATGATGACTTTTTTTTTTTTAACTTCTCAAGAAAACCTCTCTTCTTAATTTACAGTAATTATAAATGATTGTAACATTACAATCATTCCTAATACAGTTCAGTTAGATGACTATATAGCTCACAGCTCTGAATGTCATTTCTCTGAAGGTAAACTTGCACACTTTTGGTAGCATGATTATGCCTATGTTTAGTGAAATTAGTCAAACTAAAAGTATGCTGGGAACCTTCTAGTCATCCACACATGGCAGAAAACCTCATATAAGACAAAAATGTACTGAGGGGTTTCTGCATAATTTCTTCTGAGTCTTTCTCTTGGTGTCTGACTTTTCAGACAAGCAGAGTTAAAAAGTAAAAATAAAATAAAAAAAATAGAAAATCCTTCTGTGCTAAGAAAATAACATAACTAGTTTATTGGTTTGGTTGTTTGCTTGCATTTGATTGACAAATTTACAAGTAAAATATACATATTTTTAACCAAGTGACATCTTTCTAGCTTTGTCAGAAGAGATAAAGAAACTAATATCTAACAAAGAATTAGGGGTTCCTTTTTCCCTATCTCCTTCTTTTCCAGAATTATGGCAATAGCTGCCCGTGGCAGTATTTACACAACCAGTTATGCAAAACTGCAAACACACATGAGACTATGTCAATGATTTCTGGGCTGGTTTGGCCCAGTACCATGACTAGTGGGGTGGAGAGACATTTTAGAGAAAAATGTAGTGGTGCTGCCACAGATGTATTCAGAGTTCACAGCCATTTCTCAAAGACAGAGAGCCAAACAAATGAAATACAAAAAAAGGAAAACTTTGATCAAGTGCAAACAATTCCCTTTAATGATAATAAAATAATACTTAGTTCTGAACACATTCCGAAGCAGTGACTACTATGCAAAGTTTTCTGTTGTTGTTGTTTTTTTCTGGTAGTGTTATATATACTTTAAAAAAAAAAAAAACCCTCCAGTTTCCTGTCTGTTAAAACAACTTCACTAAGATTTTGTACAACAATAACAGCATTTATTTGTTGTTCCGTTTAGCTCCATGCTATCTGGTTTCACCTTGTTTCTGAACTTCAGAAATTCAAGGTTTTACTCTCTTGCAGACCTGGAGAAACATGCTTCCACTGTAAATCACTGCTGCTCAATAATTTAGATGTTCTAACTTTGCATGCATGAAAATGTTGAAAATACTTTACATGGATCTGTTATGTCTGACATGAACACTGCTTACATCAAATAGAACAAAGCTCCACTGAATTAATTTGCTGACAACATTTAGCAATTATGGAACTTATCATTTACACTAAGCAATCCTCAATTGTATCTTCATTAAATACTCTTCATACACATATATGAAAGTAAGGACAGATAACCTGGGAGGAACACAGAAAAACTATGAGTAGCCAGGGATCAAGTTAGGAAAGGCAAAACCCTGATGTAATTTAATCTGGCCAGGTATATCAAGGGCAACAGGAAATTTTATGGGTATGTTAGTGATAAAAGGAAGACTAGGAAAAATGTGGGCTCTCCCCTGAAGGAAACAGGAGAACTAATTATCCATGATATGAGGAAGGGTGACTTTTTTGCCTTGTTCTTTATCAGCAAGTGCTCTATCTGCACAGCCTAAGTCACAGAAGAAAAAGGCTTTCTGTGAGAATGAAGAACCACCCAGTGTAGATCAGGTTCGAGACCATCTAAGGAACATGAATGCACACAAGCTTACGGGACTATGTGTGATGCATCCATGGATCCTGAGTGAATTGGCAGACAAAATTGCTAAGATACTGTCCATTATAGTTGAGAAGTTGTGGCAATTGACTGAAATTCCCACTTACTGGGAAAGGGAAACAAAAAAGAAAGACCTGGAAAACTATTTTTCATCTCTACCATGCTGCTGATCAACACTTGAAAGACATAATTTTGATCACTTATACGTTAGCATACATTTTCAGAAAACAGCAATGGACTTCAAATTTTCTATATTTTTCCTCTATGTTATTTGATTCAGTTCTCTTCTATGGTTAGCACTGTTCCACTTCTTTATTACTCTAGCCATTGATCCCTTCTTTAGAGTTATATTAGTAACAATATCCTAAGCAGAGGAGCGGGTGAGGGGGAATAGAATGTATTATTATTAACTTATTGTCTTGAATTAGTTGCTACAGCTGACAGAAGACAGTAAATTTTTCTACAAATCACCACCACCAACTTTATCACATTTAGTGGTAATTCAAGCAGAAAGGCTAACAACTAAAAAGATGTAGTATTCTGGCTATTTGAGACAAATCTTCAGATGAAAAAAACAGAAATATATTGGAACAGCAGTGCGAAAGAAAATGGTATATCTTCTCCCTCTGATAAATGAATTACTTCAGTTCAAATCACTGGCCTTTAACAAACATTTGAAACTCATATTTTAGTGCTTCACTATTTTTTTTTATTTGGTAGTTAAGAATTACGTACTTTTAATCAAAGTTTAAATGCAAAAAAATATATATTTTTATAAAATATATTATTAAAATTTATATTATTTTATAATATATATTTTAGTAATATTTATAAAAATAATTTCCATATTAATAATTATGATTTCTTTTTTCCAGTAGTAGATGTTCATAATTGTATCTTCAGATTTTTTCATTTAAAAAAATGTGTTTTTCACAGGTATAATGGATATTAGTGAAGTTAATATACATTTATGTGCCTCCAAAGTTCACATCAGCATTTTGATCCAATGAGAGAGCTGCAGATCATTTCTAAATATGTATTTGCAATTATGAAACATTACTATGAAAGCCAAGAGTTGAAAAAAATTTTGACATAGAATACTCACTAAGTCTGAAGGCATTTGAAATATCTCTCTTAATTCATATACACTGGTTCTGGAGATTGAAAGTATGCTTCCCACAGAAAATTATGTATACACAAATAAGCAGAAGATGTAGCTATTAAGGCAAACCACTTCTAAAGCAATCAAGAATAAAAAGGCTCAGTATATATGAACCAAAATTGAAAACAAAGTGTCAGTTTTATCCAGTATTTGTCAGCCTTTCCAAATGATGTATCAGTTTCAATGAAATAAGGAGAACTATAAAAATGTACCCTTACGGCTATTAAGAACATAAAATGGAAATAATAGTTAATACTCAGTATGAAAAACACAAAATCCTACTTTTGGTTGGAGTTGGACACATCTCTCATGTGGATGAGCATGTATACCAGTTAGTAATAGAATATGTGGAGATTGTAGCAAACTAAAATATGTGGAGATATATGCAATATATGATATTGAGATACATGTGGAGATAAGCAGCAAACTAGAATCAGTCAAAAGGGATCACACAGAATCACAGAATCAAAGGGGTTGGAAGAGACCTCTAGAGATCACTGAGTCCAACCCCCTTGCCAAAGTAGGTTCCCTATACCAGGTCGCACAGGTAGGCGTCCAGGTGGGTCTTGAATATCTCCAGAGGAAAATCCGCAACCTCCTTGGGCAGCCTGTTCCAGTGCTCCATCACCATCACCGTAAAGAAGTTCTTGAGCACATTTGTGCAGAACTTCCCATGCTCTAGTTTCTGGCCGTTTCTCCTTGTCCTGTCTCCACTACTCAATAGAGTCCAGCCTCGCCACTATGGCCCCCACACCTCAGGTGTTTATAAACCTGGATCAAATCCCCTCTCAGCCTTCTTTTCTCAAGGCTAAATAGACCCAGTTCACTTTGTCTTTCCTCACAGGGGGGATGCTCCAGGCCCTTCACCATCTTTGTGGCCCTCCACTGGACTCTTTCCAAGAGATCCCTGTCTTTTTTGTACTGGAGAGCCCAGAACTGTATACAATACTCCAGATGAGGCCTTACCAGGGCAGAATAGAGGGGGAGGATCACCTCCCTCAACCTGCTGGCAATGCTCTTTTTTATGCACCCCAGTACGCCATTGGCCTTTTTGGTCACAAGGGCACACTGCTGGGATGTCATGCTACTCATGGCCAATCTGTCATCCACCAGGATACCCAGGTCCCTCTCTGCAGAGCTCCTCTCCAGCAGGTCTTCCCCCAGCCTGTACTGGTGCTTGCAATTATTTCTTCCTAGGTGCAAGACTCTACACTTGCTTTTGTTAAACCTCATCCGGTTTCTTTCTGCCCAGTTCTCCAGCCTGCCCAGGTCTCACTGAGTTGAAGCACAGCCTTCAGGCATGTCAGCCAATCCTCCCAACTTAGTATATAATCAGCAAACTTGCTGAGGGTGGCCACTATCCCCTCATCAAGGTCATTGATGAAGATGTTGAACAAGACCAGACCCAGAACAGACCCTTGGGGGACGCCACTAGTTACAGGCCTCCAGCCGGACACTGCACCACCAATGACGACCCTCTGCACTCTGCCAGTCAGCCAGTTCTCGACCCACTTCACTGTCCACTCATCTATCCCATACTTCCTCAGCTTTGTTATAAGGATGTCATGGGGGACAGTATCAAATGTCTTGCTGAAATCAAGGTAGACTACATCTACCGCTCTCCCCACATCACCCAGCAAGTGACAACTTCACAGAAGGCCACCAGATTGGTCAAGCACGACCTCCCCTTGGTGAATCCATGCTGGGTACTACTGATAACTTCCTTTTCTCCCAGTTGTCTGGAGATGGCATCCAGCACAAGCTGTTCCATTACATTCCCTGGGTGAGAGGTGAGGCTGACTGGCCTGTAATTACCTGGGTCCTCCTTCTTGCCCTTTTGAAGACCGGAGTGACATTGGCTGTCCTCCAGTCTTCAGGCACATCTCCAGGACCTCTCAAAGATGATAGAGAGCAGTTCAGCAATTACCTCCACCAGCTCTCTCAGCACCCGTGGATGCACCCCATCAGGTCCCATGGATTTATGGACTTTAGTGTTTCCTAGGCACACATGGACCACCTCTTCCCTGACTAAAGGGAAGTCTTCCATTCCCCAGACTCTCTCATTAACCTCCAGGGTCTGGGATTCCTGAGGGAGAGCTTTTTCACTGAAGACAGAAGCAAAGAAGGTGTTCAGTATTTTTGCCTTCTCAGCATCCCCCGTTACCAAAACATCCCCCCTCACTTAGTAGGGGAGCCACATTCTCCCTAGCCTTCCTTTTGCTGTTAATGTACTTTAAAAAGCCTTTTTTATTATCCTTTATCACTTTAGCTAGATTCAACTCCAGGTGGGCTTTAGCCTTCCTTGTCACGTTCCTGCAGGCCCTGACTACGTTCTTGTATTCTTCCCAAGTTGGTCAGACCCTTTTTACACATTTCATGAACCTTCTTCTATGTTTCTCATGAGCTAGAGTTCTCTGAATATTGATGTAGAAACATCTAATATGTTTAGTTTGAATCCACAACCTTGTGGAGTGGACTGAAGGATCTCACTACCGTGTGTCCCTTAAATTTTGGCAATCTGTCCCAAATATTATCACTGTTTAGCCTAGAAGAATTGAGGAAAACAGTACCTGTGCATCTTTAACCAAACATCTCAAGGTCCTGGAGTCCTCTTTAATTACTTTGGATCATTGTTGACATGAAAAAAAACAACAGATAAAATCAGAGGTCTGTACCAGGCTAGTCAGTTTTCTAGTAATGCCTTTTATCTGGGCCCAAAGAGGAAGGAGATATTTCTATGTGACCTATAACAATAACCCATAACCCATACTTTTTTCTCAACAGGGATTGCCACGATAGAGGGGAGTAGGCTGACTTGCCCTAAATGGTCCAACTATTTTTATTATATTTCATACTGACTTTGAAATGGTTATAATCCTTTGAAATCAATTAGTTTTAAAAGTTGTCTTTACACATCTGTGAAGTATTTACTAGCTTCACATACTTAATAGCCATTTACATTTTTCATTTGTATTGGGAAATAAACACATTAAGACTTCAGATTTTTGTTTTCATTTTAGTCCATTATGCTTACTCTTGCAAGTGTTCATTTCAACAATAATTCATTTTCTTTTTTTCCCCTCAGAATTCATGCTAAATGAGGTCTGCACTATGAAGAGGCATTAATTGTAGTTATATAAAAAATGCCATGTCCAGAAGTTATATTTCTTCCTATATTAGTCACTTTATAATGGAATTGTATTATGTGCCTACGAAAATCACCAATTTTGACTTGAATATAAGAACTGCTTTGATAGCACCAGTGTTAATGTATCTACCTGGTGTTTGCCCAGATCTACATGAAGCTCATCAAGAAGTCCACATCATATACAGGATATCCAAAACAAAATGGGAATTCTCTTATCAAAACATAGAGCTGTTGTTCAACTTAAATCTTAGCACATCTTGGACAGTTATCATGACAATCTTAACTCAAACTTTTCACTATTTGTAGATGATCACAAACAGTGAATGGTAAGTAGGTTGCAGAAATCTGAAGATAAGTGAAACAATGATATTTGTGATATACAAGAAATATATATGTCAGGAATAAGGATTTAATTTGACAACAAAATCATCACAGAATGGTTTGGGTTGAAAGGGACCATTAAGATCATCTAGTTCCAACTCCCCTGCCATAGGCAGGGACACCTCCCTCCAGATCAGGTTGCTTAAAGCCCCATCCAGCCTGGCCTTGAATGCATCCAGGGAGGGAGCATCTACAGCCTCACTGAACAACCTGTTCCAGTGTCTCATCACTCTCACAGTAAAGAATTTCCTCCTGATATCTAGTCTAAATCGACCCTCTTTCAGTTTAAAGTAATTTCTCCTCTTCCTTTCACTCGATGCCCTTACAGGTAGTCCCTTCCCAGCTTTTCTGTAGGCCCCTTTCAGGTACCAGTAAGCCACTAATAAGGCAACACTAATACTACTAATTCAATTTCCATTACACTTCCTTCCTCTGTTAATGGAGGGAAAACAAAGATATCTTAGCAGACAAACAAAAAGCTAAGACTTAAGAAGATGTCACGACATAACAAGTTACATCTTTCTTAAACTTGAGAACAGAGCTCTACATTTCTCTGCTGGCTGTTCCACATCATCTTCTCTCTGGATTGTCTCTCTTACAAAAATTGCTGCCTTTTACCACAGTTAAGATTTTGGCTTGTTTGTTTTGTAAATATTCATGTAGTAATAACAACAAATAACATAATTATGCTCTTTCCCGTTCTAGCATTACTACAGAATGAAAAAAATGTCAGTTCCTTTAAATGCTGTAATATATTTTGCAATTCTAAAATTAAGCATGTATTAAAAGAAAAAAAAATTATCAACTATTTGCAAGCTATATAAATCACTGGAAAATATTTAATTGTGATTTTGCGTAACAGCTTTTCTTTCAAAGAAATATAGATAAATCTCTATAAACCCCTAAAATCTGTTCTTTTTAATGCAAAACTAATGAGATATACTATTTAAAGCAATGATTTTTTGTTGTTGTTTGTCTTTCAGGGATAAATAGAAGCAACTACTATACTTTAGTCTTTTCATTTGTAGCTACGTAACTACTGCGATACCAAGAGAATTCTGTTTTTCTGAGAATCTGTTTTTCTGGGCTTGAAAATGGAATGACAACATCTTTGGCAAGGAGCTTGCAAAGTACTGTGAAGACGTTTCCATAAGGCTCACAGAATCACAGAATGGCAGGGTTAGAAGGGACCTCAAGGATCATGAAGCTCCAAAACCCCTGCTGCATGCAGGACCACAAACCTCCCCATTTAATACTAGACCAGGTTGCTCATGGCACAGTGCCTCAATCCAATCCTTGAACACCTCCAGGGATGGGGCATCCACAACCGCTTGTTCCAGCACCTCACCACTCTAAATAGTAAAGAATTTCCCCTTAATCATCCAACCTAAATCTTCTCTCCCTCAACTTCAAACCATTTCCCCTTGTCCTGCTGTTAGCTACCCTTTCAAAGGGTTGACTCCCTTCCCTCAATTGTTTTGGGGTCCCCTTTTTCCCTTTTCCAGAGGCACGGATCTGCAGATCCCTCTGCCCCACTGGTCACGGAACTGGGCCAAAACAGTCCATAAAATGTTGACAATCCTTCAACTTAAAATATTTCCCCTTGTCCTGCCATTATCTGACCTTGCCAAGACTTGACTCCCTCCTGTTTGCAGGCTCCCTTCAGGTACTGAAAGGCTGCAATGAGGTCACCCCGCATCCTTCTTTTTCCAGGCTGAACAAGCCCAGCTCCCTCAGCTTGCCTTCATAAGGGAGGTGCTCCCGTCTCCTGATCGTCTTTGTGGCTCTCCTCTGGACCCTCTCCAACAGCTTCCTGTCTTTCTTGTAGTGGGGGCTCCTGACCTGGACACAGTACTCCAGATGGAGCCTCACAAGAGCAGAGGAGAGGGGGACAATCGCCTCCCTGTCTCTGACGGCCACCCCTCTTCTGATGGAGCCCAGGATACCATTTGCTTTCTGAGTTGCAAGAGTACACTGCTGGCTCATGTTAGGCTTTTCATACATCAAGACACCCAGGTCCTTCTCCACAGGGCTGCTCATAAGGACCGCTCCTTCCAGTCAGTCCAGATGCCTGGGATTCCTCCAGACCAAGTGCAAAACCTTGCACTTTGCTGTGTTGAACCTCATCAGATTCACCTGGGCCCACCTTTTGAATCTCTGGTGGTCCCTCTAAATGGTATCCTTTCCTTCCACTGTGTCAAATGCACCACTCAGCTTGGTGTCATCAGCAATCTTGATGAGGCTACACTTGATTCCATCAATGATGTCATCGAGCACCGGTCCCAAGACAGACCTCTTGGGGATGCTGCTTTTTACCGGCCTCTACCTGGACATAGAGCCATTGATGACCACCCTCTGTCTACGGCCTTTAAACCAATTTCTTATCCATCAAGTGCTCCACTCATCAAATCCACATCCCTTCAATTTGGTGATAAGGATGTGGTGGGGCACCATGTCAAAGGCCTTGCTCAAGTCCAGGTAAATGACATTGATTGCCTTCCCCTTGTCCACCAATGCCGTCACTCCATCATAGAAGGCCACCAGATTGGTCAAGCATGACCTTCCTCTGGTGAAGCTGTGCTGGCTGTCTCAGATCACATGCTCATTCTTCATGTGATCAAGCATGTTGTCCAGGAGGATCTGTTCCATGATCTTCCAAGGTACAGAGGTGAGACTCACCGGCCTGTAGTTCCCTGGGTCCTCCTTGCTCCCTTTCTTGTAAATGGGAATGATGTGACCCTTCCTCCAGTCATCTGGGACCTCACCTGACAGCCACAACTTTTCAAATATGATGGAGAGCAGATCAGCAACCACCTCAGCCCGCTCCTTCAGAACCCTGGGATGCACGCCATCCGGCCCTGTAGACTTGTATGCATTCAGTCTCATGAGGTGGTCTCAGACTTGCCCTCCCCTTACAGTGGGGGGATTTACCGCCACAGTCCCCACCTAAATGTTTAGGGATGCAGGACTCAGGGAGGTGAAAAATATCAGAATCCTGGCTACCAATGAAGACTGAGGCAAAGAACTCATTCAGTACCTCAGCCTTCTCTTCATCCGCTGAAGCCAGTTCTTTTTTTATGTTTACCAAAGCAGGTACACACTCTTTGGCCTGTCTCTTCTGGCCAATATACCTGTACAATGTCTTCCTATTGTTTTCACGCCCCTTGCCAAGTTGAGTGCTGCCTGCACGTTGGCTTTCCTGAGCCCACATCTGCAAGTCCAGATGGCATCCCTGCATTCTTCCCACGTGATGTGCCCTTGTTTCCACATCTTGTATGCACCTTTCCTAGCCCTCAGTGTGCCCAGTTGGTTTTCTACCTCCTCTGCCCACTTTCTTATTCAGAGGGACGGAGAGCTCTTGTGTTCTCAGGAAGGCATCCTTGAAGAGTAGCCAGATCTCCTCAACATCTTGGTTTTTAAAGACAGCATCCCAGGGGATCTCGGCCAACAGACTATTGAACAGCTTAAAGTTTGCTCTTCCAAAGTTCAGGGCCCTGACACCACTCTTCACCAGGCCCACAACCCTCAAGATCACAAACTCAACAAAAGCATGGTCACTGCAGCCCAGGCTACTTCCAACCTTAATCCGTTTCATGATCTCCTCTGCATTGGTGAGCAGCAGGTCCAGCAACACTTCACCTGGTTGGTCTGTTCGATACCTGGACCAGAAAGTTATCATCAATGGATTTCAGGAGCCTCCTAGACCTCTTGCAGCTTGCCGTGTAGTCTTTCCAACAGATATCTGGATGACTGAAGTCCTCAACCAAGACAAGAGCCTGTGAGCACACTGTCTTCTGCAGCTGAAGCAAGAAAACCTTGTCAACAGTCTCACCGTCATCAGGCAGCCTGCAGTATATGCCTATCAACAACTATTTTTTGTTAGTCCCATCCCTAATTCTAACCCACAGGCTATCAACCTCTTCCTGACTGTTTCTCAGAGGGAGCTCCTCACAGTGTATCCGCTCACTGACATAGAGAGCAACTCCTTTATCCTTCCTACCTCACCTGTCCCTTCTCAAGAGCCAATATCCCTCAATGGTGGTATTCCAGTTATGGGAGTCATCCCACCATGTTTCTGTGACAGCAACAAGGTCATAGCTTTCCAAGTGCATCACGGTTTCCAACTCATCCTTCTTATTTCCCAGGCTGTGTGCATTGGTATAAAGGCACTTCAGCTGTTTTTTCATTTCACCACCTTTATAGAGGATCAAGGATCCCCTTGAACAGCAGCATCCCCCACATCCCCCTGCCCTAGTCCATCCCTTTGTACTCCACCATCTTCACCCATCAAATTTGGTATGACCCCTCACTGTATTATTACTTTGGAACACATACACATAATTCAGAATTCACAAGATTATTTTCTCTCTAGATGCTTAACGTTTTGAAGCTAGGGGATAACTTCCACGCATAAACCCTTCTAGTTCAGTTAGTCTCTCTAGAGAGATATCTGTTTGCTAAACTTCTACATATCCTTTTTTCTCCTTTGGAGATTATTCAGTACAAGAAAGACAGAGAGCTGTTGGAGAAGGCCCAGAGGAGAATCACAAAGATGGTCAGGGGACCAGAGCACCTCCCCTACAAAGATGAGCTGAGGAAGCTGGGCTTGTTCAGCCTGGAGAAAAGAAGGCTGCAGGGTGACCTCATTGCAGCCTTTCAGTAACTAAAGAGAGCCTACAAACAAGAAGGGAGTCAACACTTTGAAAGGGTAGATAACAGCAGGACAAGGCGAAATGGTTTGCGGTTGAGAGAGGGAAGATTTGGGTTGAATGCGAGGGGGAAGTTCCTTACTATTTAGAGTGGTGAGCTGCTGAAACAGGCTACCCAGAGCAGTTGTGGATGCCCCATCCCTGGAGGTGTTCAAGGCCAGATTGAATGGGGCCTTGGGCAGCCTGGTCTAGTATTAAATGGGGAGGTTGGTGACCCTGCATGTGGCAGGGAGGCTGGAGCTTGATGATCCTTGAGGTCCCTTCCAACCCAGGCCATTCTGTGGTTCTGTGATTCAGGGACCTACTTAACAGATCAGTAGATAAAATATTGCATAGGAGCACTGATTATGTATTTCTGCAGGTACAATCATGGCTTAAATATATGTTCTAGAGCATTCACATCTCCACGCAGATGAATGCCATTAATACTGAAAAGGATTGGACAATTCATAGAAAGACAAAAATCAAGAGGATATCAGAATGTGTTAGTGCTATGCATAGCAGATGTCAATCAAATGAGAATATAAATTGCTTTTCAAAGAGATTTCAGAATATTAATGGTAAATAATAAACTATACTGACAAGTTTTTTAAATGTTGGAGATTTATCACAACATTAAATTGAGCCAGTGCTAGAGTATTTGTAAAAATCAGAATTCCACCAAAAATACTGCTAATATTAACTTAGATCCTTACATGAATGGAAAAAATAATTAAATTATTTTTCATCAAGCTCCAGCTCTTGACTCATTATGCATAGTTAAACAAGTTATTGAGTTAGTATAAGCAAAATGGTACTGACAAGGGCATTTAAACAGTTAACAGCTAAAAAGTATTTTATATATTGGAAATATCTCTATTGAAATAAGCCACTGTATTTTCAGTTTCACTCCTCCGATTTGGCTTACAGAACATGTTGATGACCTAATATTTTCCTTTTGCAGAACAAAATTTATGAGATAAGCAAATGGTATGTGTTTTATGATACAACTGAAACTTAAAAATCTCAGTAATATATGATCACATGTAGTATACATTTAGAAAAATGAATGTGAACATGTCCTTAATAAAGTCATTATTTCTCTTATCATACATCAGGAAGGATTATTTTTGCTCAGTAGATATAATCCAGTCAAGGACAACTCTTTAAAATTTGTCCTTGTAATTTACTGCATAAGATGTTTCAGAATTTTTATCATTTATTTTTTTTTTCTAGTACAGAACAGTAGTATGCTTTGTGTTATTATACAGCGCAAAATATTTAGTAAGATAAATAGAATTTCCACTCAAGAAAGTGCTTGCAAAATACTAGAAATGTGAAATTCAAAGTACCAGTAAAGAAGGTACAATAAAAATTATATAAACTCTACAAAAACTGCACAGTTTATCTGTATTAGAGGACAAATTTTGACCAAACAATTTGTGTCTCATAGTGACTATTAATGTCTTCTTTGGGTGCTGTTAACAAAATTTGTGGCAGTTACTGTTGTATGAGTCACTGAGTCTTTTTAGCCTCTTCTCAATCACAAAGATTAAGAATCTTGGCCTTTACCTTATTTCACAATGAAAAGTTTAAAAAAAAGCAATTTTTGTATCTATTTATCATAACAGATATGATTTTTCTCTTATTTTTGAAGTTTTTTGAAGACTGACCTCTCATCTTTTGCAAGCTTTTTGAGGGTTTAAGCTTCTTAGTGAACATCTTACTAAGTTAAATTCCCAGTGCAAAAGAGGTTGCAGTGTAAGTATGAGGACTCAAACTTGCCTACCTGCCTCCGCTGGGGATGCCTACCTGCCTCCGCTGGGGAT
>JAPSGF010000052.1:321672-341972 GCA_035772895.1 Perdix hodgsoniae
CGCTGGGGATGCCTACCTGCCTCCGCTGGGGATGCCTACCTGCCTCCTCTCAGGCCAGACAGAGGTGAGGGTCCAGAAATTAGTCCAAATCCATGCCATAAGAAGCACGTTGAGAATACAGGGAGGATACCTGGAGCTGAAGCTAGTGAAGGAGCTAAAGGATAATATATATATTATACATACACATATATACATATGTATATATTTTTAAAGTATGTTAGTATCAAAAAGAAGACTGGGACTCCTGGACCTTGGACAGAAGAGACAATCTGGGAAATGGAGAGCTTCCCTCTGATTGAGGGGGGGGTGGTCCAGGAGTGTCTAGGTGGGGTCAGTGTGCACAAATCCATGGGCCCTGATGGGATGCATCCATGTGTGCTGAGGAGCTGGCAAAGGTGATTGCTGAACCACTCTATTATCTTTGACAGATCTCGGAAAACAGAAAAAGCGCCTTAAGACTGGAGGATAGCCAGTTTCTGGTCCTCAAAAAGGGCCAGCAGGAGGATCCAGTAAGCTACAGGCCAGTCAGTCTCACCTCTGTCCCTGGAAAGACAATGGAACAGCTTGTTCTAGATGCCATCTCCAAGCAATTGGAAGAAAAGATGGTAATCAGGAATAGTCACAGATTCACCAAAGGAAGATCATACTCAACCAACTTCGTAGCCCTCTGTGATGGTATCTCCAGCTGGGTAGATAAGGGGAGAGCAGTGGATGTAATCTACCGTGGCTTCAGCAAGGCTTTTGATATGGTCTCCCACAACATCCTTGTAACAATACTAAGAAAGTATGGGGCAGATATGTGGATGGTTATGCGGGTTGAGAACTGGCTGAGCTGAAAAGGTTGTAATCGGGGGGGCACAATCTGGTAGGAGACCTGTGACAAGGAAAGTTGCGCAGGGGTTGGTGCTTGGTCCAGTCTTGTTCAATATCTTCACTGATGACCCTGTCTACCTACAGTAAGTACATTAATGATACGAAGCTGGGAGGAGTGACATACACACTAGAAGGCTGTGTTGCCATTCAGCAAGACTTGGACAAACTGCAGATTCTGTGAACCTGACACAGACAAACGGCACAGTTGCAAGGCAGGGGAGGTTCAGACAAAATTAGGAAAAATATGTTCACTGTGAGGATGGTCAAACACTGCAGCTGGACTTCTAGTGGGACTGCTGTTGTGCCATGCCTGCCAGTGCTCACGGAGCGTTTATAATCTCCTTAGTAATATGCTTTAACTTTTGTTTACTCATGAAGTTGATCAAGTAGTTCAACTTGATGGTCTTTGAAGGGCCTTCTATCTGAACTCTTCTACTCTATGTGAAAGTTAACAGTGTTTAGCAACTACTGTTCATATGTTCTAATTAATAGGAAAAGGTTTCAGAACACTTCGCTGGATGTAAAATACAGTAAACAAAAAATGCAAAATTTTGGAGATTGGTCTGCAGATGAGAATGTTTAAAGTGAATGAATACAGAAGAAAACCAAGTGATCTTATAGCAGGACTTGCAAAACAGGTAATGTTTTACTATCTATTGACTTCAACTTCACACATTTCCAGTACAGAGAAAGGGATATGGTGTGGGACAATGTTAAAATAGTTATTCACAAGGTGAGAAAAGTTGGCATCCTTTTACATTCCATTCAGTTCAAGCTGAAGAAAGCTCAAACTCTGTACACTTAGTGGATTATAGCTTTGAGAGAAATCAAAAGAAATAATCTATGAAAGCTGAGCTTAAATTTAGAAAGTGTATCAGGTGAAGGCTGATGCCACTCCTTTGTCAGGCTGGCTCAAAGGAGTACTTTCAGTCACCATCCATGAGTTAACACTAAAAAAATTAAGGGAAGAGGAAAGTGAGGGCAAGGGCCTATAGTACAGTGCACTGTGATGGTTAGAAGCACAAATGAACAGATTAGCTACTCATTCAAGGGGTGTTGCCCCTTGGAATGCACTGAGTTCAATTTATAGCTACTGTGAATAAGTAAAACTACAGTTGAATAAGATTTTATAAGTTCCAGGTTCTTGTGTTGTTTCTCAAGTCTCAGTTCCATTCCTGCACATTATTAGGTCAGGACTTTCTTTCCGTTGTGTTGTTCCCTCCTCCGCAATGTCTAACAGTCATGTATTATAGGCTTTTAAGTACACATGGAATGAATTTCTTCTATCCAGTAGCAGTCTTTATTGCATCTACCACAGATAGCTGACCTTCACTTCGCCTCCCCTTCTACATGTCTTTAAATTGCTTCAATCTTGTTTATGAGTTAGGTTAAATGCCTAAAAATGTTTTTTTGTCACAAGGTCAGCTGTTCTCCTTTTCTTGAGAGTTTACTTGGTTAGATAGTTTGGAGGATCAGTATCTCTGAATAATACCTTCTATAGTTTGTGTAGAGTTCGTTTGTAAAATATATGTTTTTTACTGAATTTCATTTTCCCTATTTCAGGTTATTTTTACCTAATTTACACAGCTTATTTTAATTTTTAATTTTCCTATTGTTTGTGCCCTTAGTTTTCTGACTTCTCCTTAGGACATGCTAAAATGCTTTAATTTTACAAATCAGCTGAGTTTTAGAAATAAAAACAGTCATAAATTGAATGACATCTTTAAGACTGTGCTTAAAATACAATTGAAATGTACAATTAATGAACATACCAATGTTATGGCATAGCAGTTGTACAATTAATGAATATACCAATGATACAGACTAACAAAGACAATTTAACAATACTGTTATTATACTAAAGCAGGAAACAGAAATAATAGTCATACTCACCCCTACCCTAGCCTCACATAAGAAATACCAGGAAAGTGGATCTCCATAAGAAATCCTTCCCCAGTGGTAGTCAGCTCTTAAATGGGTCTAGGAGAGGTGGAGCCAGGCTCCACCCCTTCCTGCAGCACAGGTGAATTGCCTTCACCTGTGCTCCCGTGGTCGACTCATTGCTGGCTTCAGGTGATTAATCAGAGGTTCAGGCTGTGTTTCAGCAGTCCCATACATTAAGTTTAGTGGAAATTTTACTGTTAGTGATATTTTGAAATTATATTTTCTTTTTCCTAATTGGCTATGGTTTTGCTTTAGCCACTTAAACTGTCTCCTTTTTATGAGTATTGACAACTCACAATGTATTCATTTTGTATGAATGTCTTAAATACTTTACTTAGACAAAAGTCAAATGTCATAAATGAAGCCATAATTTCACTCATAGTTCCTTTTTAAATAAGATCCAAATTAATTTTCTTTTTTTGAAATCAGCCTATTCAGTATAAAAGGGAAGGAAAAACATGTCTTACTCTTATTAATTTCATAATAACCTTTGTCACATAGATTCTTATAAAAGTTGAAGGAAGATCATCAATAGCAAGGAACCTCACCAAAATTCTAATTCTGTTATAGCAGCTGTTTTGTTTGTTTGTTTGTTTGTTTTCACAGCTGTAAGGAACATACCTAGAGAATTAGTTGAATTCATCCCATTCTACTACAAATGGAGATACTAACACCAAATAAAAATTAGGTACAATACACGTGGACTTATTTATTTAATTAATTTCTCACTGTTCTGCTGCAGTTGAAATGATCCTTGCTTAATGTAGTATCATCTTAAGCTGTTTCTTCTTATTACTGACTTGGTAGCTTCTCAAACTTACTAAAATAGATATCCAGAGGAATATATATTTTTTTTCTTGCATTGATAATTGAATTCTTTCACACCTTCAATATTTGATGTAAATAAACTAGATACTCCTTTTTAAGCTTTACTGATGCATTAGCTAAAGGAAAAATAAAAGGGAAAATGTAATAATTAGATACCATTAATATTAAACAATTAAAAATTTACAGTTTTATATAAAGTTAATTAAATTAAATGCTACATTAAACAAACTTTACCTATTATTAAAAAAAAAACAAAAATAAACAAACAAAAAAAAACTTTGTCCAGACAAGTCTGTAAGGAAGTTAGAAAACTAAGAAAAGCATTTGTCAGAAATGATATAAGCATAGTTAATATGCTTCTGGCTAAAAGGTAAACTACCAACTTTGGTACTTTTTCTGTTATTTTAAGCTACTAATAGTGAAAAATCTTCCCAATAAAATAATCAAATTAGTTACAAAGTAAACAAACAAGAAAAGTTATTTAGTAAACAAATAACTACTCTGCACTCCTGTAAATCATTAACATTTAGAAAAGTCATTTTCCTTAAGACTGTATTTCTGTACTTCTGAAATGTTTCACAGATTCCTATGTTAGTTTGAATGGTTTGATTTTGAATATAAACATTAGCACAACAAAATGATGACAGGACTTTTATCAAAATAAAATGTCTTGCTCTTGAAATCACTGTCCTGGGGTTCAGCATTTTTGTTAATGGACACATCTGTCTTGCTATGTTATGGTGAAATAGCCCTTTACTGGCATAGTGAACTTTGAAGTGGATTTTGTTTTGGAAAGCAATATAATGTTTGCTGATAACTTTGATTGGTACTTTGTCAGTGTTAGCTTTTAAGCTTCTGTTCTGGTCTGCTTAATTTTTTGAAATAACTTATTTGATTAAGTGATGCCTTACCACCAGCAGTTCCACTGGCTTTTTGCTGATAACTGGATTTTCTCTCTTCTGTGCTATTTTACACTCACTGAGTCTCTTTATCATCAGAATTTAAAAAGTACTGCTTAGATTCAGACTGCTTCATTTCTTCCCCTCTCGGCTGTTCTTTTACCAGATACATCCTATCATATAGACTAAGTAGTTTCACCAGCACTCCTATCTCTCTAGATGAAGGTACATTTAGGATGGAGTGTGTTGGCCTCATCTATTATCTTGCTTTTCCCAACACATATTTTGTCCTCTATAGTAAAATTTTCTACTAACAATAACTAACAATGTATTTTCATTTCCAGTTGTCTCACTCCAATTTATAGGAGGGAGAGGAGGTTCTTTTAATATCTGTGTACCCGGTGTGAGATTAAGAAACAACGGTTCAAATGTTGGTCTGACCAGTTTATTACAAATGTTAATAAGGGTGATGGGGAAGGGGAGGACGGACGCTATTATGAATTAGGGTAATGGGTAAGGGAAGGAGGGCGATAGAAAAGATAGGAAAGAAGAAGCAAGGAGTCTTTATAGGACGCTATTATGGATTGGGGTGATGGGGAAGGGAAGAAGGGTGATAGAAAAGATGTGAAATGGAAGCAAGGAGCCTCTATAGGAAGCAAGAGGGAGATAGGGAGAAAGTCACCACCATGGGTCCAGCGTGGTTCGTAGTTCAGTCTCTTCAGGAGTGGTGTGTCGTGGGGTGTTGTTCCACTGATGAGGACGGTGACCACCGCTATGATGATGATGCTTCCTCGACGATCTTTGCAATGGCATTTTATAAGTCCAGAGTGGTTGAGTCAGCCTTTTGGGGATGACAGTTTCTGGCTTTTGGATAAACAGAAGGGATTCCTTTCGCTCCTATCCTGCTGACCTTGCCAGCAGATAAGAGGGGGCACAGAGAATGTCCACTAGTATTTTGACTTCACCAGATACGGTGGTATCATCCTCCAATCTCCCATAACTTTTCACCAGTAAACAGTCCTGAGCACTCCCGTAAATCTTGGGCCGAAGAAGAACAGCTCCAAAGAATGCTTTCAAATGTAAATTGTCCAGACTGTGACGTTGATTGCCACACAGCATCCCCACTTCTCACCTCCTAGAGTCTTGTCACAAGAAATGCCTCAGAAAGCAAACTTTGAGCCAGAAAACAAAGAAGGATTCATACACCAGTT
This sequence comes from Perdix hodgsoniae, assembly GCA_035772895.1. Classification (NCBI taxonomy): domain Eukaryota; kingdom Metazoa; phylum Chordata; class Aves; order Galliformes; family Phasianidae; genus Perdix; species Perdix hodgsoniae. The sequence continues at coordinate 327,428 of JAPSGF010000052.1, forward strand.
TAAATACATCTTGTACAACAAAAATTATTTGTAGAATTTGTTATATTCTATTTATTTTGATTGTATCATACAATGAATTATTTAAATAATCTCACTGTATTCAAAAGGCTATGAATAGGAGAAGGTTCAGCAATCTAGAGATTCATATGTATAACAACATGGCAGCCTAGTGTTAGTATTTTATTTGAAATGAAGTAGATATATCCTAAATACTTCTTAGAGATGAAGTCTGGATGTCAAAAATTAACATTCTATATATGAAAAAAAAGCTTATTTTTAAGTGTGTGTAAAATGATAGTACTGAACTACTGTAAGTTTTTTAGATAGCAGCCTGGATGCCAACTATGCTCTCGGCTGCACTGAAAGACGAGTGGCCAGCAGGGAGAGTGAGGTGATTGTCCCCCTTTACTCAGTTCTTGTGAGGCCCCATCTGCAGTACTGTGTGTCCAGGCCTGGGGTCCCTGGTACAGGAAGGACGTGGAGCTCATGGAGCAGGTCCAGAGGAGGGCCACTAAGACGATCAGAGGGCTGGAGCACTTCTGCTATGAAGAAAGGTTGAGGGAACTGGGTATGCTTAGCTTGGAGAAGAGAAGGCTCTAGGGAGATCTCACTGTAACCTCATTCCAGTATTTGAAAAGAGTGTATAAACAGGAGGGAGAACAGTGATAGGAGAAGAGGAAATGGGAATGGTTATAAACCAAAGTAGTGGAGATTTTGGTTAGATATTAGGAGGAAGTTTTTCACACTGAGGGTGGTGACAGACTGTAACAGGTTGCCCAAGGAGGTTGTGGATGCCCCCACCCTGGAGGCATTCAAGGCCTGTCTGGATGTGGCTCTGGGCAGCCTGGTCCAGTGGTTGGTGACCCTGCCCATGGCAGGGGGTTTGAAACTAAATGATCTTTGAGGTCCTTTTCAACCCAGGCCATTCTATGATTCTTTGATTCTATGATATAATTCCCTGAAACAGAGAATGGACATTTGTTGTGAAACCTAGCCCAGCACACATCTTGGAAATTTTAGAAAAAATGGCTGTTACTCTTGGCAGCAGAATAATTTGTCAGCTAATTTAGAAAACTAAATTTTGTGAAGATAGGTAAATATACCCACACAGAAAATAGTTAAAAATTATTTGGCAGCATTTATAAAAGTCTGTTGTGGTAGAAGGTACTCTCAATATTTCAGAAATAGTGATCACAAATGAGCACACAGAACTATTATAAATACCAGCTCTTAAACACCTGACCCTTGACTTGAAATTGTAGTCATTATAATGACTAACTTTTTATGATTTCATACCATGGCAAAAATGTAGAAGAATACTGAACACAATTTTCACCTTGCTAAAACACAAATAAATGAACTCAGTCTTTCAGGCATATGATTTGTCTGAAAATGAGCGTCCAATTCTGTCCACTTTACATCAAAAAGAGAGTACTTGATTTCTGAACAGTTCAAGAACAGTAAAAAAAAATATGAAAATAATGTTAGATATTTTTTCTCATACATAAAAAGAGCATTATAATTTGTCTATAATTTACAAAAGTTGAGCAGTTCAGAACAAATAATTTCAGTTAAGCAGGAGAGGTTAAGAAAGCAACTTCTGAGTGAACTACAAGTGAAAGGATAATAAGTTTGATTTACTCTGCTAACCTGTCCTGCTGAAATTACTGTGTTAACAGTGAACCATTTTTCAAGATCTTCAAGAAATTTCCAGTGTTCTATATTGGTCAGGATTCATCCCTCCTTTAACAGATTTGTCTTTCACCTCTCAGTACACTTCGAGAGAGAAATGCAAACTAATAATAAGTGATTCAACTCACGATCTGTGATGTTTGTAACCAGTTAAATTTCTAAAAATGTTTATGGGCTTGGTATTTGTAAGATATTATCCTTTTACATCATTGTCTCAAAGCTTGCTGGGAACCCAGATGAACAAGTCCAAACAAGTCCTGGGCAAGGGCTGTGAAATCTGAGAGACACAGATGGACAAAGCCAGGGGCAATGAGAGAGGTAAGCTGCAGCTTAATGGCTGTGAAGCCGTCTTTTGTGTGGACTTATCTCAAGGAAGATGGCCATCTCAAAGGATACTCACATAACTGATGACTCAAGAGCCCCGGGATATCACATAGGCAGGAGAAAAAGTAGGATAAAAAAGGAATCAAAAACCATGAGAATAGGTGTCTGCCATCAGACTCCTCACTATGGAGTTCCCGCATGCTGATGGACTCTCCTGGGCCTGCTACCTGAGTCCTGCTGCTTCCTCCCAGATTCGCTCTGCGAATTCTTCCTGCTACCTGCTTGCTGCCCAAGGCTGGCCACCCTGCTGCTCTCCCCCCTGCTGCTTTTTCCTTGGACCTTTGAAACATCGTGCAACGGGACCGCTGTTGGATCCTAGTGGTGACTATCCCTGCTTTATGCGATTCTTGCCTCTTTCCTATCTTTTCTATTGTCCTCCTTCCCTTCCCTGTCTACCTGATTAGGATTTATAATAAACTGGTTGGACCAACATTTCAACCGCTGTTTCTTAATCTCACACTAGGTATACAGATATTAAAAGAACCTCATCCCCCTCCTATAAATTGGATTGAGGCAGTATTTAAAATTGTTTGATGTAAAATCAGGTTCTGTCTGAAATGTTTTTTAGAAGTTTAACTCTTTGTTATTACCAAAGAATCATAGAATAGCTTGAGATGGAAGGGACATTAACGAACAGATAGTTTCAACCACCCTTTTGTCGGTAGGGCTGCTATCCACTTGGTCAGATTACCCGGACCCCATTCAGCTGGGTCTTGAATGCTTCCAGGGATGGGGTATCCACAGTTTCTTGAGCATAGTCTTCCACTGTCTCATCCACCTCCAAGGGAAAGATTTCCTCATAAAATGTAATCTAATTCTCCCTTCTTTAGCTTCTATAATATTCCCCCTCATCCTTCTGGATGTTTAAGGAATTATTGGACGAGACCTGCTGGGGAACTGTTCTTAGGGACAAAGGAGTAAAGTAGAGCTGGCAGTTCTTTAAGGACATCTTTGTGAAAGCACAAGAACCCTCCATCCCCTAGCAAGCAAAATCAAGCAGAGGAGGCGGTAAGCTGTCAAGGATGAACAAGAATCTGCTGGTCAAACTGAGGGAAAAGAGGAAAAAGTAAGACAGTGGAAGGAATTGTTACCTGGGAAGAATACAGGGATTCTGTCCGGACATGCAGAAATGCAACCAGAAAAGCCAAGGAGCAGATGGAACTGGACTTGGCAATGCATGTAAAAAATAACAAGAAGGATTCTGCAGGTACACTGGTTAAAAAAATAATCAAAAAACAAAGACAAACCTACAAGGAAAGTATACTCCCTGTGAAAAATGAGAAAGGAGAAATGAAAACAATTAACACATTGAAGGCTGAGGTACTCAAAAAGTTCTTCATCTTCACTGGCAGTCAGTTTTTTCATGTCTCTCATATCCATAAACCTCTAAGCAGGGTTATGAGAGTATAATTACTCCCACTGTAAGCAAAGAACAAGTTTGAGACCACCTGATGAGACTGATGGGCTTGATAACATGCACCCATGTCTTGAATGAACTGGCTGATCTGGTTGCCAAGCCATTATCAAATTAAAAAAATTGTGGCTGTCAGGTGAAGTCATTGGTGACTGGAAAAAGGAAACAGTGCTCTCATTTTTAAGAAAGGGAGAAAGGAAGATCTGGGATACTACAGGCCAGTGTATCTCATGTCTGTGCCTGGGAAGAACGTGGAACAGATCCTCCTGAAAGCTACGTTAAGGCACACGCAAGATAAAGTGATCTGAAGCAGTCAGCATGGCTTCACCAAGGGTGGATTGTACTTGACTAATAAGATGGCTTTCCACAATGGAGTGACAGCATAAGCTAAGAAAGAACGACTGATGTCATCTACTTTAATTTGTACAAGGTCTTTGATATGGTCCAACACTGTATACTTATCTCTCAATTAGAGAAATATGGATTTGAAGGCTGGATTATTCAGTGGATAAGGAATTGTGTGGATGTTTGCAGACAGAGGGCTGTAGGCCTGGATGGAGGTCAGCCATGAATGATATCTTATGATCAGTGCTTTATTAATGATCTAAACAATGAAATGGAGTGTACCCTCAGGAAGTTTACGGGTGACACTAAGCTGAGCGGTGCAGTTGATAGAAGAGAGGGATGCCATCCAGAGGGATCGGGACAGGCTGAAAAAGCAGGCTTATAAAAACCTAATGAGATTAAAATAGGCCAAGCACAAGGAATACAGACCAGGAGAAGAAGAACTCGAGAACAGCTCTGAAGAAAAGGATTTGGTGGTTCTGGTGGATGAAAAGATTGATGCTGAGTCAGAAATGTGCTGAAGCCCAGAAGGCTAACAGTATGTTGTATGTATGTATGCTGTACAACTGTATGTTGTATGCTGTACAAAAGAGGACTAGCAAGCAAAGCAAGGAAACTGATAGTTTCCTCTCTATTGTGCCCCTGGAAGAACCCATCTGGAATAATGCATCTCGGTCTGGGGCCCTCAGTATAAGAAGTTTTTGGAGCTTTTGGAGGTCATCTAGAGGAGGGCCACAAAGATGATCAGAGGATTGGGGCACCTCCTTAATGAAGAAAGATTGAGGCAACTGGGCTCGTTTAGCCAGGAGAAAAGAAGGCTCCAGGGAGACATCATTGTGGCCTTTCAAAATTTAAAGGGAGCTTATAAACAGGAGAACCAACTTTTTACACAGTTTTGTAAGAGAAGGGGGGTGGTTTTAAGCCAAAACATGTTAGGAGGATTTGTCAAACCACATTCAGTTCATGTGGGCCTGCTCAGGTTTGTTTAGGTAATATTCACAGTAAATACAAAATTATACTGGCTTCTACACAAACACTGTAGTGGAGTCAACTCTTTCAAAGGGTAGATAACAGCAGGACAAGGGGAAATGGTTTCAAGTTGAAGGGGGGAAAATTTAGGCTGGATGTGAGGGGGAAGTTCTTTAATATTTAGAGTGGTGAGCTGCTGGAACAGACTGCCCAGAGAGGTTGTGGAGGCCCCGTCCCTGGAGGTGTTCAAGGCCAGATTGGATGGGACCCTGAGCAGCCTGGTCTAACATTAAACGCAGAGATTGCTGGACCTGCCTGTGGCAGGGGGATTGGAGCTTGATGATCCTTGCAGTCCCTTCCAACCCAGGCCAGTCTGTGATTCTGTGATTGTTTTGTTTGGGTTGTTGTTTAGTTTTTGTTGTTGTTGTTCTCTTGCTCTTTTCAAAAAGCTTGAATCTATCTTTTCCTTTCTTCAGTTGTTTCAGAACAGTTTTAGAATTATTTCCATTGTTAACATTTTGAGAAAATTATGATACATTATGATTCATTAATTTAATTTTTTTTTTTTCAAATCTGAGTCTTTGTTTGCTTGTTTTAACAGTAAGAACATTATGAAGTATAAGAACATAGTATACTATACAGCATATGAGAGTACACTGTAAATTTTTGTTTGCTCAAGCAACAGAGCATATATTTATGTATGACATCCATACAGACTGTATTCTCTTGAAGATACCATCATTTCATTTCTATCAGAAAAAAAAAAATCTGATTAATGACTTCAGTTTTTTTAAAATGTTCATAGAGATTTTTTTGCATAACTGAAGCAAAGTATAATAGTCTTTCAGACCAGATACAGCTCACTTTAGTACAATGTTACAAAATATTTTCATTGTTCATGTTTCATGAACAAAGCTCATTCATCTACAGAAGTGTATATGTCATTAACATATTTTTCATCATATTGCAAAATAATATCCTGTATCTTTCTTATCAGTAGGTTTTTAATAGGTCAAACTTAATAGAAAAAAAAAGACAAAATTGATAATTATATAATTAGTAATTATAGTTAAAATCTGGGCATAAAAGCACTTGCAGAATTTTGATTTTGTATACACTTATTATTCATAAGCATACTGCAGTCTAGAACATATGTAAAAACCTTTTCAAGAAATCACCAGGTTTAAGAATATGTGGGCTCTCTGATTTGTTCTGAATTATAGTATATTTCATATAATGATTCAAGAGCTGTCTGCAGACTACAGTTCAATAATTCAGCTAAGGCATGTATTTTTGATGTCTATTTTCAATCTGCTTCCTGAGGAGCCATTGTATCTCCTGGAATATTATATTTTAATCTTACGTTTTCTTTTGAGCCAAAGTGGTAAATTCTAAAACATAACAGATTCATGTGTTTGGCTGTTGTTTATTATTTTTTCCCCAAAGGATATTTTCCAAAGCTCATAGTAAAAGAATCTAAGAGTACTTCTCAAAGAAGGTAGTCTTTCCTTTGTTTTGCTGAAGACATTAAATGGTTGCAAGTTACTTAAAGGTAAGAAAATCTGCAGAGTATTACTATTGTTCACTTTTATCTGTTAAATTCCAACTGCTCTTTAAGCACAAATCTTTGTGCCTTCTGCTCTGTTTCAGTGCCTAGGGGAATAAAATGCATTTGTCAATTTTCCTGACACAGAATGAAGTTTGTACTTGTTTTCTTTATGGGCTTAACTTTATGCGTGTATTTATTACTCAAAGGAGATTTACAAATAAATAATTAAAACAAAATTTTACCTGTTTTGCTCAGTCAGCAATCTCCAACTCAGAAAGTGTTCCTTGGTGTGAATAAAATGTATTTGAAAGTAAAATTTTGCTTTATACTTTGTGTATCTGAGTCACTTCCTTGTGTCAAGCAACATGCTAACAAGATACTGGTAGAATACTGCCTTCTACCCCATTCTACTAAGATAAACAAACAACAAGAAAAAAAAAAACAACAAAAGCTCAACAACAAGAAGGTTTTTAATATTGTGCTGATGTATTAGTTGATATTAGATTTGAATTTTCTTCTCTACATTGCTAACCAAAGAAAGGACTGTGGGTTTACATGCACAGAACAGACCCCCTTTAATTGTGACAGCAAATGACACATATGAATAATTCATTCTAGAACAAGACAGACAGAATAAAAAAAAGATCAATTTGTGTGAATAATAACATTCGGACCTTTGTGTGGGGGGAAACTGAAATCAAGTATTTGTGTAGTGGTTCATTTCCCAACTATCTTTCAGTATTTCGTTGTAGATGGTAAGTTTACACACTATATTTTAAACAGCTGTCTGTCACCTCTGATCTGTACAGAATAATGCTGACCCCAGACAAACAAATGATAATTCTCTACAGCCCTTAATAACTCACACCTGACACCATATTACTGTGGTTAGGTAAGTTTTAGCTTTGTTTGAAACTTATGTGTGAAGCAAGCTTATGTGTGTCCTGTATTATCATACTCTGAATGGGTAAACTTTGATCCCTCTTCCTATTTAAAACATACCGTGATGATTAGTTAGAATGGTTCTGCTGTATTTCTTCTAGAGGTGAGTGAACGTCAGCTAGCTTTTAACTCTGCTCATCTGTATAAATTTTTATGAAAAATGGATTCTTAAGGCTTATCTTAACAAGATCTATGTTTATTTCTTCTGCTTTGGAAAGGGCAAGATTTGGGTAGATAAGTCTTTCCTAGGCTTATATTTCATTAAAGATTCTTAGGAAAGCTGCTTCAGAAAACAATACAGGTGTGACAATTAATAGTAATAACTTTTTATCAGTTTTAAACAAAGCTATGCCTTTTATATAGACATCTATAGCAAATTAGGCTCAGTATGACATTATTACTATTTTCTTTAATGTCGATTACAGAAACAATACAGAAATAAAGTTGTTCCTTTGCTATGCTACTGTTGAGAGATTGTAGTATATTACCTTTTTATACCCTTGTCAACAGTTTACGGACTGGTTTGGCCCGATTCTGTGACTAATAGGGCAGGGAGACCTATGGACCCATGCACTGGGAAAGGGGGAAGGGGGAAAGGAAAGAGTAGGGAGAGGGGAGACGGGCCTAAAAAAAAAACAATTGCAACAATCTGAGGAGGAAAGCTAATTCACTAAATAAGATATAGAGGAATACAAAATAGCACAATATAATACAATATAATTAGAATTGAAGTGAATAAATCAAGTAAAATGAGAGACGGTATCCAAAAACCGAAGGCCTTGCTTTAATGCTGAAGGTGAGACAAGCACACGTACCGCTGGGATGAGCAGAAAGGGAAAAAGAAAAGAATGTCTTGGGATCTGTGAACAGTTTAATCTCACCCTCTGAACAGAAAACAGAAACACAAAGTCCCCTGGGGTATACAGTTCTTATTCTCTTTTCAGAGCCAGGTACTCATAAATACTGGCAGTCCATGGAAGCAGTATTAACTCTTTAACTCCCTGTGCACTGCATGATGTTGGAATGTGGAATATGATGTGGAATACCAGTAACAAAAAACCACAAAACCATGACAACCTTCCACTTTTTCTTAATGAGAATGTGTATTTCAGTATGCAAACTCTTTCACTTAAATGCTTGCATCATTAGTAAGGTCACTGGAAGATTATTTGGATTTATTATCTGAATGCTTTTGTTGGAAGAACACTGATTCCCTTCTGTTTATAGGGAAGAATGCTGGTAACACTATTATTCTGCTGCATAACCACTGGAAAATCTAGGACTAGTACTTGTCTATACTAGCAAATCAAATGTTATTAAGAACATTCTTGGACACTGAAGACAGCTAATATGGGATGGCCCTTATGCAAGCTGTCTGCTGAGTATGTTCCAGTTGTTCTAGTTTCTGAGTAATGTCATGGACAGTTTCTGATGGAACTAATACTCACAGCTCCTAGATTGTCAACACTTCTACAATATGATCTATTGATCTATTGAGTAGTGATGAACTTGTTAGTATAGCTAGGAAGTCTGTGATGTATTTCCAACTTTGCAGAGTCAAACAGAAAACAGACTACTTCCACTTACTGACATAAAATTCAGCAAAACCAAAAACCAGATTTAGATGCTGGATTTTTTTCTGGCATTCAGTAGATTATACATTTGATGATAAAAGGTAACAAAGGATGATAAGGGATACAAAAGGCATGGCATTTTCAGCACTTTTTTTTTTTTTTTTTTTCCCTTGGCAGTGGCATTTGAAAATAAACATGCTGTTCTTTAACAGAAAAAAAAGCACAAGTCATAAATACTTAACTTTGATTGTGCACGCCAAGCAGATAAAACCAAATCTTACCACAACCTAGAGTATTGTCTGACTTGCTGGAAAGCTGTTCTCAGCTTTAAACATTGTAAATATGACAATATGAATTCCTGCTCCATGCCCAGATGGGTAAAATACTTGAGAACCTATGCATAGTCCAAGCATTTTGGCTAGTATTATGAATTCTTCTAAATTGCAAAATGCTTAAAAGATAAATACTGCTATATTCAGCCTCTGTCATGGTTTTATGATCTTTGGTTATCTGTATTCCACATCGTAACATCATGTAGTGCACTGGGAGTTAAAGAGTTAATGCTCCAGTTCCAGGTACCTGTACCAGAAGAGTACAACATACCCAGAGGACTGTGCATTCAGAGAAGAGATAAAATCCCTGACAAAGTCTTGGGACCTTGCTCTCTTCCCTTTTGCTTGCTCTGACTGCATGTCTCACTTCAGCATTTGCGTAAGGCCTTCAGTTTTTGGATATTCTCATTTTATTTTATTTATTAGCTCCAATTCTAATTATATTGTATTTTAGTGTGTTATCTCACACTCCAATATCTTATTTAGTAAATTAGATTGTTGCCACTGTTTTGTTTTGGGGCCCATCTCTTTACCCTTTTCCCTTATCTCTTCTCCAGGGTGCAGATCCACAGACCACTCTGCCCCGCTAGTCATAGAACCAGGCCAAACCAGCCCATAAACCCTTGACAAGCCTTACAGTATCAAACTGGATTTTATATATCTAGCCCCCATCTATAACCTAATGAGACATTTTCAGGGCCCTAGGAATTTCTTCTGATTTTGTACCCATAAACATCAGTGAGAAATGTCATCATTTTCAGTTAGAGCATTTTCAGGCTTAGTAATTCATTTATTCAAAATTCCTGCCTGCCTTTACTTAAGAAGCATCGCGTTCAGTTCATTTGCAGTAGACACATTAATTAAATGATTTTGGTAATGTTAGTAGCTAATGAAGCAATACTTCATTCAACTGAATTTTTACAGTATTATATATAGCCACATTGAGCATCAGTAGCGTGACGTGGCATTCATTGTTGTAGTTGTAGCTGTTTGCTTTATACTTCCAAATAAGGAATCTGTAGATATTTATGCTATTTCAAATAAAATAATACAATTCTTCAAACGGAACTGGTGAGAATATGCATGCTTTCTGCTGGAGGCTTAGAACATGACACTGTGAAGAGCAGTTATTGTCACTTCAGCTATCCAGAAGACAGTCACATCTGGGTTACCATCCTAGGCCTTCATTTGTCATAAAAAAAAGAAAAGTAAGTACTTCCTGGACAATATTTTTCTATCTTATTTAGGTTTCTACCTTAGAAATAAATTATGTTCTATGTGTTTTAATTTGTCTCAGTTTATTAAAAATGGCATAAAAATAAGTAGGTCAAACCATCTGTAAGTGCAGGTATTTACATTTACTCCGAAGAACCTCGGATTTCTAAAATAATAGTGCATTTGAAGCCCAGGACAGCATAGTACCAAGAAAGAACATAGTCATATCTTATATTCAGTCTTGCCATTGCCATTTTATGCCTTCTTAAATAATACTAACTTTTTTGACAGCATTAATTAGTCTGTAGATAATTCTATTCTTTAAAATAAGCAGGATATAAATAATTAGTGAATTATAAATTATTAAGGTAATACATGGGGGGCCTCTTAGAAACCATACTTTATCAATAATTAGAAACATTACATCAAGGATTCCAGCCATCTTCCTAATAAGAGAATTAAATATGTAGTCAAAACATGAAAGTTTGAGACCTGACATCCTTTCAGAAATATAAATAATTTATTCATTTCCCTATCTATCAATTATCTATTTAACTCAATCATTCAGCATGTTCTTTAATTTTTTGTAGAAATAGATGACAGCTCAGATAATTAGAGAAGACTGCTAACACAGCCATGAAGCTTGAGAAAACTTCCTTGGCTGTTTGCTATTCAGATGGTCACAGGAGCACTTATCACAGTGTACTTTCAACAGCATATTACAAGGGATTAGGTGAAACTTTCCAAATTGTTCTGATCAATTCATATAGTACAGGCAGCTAATGGTTCTACGTCACCACTTCAGCGTAAATGTACAATCTTGGCTCATTATCTTTAACTACGTACAAAATCTCTCTTAGCTGTCTTCTTTATATACAAAAGACTGAAATGACCAAAAACCTGCAACAGTACAAACATTTATACTAGTCTATCAGCACAATTGAGTTCACAAATAGTACCTACGAACTCACTGAGGTAGAGTCTGGGAGAATGTCTGCACCATTTAATCAAATACTTTACTTGAGAGTGGCTAGGAGTTCAAAGATTTTCTCTCTAGTCATCTGCTGCATTAAATCAGTGAACACGAGCTGAGAAGTTTCTAGACAACATAGAGAACTGATGGCTAAGACCAAGGGCATGTATATGGGAACAGGCTTCATACCCAGCTGAACCACAGTTATAACTATACAGTGAACATAAATTTTATCCTTATACCACAATTATAGCTTAAATCGCATGCCTGCAGAAATACACAGGTTACAGTTAAGTGTGTAAAACATAGAAGAGCTAAAAATAATGCTCAGGGCTACCTCTTGAAAAGGGAAATGTGCTATTTCAGGGCTCTTCAACCCCGATTCTGAATTCTGTAATAGACAGAATACTTGGAAATCATAAAACAAGAAATTGCTATCCAACTGCACGCATTCATCACAATACTAGCCCAATTCAGGAATTTTTGGAGAAATTGTGTGTTAAAAGGAGAAGGGTAATTTTTTGACTTTTTTTATGTGTCTTAGAACTTATATGCAATATTAGAGTCAATATCAGCACTTCCAATCCCTTTATTATGAACAACTTTTTCTAAACACAAATAAAAAAAGCGTTCAGCTTTATATCGTTTGTATTGATTATACTGTCTTTTATTTGTTTTATGTGAAGTAAAGTACACTTGGGAAATATGAATTCCTATTGTTCTTACACTTTTTTTTTTTCTTTTTTTTTTCCCCCCCATGGTAATTGTTTCTATTATAGTACTAAGTAATAAATGCAATTACCTTTTAGTGAAGTGTGCACATATTTGTCACTAATATTGGTTAGCATTTAACTACTTTTTCTATTTCTCTCTCTTCTGCTTTTTACAATTACACTTAGCATTTATTAACATGAGAATCCTGAAATTGGCAAAAAAGTGCAGTCTTTACAGACTGAATAACTACTGCGTTGTTAAATCCTACATTTCAAGAAAAAAGTCTCAGATTTTTACCTTAATATTTTGATCCTTCCTTATCACGTTTCAACCTTTCTTGCCCGAGAATGAGACTGGAAATACTAATTAAATAATCTGGCAGCACAGGAAAGCACTAATCCATACTGAAGTTGCTCTTGTAGGTTTATTTTTGAACAAGAAATCTGATCATAGCTGTATACAATCATCTCTACCAATTTGTTATTAGCATGATTTATTTTGTGACACAGATATTCAAATTTGCTTCAGCTCATTGCTTTAGGGCTGGATGTGGCTTTAGACAGCCGAGTCTAGTGGTTGGCAACCGTGCCCATAGCAGGGGGATCGAAACTGGATGATCATTGTGGTCCTTTTTCAACCCAGACTATTCTATGATTCTGTGATGAAAAGGAAAATTCACAAATCACTCTGTCTTTCCCGAAGCAATATCACCTCTACATCTGCATAAAGAGGTTAGCTTTTGCCAGTGTACAGACACATCAGCTCCTCTTCTGTTGAGACGTTTTATTATTCATCACATATCTACTGCACACTGATGTTTGGTTGGTATATTAATAGACTATGCAGAATTTACAAAGAATTTTGTTTCTGTAGAAAGAGTTCGCAGGTGAATTAAAGATTAAATGACAGTTTACAAATCAAAATCTGTGAGGTGAATCAACAATTTTAAAATTATGTATGATTGATTACTAGCATAGGCACTTCTTTATTAATGTGAAAGATGTGCATAAAAATTGTCACCTATATATCATATTTGGGGTTTATATGTTTATAAATTTGATCAAAAAGATTTCATAATTTACACAGTATTAATGTGTTTCTGGAGCTGACTCCCCACTCACTTTTCAAAGCTCTTTATCTGAAAACAAGAAGCTTGACTGCTTTGGCAACTGGTCACAATTATCTGTCAAATAATGCCTCTCTGAATTTTTACATGAATGGCTGGAAGGAATGCTGTTTTATAAAAGCAGTGAAGCGGCAAAGAGACAAAGTTTCTTAACAGATAAGCACATGGAATCACACAACACAGAATCTTAGAGTGGGCTGTATAGTACTAACCATAAGCAAACCTTTTATTTATGAATTTTCTGAATACAATGAAGAAAAATTTCAGTCTTTCACACCTGTGATAGAGTTATATTAATTCTTTATGTCTAAGAATGTCAGACTGTTTAAAATTTAATAATCAGAAATGTGAATGAGTAGTTGAATAATAATACTTGGACAGCAATACTAAACAGTCAGAAAAATATGTTCTAATGTTATCAGGAAACTACTTTTTTTGTCTGCTTATGAAATAAGTATTTTTTAATTCCCAGTCAGTACTGAAAGGAGTTCAAATTATTAAATCAAAATCAGAAAAAGGAAAAAGCTCTAACTGGGCTTTTTTTTTTTTTTTTTTTCTTCTTTTTTTTTCTTTTTTGTCCCCCCAAGACAAGTAAGAAGGCCAAAACCAAACTACCAAAATGCATTTAAAATCTTACGTGGATTAACAGATAATCATAGAATATCCAGAATTAAAAGGGACTGACAAAGTCAAGTCCAGCTCCTGGCTCCACACAAGATCACCCTAAAATCAAACCTCATGTCTAATAAAACCCCATGTCTGGAAAGGCAAATTTAAAAATGCAGGAAACATTCAGAATTGTAAACATTATTCCAAGCTTCTCTTCTTAATGTTTTGAAGATGACTATTCTAAATTGCAATAAACTCTTTTATATATGCATAACAGTACAGGTATCAACGGAGCTACAGTTGCCAAGGTCTGGAATACTTCAGCAGCCAGAATTTTTTTTTCTTTTTGACAAGTTCATTAAATGTGCATACAGGCTTTGTTAAAATTCTGTAGAGCTATTTTCACACTATTTTTAATGTGGGCTGAGGACATGGCACGTTACTTTTGCAGAAGTATCACCTGGCTATCTATATGCACAGGTTGTACACACACATTAACAAAACTAGGGTAGAAAGCTATAGTTTGCAACTCAGCAAGAGCATTCTAAATTATGGTGTTTATGTGTATACAGAGAGACTGAATAAATTCAGTACCTCATTCTACTGCAAAAATACATGATTTACATGGTTATTCTCTTTTACTATAATATGAGCTGCTGTGTATTCTTAACCAAAGGAGGATTTTATTTCCTTCCACCACCCCTCCT